>CM052811.1:95762789-95786564 GCA_028533885.1 Nasua narica | reverse complement strand
ATTTTTCAATTAACTTTATGAGGTATAATCGATATGCAATAAAATGCACATAAAGTATACAATTTGAAACGCTTTGACATGTATATACTGAAGAAACCATCACCACAATTAAAATAGTAAACATATCCTTCATCCCTAGAAGTTTCCTCATGCCCCCTTGGAATCTCTCCCTCTCTCCCCTTACCTCTGTCCTCAGGCAACCACTTCTCTGCTTTCTGTCATTATAGATTGGTTTGCGTTTTATAAAATTTCATATAAATGAAATTATACAGTGTGTGCTTTTGTCTAGGTTTTTTCACTCAGTATAATCTTTTTTTGTGTGTTTCATCCACATTGTTGTATGTATCAATAGCTCATTTATTTTTATTCCTGAGTGGTATTCCATTATATGAATATAACAGATTTTTTTGGTGCCATCATCTCTTGGTAGACATTTGGGTTGTTTCCAGTTTATAGCTATTACAAATGAAGCTTTATAAACATTTATGTACAATTCCTTTTATGCATGAACTCATTTCTCTTGAGTGAAATCCTTGGAGTAGAATGGTTGGATCATATGGTAAAAGTGTATTTAACTTTATCAGTAACTACCTAACTGATTTCCAAAGTGGTTGTGCCGTTTCACATTCCCACCAGCAGGGTATAAGAGTTGTAGTTCCTCTACGTTCTCATTAGTTGAGAATAGTCTATCTTCTTGAATTTTAGCCATTCTAATAGCCATTCTAATAGGTGTGTAGTGGTATCTCATTGTGATTTTAATTTGTACATCCCTAGTGACTAATAGTGTTGAACATCTTTTCATGTGCTTATTTGCCACCCATTTATTTTCTTTGAAGAAATATCTGTTCAAATATCCCACCATCATCCCTTTTTTTATTGGGTTGTTTTCTTATTACTGAGTTGTAGGAGTTCTTTACATATTGTGGATACAAATCAGATATCTATTTTACAAAAATTTTTTCCCAGTTAGTGACTTGTCTTTTCATTCTCCTAACAGTGTTATTTGAAGAATACAAGTTTTTTAATTTTCACAAAGTCCGGTTTATAAATTTTTTTTTATGTATTATGCTTTTGATGTCATAGCTAAAAAATCTTAAATCAATGACCTCAGCTTTCATTCTAGGAAACCTGATAAAGGAGATGAATTAAATCCAAAGTAAGCAGAAGAAAGGAACTAATAAAAATAAAAATAGGAAACAGATAAACAATAGGGAAAATCAATGAAGCCAAAAGCTGCTTCTTTTAGATCAATAAAATGGATAAGGCTATAGCCAGACTGATCAGAAAAAAAGAGAGGAGACCTAGTCTGCCAATATCAGAAATAAGAATGATGACATCACTACAGATTCTATTCTATTCAGGTGTTTTTTTATTATTTCATTTATTTCCTTTGTTGGCTTATTAGCCAAACTATGTTGTTACTTTAGTGATTGCTTTAGGACTTAAAGTACACACCTTTAGGTTATTGTAGTTTACTTTTAATTATATCACTTCATGTACAGCATGCTATTCTTGTCATGAGTTCTATTTTTTTAAAGATTTTATTTATTTATTTGACAGAGAGAGACACAGTGAGAGAGAGAACACAAGCAGGGGCAGAGGGAGAGGGAAGCAGGCCTCCCACTGAGCAGGAAGCCAGATGTGGGACCCAATTCCAGGACCCTGCGATCATGACCTGAGCCAAAGGCAGGCACTCAATGACTGAGCCATCCAGGCATCCCATGAATTCTATTTTTATATGATATAAAAATCTACAATACATGGATATTTTTTAATGGTCAATTATTTTTAGAGATTTGAAAAATATGAAAAATATACATTTACCCATGTAGTTACCATTTCTAGTCCTTTTCATTCTTTTATGTAGACCCAAATTTCCATTCTTCTTATGTCTGAAGGGCATCCTTTAATATTTGTTGGTATTTTAAGTGGGTATGGAATTCTACGTTGACTTTCGTTGTTAAGGTGTTATTCCACTATCTTCTCTCTTGCATTACTGATGAAAAATCTGGTACCACCATTATCTTTGTTTTTCTGTGCATAATATGTCTTTTGTCTCTGGCTCCTTTTAATATTTTTCTCTTTATGGGGCGCCTGGATGGCTCGGTGGGTTAAAGCCTCTGCCTTTGGCTCAGGTCATGATCCCAGCGTCCTGGGATCGAGCCCCGCATCGGGCTCTCTGCTCGGCGGGGAGCCTGCTTCCCCCTCTCTCCCTGCCTGCCTCTCTGCCTACTTGTGATCTCTCTCCTCTCTGTCAAATAAATAAATAAAATCTTAAAAAAAAAAGATTTTTCTCTTTATTATTCATTTTTTTAAGATTGTATTTATTTACTTTAGTGATAGAGAGAGTGGAGGGAAGAGCAGAGGGAGAGGAACAAGCAGACTCTGTGCTGAGCGCAGAGCCCAAAACAGGGCCCAATCCCCAAACCCTGAGATCATGACCGGAGACAAAATCAAGAGTTAGATGCCCAACCTTCTGAGCCACCCAAGTACCCTTCTTTTTTTTTTTTTTTTTTAAAGATTTTATTTATTCATTTAACAGAGAGAGGACACAAGCAGGCAGAGAGGCAGGCAGAGGCAGAGAGAGGAGCAGGCTCCCTGCGGAGCAAGGAGCCCGATGCGGGACTCGATCCCAAGACGCCGGGATCGTGACCTGAGCCAAAGGCAGTTGCCCAACCAACTGCACCACCCAGGCGTCCCCAAGTACCCTTCTTTATTATTCATTTTTAACAACTTAATTATGATATGCCTTGGTATAGTTTTTCTTCATATTTCATGTGCTTGGAGCTCATTGATCTTCTTGGATCTATGAGGTTAGTTTTCATTATATTTGGAAAGATTTTTTTTAAGATATTTATTTATTTGTTTGTTTGTTTGTTTGTTTGAGAAACAGTGTGAGCAGAGGACGGGGCAGAAGGAGAGGCTTCCCCCTGAGCAGGGAGCCCGATGTGCGGCTTGATCCCAGGACCCTAGGATCATGACCTGAGCCGAAGGCAAATGGGTTAACCAACTGAGACACCCAGGCGCCCCTTTTTGGAAAGTTTTTTGCTGTTATTTTCTCAAGTATTTTTCTGTACACCATCCCCCTGGCCCCACTCCTTTGGAAATACCAATTACTCCAATTACAAATGCTAAACTGCTTGAGGTTGTCCTGCAGCTCACTTTACATTTTATTTTATTTTATTTTATTTTTAAGATTTTATTTATTTATTTGACAGAGAGAGAGAGATCACAAGTAGGCAGAGAGGCAGGCAGAGAGAAAGGGGGAAGCAGGCTCCCCGCCGAGCAGAGAGCCCGACGTGGGACTCCATTCCAGGACCCTGAGATCATGACCTGAGCTGCAGGCAGAGGCTCTAACCCACTGAGCCACCCAGGCGCCCCGTTACATTTCATTTTAGGGGATTTCATTTTGTTTTGTTTTCATTTTGATAGTTTCTACTGCCATGCCTTAAGTTCACTAATCCTTTCCTTGGTCCTGTTTCATCTATTGTTAATCCCTTCCAATATATTTTTTATCTTAAACACAGTTTTCATCTCTACAAATTTGATTTGTATCTTTTTTATATCTTCCATGTCTCTACTTAAATTTTTGGATTTAATAAAAACTGTTATAATTACTCTTTTAATGACTTTTTCTGCTACTTCTAATATCTGTGTCTATTCTATTTTAATTGATTGATTATTCTCATTATGGGCCTTATTTTTTTTGCATCTTGGCATGCCTGGTATTCTGTAATTAGATACCAGACATTATGAATTTTTTCTTGTTGGGCTTTGGATATTTTTGTATTCCCATAAATCTTCTTGAGCTTTGTTCTGGGATACAGTTAAGTTACTTGTGAACAGTTTGATCTTTTTGAGTCTTGATTTCATGATTTATTAGATGGTTCCACAGCATTACTCAATCTAGGACTAATTTTTCCCCACTACTAAAGTAAGACCTTCTTGAGTACTCTACCCAATACCCCATGAACCATGAGTTTTTCAAGTCTAGCTAGTAGAAACAGGCACTATTCCTATCTCAATGCGAACACAGGACTGTTCTCTTTATTCCTCTTGGGTAGTTCTTTCCTTGGTCTTGGTTAATTTCTTCATATGCACACACTGATCAGTACTCTACTAAATACGCAAGGGGGACCCTTCACCAGTTTTGGATTTCTCTTTCTGTGTACCTCTCTCCTCTGTGAGGCTCTGTCTTATGAAGTCTAGTTACCTTGGTCTCTGTATTCTCAGTGCATCTCCTCAATTCTGGGGTCTGCTAGGCTCTGCCTCAGTTCCCCCTCCTGTGCTGTGGTCTGGAAACTCTCAAAGCAACAGTGAGACATTTATTATGTTCACCTCATTTATTTCCCATCTTTTAGAGATCACTGTTTTCTGTTGTCTGATGTCTGTTACCTTGAAAAATGTTTTGTACATTTTGTCCAGTTTGTTTTATTTTGTTTTGTTTTCAGGCCATGGGTAAATGTGATCTCTGTCACTCCATCTTGGTTAAAAGCAGAAGTAGAAGTGTGGTTTTTAATTCCCAAACATGTGATATTTTTCTATTTATTTTTGTTACTAATTTCTTAACATAATTGTGTGTCTAATAAGTCTACCAGTTTATATATGTGTCCATTAAATCAATATTTTTTTAAATCAATATTTTTTTTGGTGAAAAAAATTATATTTAGATTTAGCCAGCTGGACTCAGTTTAGATGATCCCAATTTTGTTGGCGACATCCAAAGCATCCTAGTTGGGGGCCAGTCGAACATATGACTTCTTCTCTCCATCAGGCCTGATCAAGGTGTTGACCTTGGCCACATCAATATCGTAGAGCTTCTTCACAGCTTGTTTGATCTGGTGCTTGTTGGCCTTGACATCCACAATGAACACAAGTGTGTTGTTGTCTTCTATTTTTTTCATGGCTGACTCAGTAGTCAGGGGGAACTTGATGATGGCATAGTGATCAAGCTTGTTTCTCCTGGGGGTGCTCTTTCGAAGATATTTGGGCTGCCTCCGGAGACGCAGAGTCTTGGGTCCTCAGAACGTAGGTGACGTGCGGATCTTCTTTTTTTTGTGACTGTGGACGCCTTTCAGCACTGCTTTCTTGGCCTTCAAAGCCTTTGCTTTGGCTTCAACTTTGGGGAGCAGGGGCTTCCTTCTTAGCTTTCGGCACCATCTTCATAAAAGGGTAAATCAATATTTTTTTAAAGATTTTATTTACTCATTTGAGAGAGAGAGTGAGTGAGTGAGAGAGATCAAGTGGGGGAGGGAGAGGGAGAAGCAGACTCCCCACTGGGCAGGGATCCCGACCCAGGGTTCCATCCCAGGACCTGGGGATCATGACCTGAGCTGAAGGCAGATGCTTAACTGCCTGAGCCACCCAGGTACCCCTAAATCAAGATTGTTAACTGTGGGGGCACCTGGGTGGCTCAGTCAGTTGGATGTCTGCCTTCAGCTCAGGTCATGGTCCCGGGGTCCTGGGATCAAGCCCTGCATCGGGCTCCCTGTTCGGCGTGGAGTCTATGTCTCCCTCTCTCTGTGGCTCCCCCTGCTTGTGCTTCCTCTCTCTCTCTCTGTTAAATAATTTAAAAAGATTGTTAATTGTGTTGTCCAGATCTGTTTTTATTTATCTTTGTCTGCTTGACCTATTAAAAATTGAGAGTCGAGGTTATGATCTTCATATGAACTTTCAGCTTATCTTTGTGGGGTTTGCCAACTTTATATATCTACATATCAATTTATATAAATATCAAAAATTGATGGAACCTACAAAGATAGGCCAAAAGTTCACGTGGAAGATTAATATATACAATATGTAATTAATAATATATATATATATATATATTATTGACTTTGAGCGTGGACAAGTTTTAAAATCTTATAACTTTTTTCTGGGCTGAACTTTTTATCGGCATTTATTGGTCCTTTATTTCTTTTATTTTTTTTAAAGATTTTATTTATTTATTTGACAGAGAGAGACAGTAAAAGAGGGCATACAAGCAGGGGGATTGGGAGAGAGAGAGAAGCAGGCTTCCTGCTAAGCAGGGAGCCCAATGTGAGGCTTGATTCCAGGACCTCAAGATCATGACCTGAGCCGAAGGCAGACGCCTAACGACTGAGCCACCCAGGCTCCCCAGTCCTTTATTTCTAATATATATTTTTTGCTTTAAAGTTCATTTTATCTGATATTATTTACAGCCTCTCTTTTTTTTTTTAAAGTGATTCTTTTTTTTTTTTTAAAGATTTTATTTATTTATTTGAGAAACAGAGAAAGTGAGAGAGAGCATGAGAGGAGAGAAGGTTAGAGGAAGAAGCAGACTCCCTGCGGAGCTGGGAGCCCAATGTGGGACTCGATCCCGGAACTCAAGGATCATGACCTGAGCTGAAGGCAGTTGCTCAACCAACTGAGCCACCCAGGCATCCCTACAGCCTCTCTTAACTTACTTTTGGTTGTATTTGGATCATATACCTTTCTTCATCCTTTATTTTCAACCACTTTATGTCCTTACGTTTCAAGTATTTCTCTTTTAACAATGTATTGCTGGATTTATTTTTAAAATCCAGTCAATTTTTTAAACTGGCAAATTTAGTCCATTTTCTTTATTGAGATTATTGATTTATTTCAACCATCTTACTTTGTGCTTTTTATTTCTTCCACTTCTTCTCCGTTTCTTCATTTTCCTTTCTTGCTATATAAAAAAATTGAGAGTTTTGTTTGATGGAGCATATGTGTTTCTTATTGCATTTTTCCCTCTATTGGTTTAGAAGTTTATTCACTTAATTTCTATTCTTTTAGTTATTACCCTTGAATTTTACTATGTATTCTTAACAAAGTCTTAATTTCTTTCCTAATATTAGAATCTTGGATGGTGGTGTGCTGGAACTGGCTCATACCAGTTCATAAGAGCTAATTGTTAGTATCTCTTCTCAACTCCATATTCAGGGACATCACACTGGTAGCTTGAAATCAGCCATGGGGGAAACATATATAATCATGGAAATCAACAAACCTCATAAATCGTGGTTTCCCCCCCACCCCTGGAAATGATTGTTAAATATTTACCAGCTTACCTCTGGTCTTAGACCCTTCTATTACCCCTGCCCTATTTATAAGACAAGTGGTCCAGAATTTTAATTCTTTTTCTTTTTTTTTTTTTTTTGACAGTGAGAGAGAGATCACAAGTAGGCAGAGAGGCAAGGCAGGCAGAGAGAGAAGGGGAAGCAGGCTCCCTGCTGGGCAGAGAGCCCGATGCAGGGCTCGAACCCAGGACCCTGAGATCATGACCTGAGCCGAAGGCAGAGGCTTTAACCCACTGAGCCACCCAGGCGTCCCCAGAATTTTGATTCTTATAAAAGCCACACTTGGTTAATATTTTTTTAAACTTTTTATTAACATATAATGTATTATTTGCCCCAGGGTACATGTCTGTGAATCATCAGGCTTACACATTTCACAGATATTTTTAATAATGTATGAATTTTTTTCTTTAGATTTATCAGGGAGGTTTTTTTGGTTTTGTTTTTGGTTTTGTTTTGTTTGTTTGGTTAACTTTTTTTTTTTTTTACCTTGCATCTTAAAACTTCCTCTGAGGTCCCTTTCTCTCCTTCTGAAGTCCATCTTTTAGTGGACTAAATTTAGTGGACTAATTTAGTGAAGGTCTATGGTGGTAAACAACATGCTCACTTTTGTTTTACTATCAGTGTCTTTATATCACTGTCTTTTTTTTTTTTAAGATTTTATTTATTTATTTGACTGAGAGAGAGATCACAGGTAGGCAGAGAGGCAGAGAGAGAGGGGAAAGCAGGCTCCCTGCTGAGCAGAGATCCCAGTGTCGGGATCTCTGCTCAGCCGAAGGCAGAGGCTTTAACCCACTGAGCCACCCAGGCGCCCCTATCACTGTCTTTCTTGAAAGGTGGCTTTCCTGGGAACCTAATTCTAGATTGACAGTCACTGTTTTACTTAGCACTTTGAAAATGTTTCCCTTGTTGCTGTTGAAGAGTGCAGCGTAACTGTCATTCTTTCTCCAGTAAACCCTCTTTTCTCTGTCTGTATAGAAGAGCTTCTTTTTGTCTTTGGAGGTCTTCAGTTTACTTTAATGTGTCTGGTTGTGAATTTTTTTTTATGCTGCTTAGGATTTGTTGATCTTTTTGTATCTATGGATTTATATCTTTCATCACTTCTAGAAATTGCTCAGCCTTTGCTTAATGTTACATCTTGGTGGTATTTCTCTTTTCTACTTATGGCACTTGTTTTTTTCAATATCTAACTCTACTTTCATTTTTTTTAATTAACATATAATGAATTACTTGTTTCCGGGGTACAGGTCTGTGATTCATCAGTCTTACATAATTCACAGAGCTTACTATAGCACATATCCTGCCCAGAGTCCATCACCCAGCCACCCCATCCCTCTCACCCGCCCCGTTCCAGCAACCCTCAGTTTGTTTCCTGAGATTAATAAGAATCTTCTTATGGTCTGTCTCGCTCTTTGGTTTCATCCCGTTTTCTCCTTATGGCAGTTTAAATGAGACTCCAGGGGTGCCTGGGTGGCTCAGTGGATTAAAGCCTCTGCCTTCGGCTCAGGTCATGATCTCAGGGTCCTGGGATGGAGCCCCGCATCGGACTCTCTTCTCAGCAGGGAGCCTGCTTCCCCTCCTCTCTCTGCCCGCCTCTCTGGCTACTTGTGATCTCTTTCTATCTGTCAAATAAATAAAATCTTTTAAAAAAAATTATTAGTTGACCCATAAAGAACCATAAGTGAACTGATATTGCCTCTCTTTTTACATTTTAAATTTCTACTATGTGTTAGGAGAGAAATGTAAGATCAAAAAGAGTGAAGAATCAAAATGGGGCTATTCATGCTTTTAATTCTTAGGAAGAATCAGACAAAGACTTCAAATAATCTGAGGTACCTTCACATGAATTTCAAGTAGAAAATATCCCCACATTGGGGCGCCTGGGTGGCTCAGTGGGTTAAGGCCTCTGCCTTCGGCTCAGGTCATGATCTCAGGGTCCTGGGATGGAGCCCCGCATCGGACTCTCTGCTCAGCAGGGAGCCTGCTTCCCCTCCTCTCTCTGCCCGCCTCTCTGGCTACTTGTGATCTCTCTCCGTGTGTCAAATAAATAAATAAAATCTTAAAAAAAAATGTTCGTGGTTATTATACATTCAGTACTTGCTAATTCCAGTATCAGAAGTCCTTGGGTTCTATATCTGTTGTTCATTACTTCTGCTGACTCTTATTCATGATGGCTTGTTTCCTTGTTTGTTGTTTTGTTGTTATTTTTGTGCTCGTGGTTATCTTAGCTCCTATTTGGTTGAATCACATCAGGGCCAGAACTGGCTACACTTTCCTTTGGAAGGATTTGCTTGGTTCTGCCAGGAATAGGCAGTGCTACCGACCTGGGACCTTTCTAGGATCCTCAGAGGATTCAGGGCCCTCATCTGAAGTGGTCCCTATTCTCCATCCCAGTGTGTTCATATTTCCATTGGACACCAGTACAGCCCTAATATCTGTGCTAGCTCTTAGTTCATAGCTCCCACTTAAAGGGAGAGCTTTTTTTTTTTTAATATTTGGATTTTCCTTACCTTTTAGATAAAACTTCAGGATATGGTCGTATTGGAAAGGCACTTTGTTTATTCATTTATTTGTTTAAGTAGACTCTATGCCCATTGTGGAGCCCAATGCAGGGCTTGAACTCATAACCCTGAGATCAAGACCTAAGCCGAGATCAAGAGTTGGACAGTTATCTGACTGAGCCAGCCAGGTGCCCTGAGCACTTTAAAGATATGTAGTCTACCATAATACTAGAAGAGGAAATCATTTGGAATTTACTCTGTTAAAGTTAGGAAATATGGGTTCACCTAGGGCACCTGAGTGGCTCAGTCAGTTAAGCATCTGCCTTTGGCTCAGATCATGATGCCAGGGTCCTGGGATCGAACCCCGCATGGGGCTCTCTACTCAGCGAGGAGTCTGCTTCTCCCTCTCCCTCTGCCCCTCTCCCCATTCATACTCTCTCTCTCAAATAAATAAAATCTTTAAAATAAAAAGGAAATATGGGTCCACCTGTAATTTTCTCCTGGTGTCCCAACAGCAGTTATTGAATAACCCATCTTTCCCTACCAATTGTAAATATCACTTATGCTATATTCTAAATGTAATTATTTGTATTTCTGGACTTTCCATCCTATATCATTATTCCATCTATATATTTATATGGAAATATGATGCTATTTTAATTTTTGAATATTTGTAATATTTTTTAGTAACAAGTAGATCTAGTGCTCCTCTGCATTACTCTTATATTTTAGAATTTTCCCAACTATTCTTTTATTCTTTTTTTTTTGAGAGACAGAGAGCGCACACAAGTTGGGGGGAGAAGCAGGGGCAGAGGTAGAAAATCAAGCATACAGTGTGCCGAGCATGGACTTGACGTGGGGCTTGATCTAACAACCCTGAGATCATGACCTGGCTGAAATCAAGAGTTGGATGCTTAACTAACTGAGCCACCCAGGTGCCCCCCCCCAACTATTCTTAATTGTTTTTTTTATGGTAACTTTACAGTTAGATTCTCTAGGTTACCAAAAAATTACTTACTGATGTCATTTTTTAAGTTGTAAAAAAAAAAACACACATAACATAAAATTACTGTTTTAATGTTTGAAAATGTACAGGTTCAGTAGTGTTCAATATATTCATGTTGTTGGGCAACAAGTTTCCAGAACTACTTCTTCCTGCAAAACTGAAACTCTGTACCCATCAAACAAGTCCCCATTTTCTTCTCTCCCCAGTCCTGGTAGCCACCATTTTACTTTCTTTTTCTCCAAATTTGGCTACTTTAGATACCTCATGTAAGTGGAATCATACAGTATTTGTCTTTTTGCAACTGGCTTGTTTCCCTTAACATACTCTTCTCAAGCTTCATCCATGTTGTAGCATATAAGGATTTCCTTCCTTTTTTAAGGCTGAATAGTATTCTCTTTTACATATATACCACATTCATCCTTCAATGAACATTTGGGTGCTTCTATCATTTGGCTATAATAAATAATGCTGCTATAAATATGAGTGTGAAAATATCTTTGAGACCTTACTCTTTGTATATATAACCAAATGTGATTGCTGGATCATATGACAGTTCTTTTTAAAATTTTTTAAGGAACCTCCATACTGTTTTCTGTAACAGTTGCACCATTCTACATCAAGCATGGACAAGGGTTCTAATTTCTCCACTTCCTCACCAACACTTTTTTTTAATAGTAGCCATCCTAATGGGTGTGAGATGATATTTCATTGTCTTTTTTTTAAAAAAGATTTTTTATTTTACATAATCTCTATACCCAATGTGGGATTCAAACTCATAGTCCCAAGATCAAGAGTCACATGCTCTATCAACAGAGCCAGCCAGGTGCCCCAATATCTCATTGTTTTGATTTGCATTTCTCTAATAATAAGTGATGTTAGCATCTTTTCAGATGCTTATTGGCCATTTCTACATCATCTTTGAAGAAATCTCTATAAAGTCATTTATGTGTTTTTCTCATTGAGTTGCTTGGTTTTTGTTGTCATTGAGTTTTAGGAGTTCTTTATATATTCTGAATATTAACTATTTTTCAGATATGTGATTTGCAGATATTTTCTCCCATTCTGTAAGTTGCCTTCCACTCTGTTGACTGTGTGTCATATTTACTGAGATTATGTTTAATTCAAATTAATCTAGGCGGAAATGAAATCTTTGTGATGCTAAGTCTTGAAAGTGTCATGTGAAATGTACCTCATTCATTATATGAGAGGCAATAAGGAGGGTTGTTCAAGTCTCCTATTCCCTCGTTGATCTTCTGTCTAGTAGTTCTATTATTGAAAGTAGGGCATTAGAGTCTTCAATTATTGTTGTTGAATTATCTGTGTCTTCCTCCAATTCTGTCATTTTTTATTTCTTGTATTTTGGAGCTCTATTATCAGGTGCATATATGTTTTATAATTATTATTTCTTTCTGACAGACATTTTAACATAAAATGTCTTTATCGCTTGCAACAATTTTGTCTTAAAGTCTGTTTAGTATGGTATTAATAATAAAGTTGCTCCAGCTCTCTTCTGGTTAGTTTTTTTGATATCTTTTCCAATGCTTTTATTTTCTTTTTTTTTAAATATTTTATTTTTTATTTATTTGACAGAGAGAGAGAGATCACAAGTAGGCAGAGAGGCAGAGAAAGAGGGGGAAGCAGGCTCCCTGCTGAGCAGAGAACCTGATGCGGGTCTTGATCCCAGGGCCCCGAGATCATGACCTGAGCCGAAGGCAGAGGCTTTAACCCACTGAGCCACCCAGGTGCCCCCTAATGCTTTTATTCTCAACCTATTTCTATCTTTGAATCTAAGCCATGCCTTGCATAAACATCATATAGTTAGATTATGGGGTTTTATTTATTTATTTATTTTTTAAAAAGATATTTATTTTATTTATTTGTTTATTTATTTATTTATTTGACAGAGAGAAACATGGCGAGAGAGGGATGTCTCTCTCCTTCGTGGGAGAGAAGGAAGCAGGCTTCCTATTGAGCAGCCAGCCCAAAGCGGGGCTTGATCCCAGAACCCTGGGATTATGACTGAGCCAAAGGCAGATGCCTACAGGACTGAGCCACCCAGGTGCCCCTAGGTTGTGTTTTTTAATACATTCTGCCAATCTCTCCCTTTTAATTTGAGTACTTGATCCATTTGCATCTAACGTACTTACTGATAAAGTAGGATTTATGTCTGCCATTTTTTTTAAAGATTTTATTTATTTATTTATTTATTTATTTATTTGAGAGAGAGAGAGATCACAAGTAGGCAGAGAGGCAGGCAGAGAGAGGGGAAGCAGGCTCCCCGTCAAGCAGAGAGCCCGATGCGGGGCTCCATCCCAGGACCCTGAGATCATGACCTGAGCCGAAGGCAGAGGCTTCAACCCTCTGAACCACCCAGGCGCCCCTATGTCTGCCATTTTGCAATGTGTTTTCTATCTTTATATTTCCTCTATTCCATTATTGCCTTTTTGTGTGTGTTAAATTGATATTTTCCAGTGTACTGTTTTAATTCTGTTATTGTTATTACTGTATTTTTAAGTAATATTCTTAGTGGTTGTTCTGGGAATTACAATTAATATCTTAATTTAAAACAATCTAATTTAGGGATGCCTGGGTGGCTCAGTTGGTTAAGCATCTCACTTTGGCTCAGGTCATGATCTCGAGGTCCTGAGATCAAGCCCTACATCAGGTTCCTCACTCAGCAGGGAGTCTCCTTCTCCCTCTCCTTCAGTCCCTCCCCCCCCCCCGCTTGTGTGCACAGGGTCTCTCTCTCTCTCAAATAAATAAATAGATTCTTTTTAAAAACAACCTAATTTAGGTAATATCAACTTAATTTAGATAATATCAACTTAATATCAAAATAATTGCAATATATACAAAACAGTGCTTTAATACAGCTCCATTGCCTCAATTCTCCTTGTTATGTCCTTGTCAATCACATTATATTTTTACACATTATAAACCCATCAGCACAGTTTTAAAATTACTGTGTCCATTAATGTATTTTTTAAAGATTTTATTTGTTTATTTGCAAGGAGAGAGAGCCAGGGAGAGAGCACGAGCAGAAGGGAAGGGCAGAGGTAGAAGCAGACTCCCAACTAAGCATGGAGCCTGATGTGGGGTTCAATCCTAGGACCCTGGGACTGTGACCTGAGCCGAAGGCAGATGCTTAACAAACTGAGCCACTCAGGTGCCCCATTCCCATTAATATTTCTTATAAGAAAGATCTAACTTCAAGAAAGATCACTAACAAGTGAGGAAGTCTCTCAATTTTCGTTTATATGAAAATGTCATAATTCATCTTTCATATTTAATTTTTCTTTTTTCTTTTTTTTTTTAAAGATTTTATTTATTTATTTGACAGAGAGAGCAAGATCCCAAGAAGGCAGAGGCAGGCAGAGAAAGAGGGGGAAGCAGGCTACTTGGAGCTTCCTGAATGTGCAGAATAATGTTTTTCACCAAATTTATGAAGCTTTTGGCAATTATTTCTTCAAGCATTCTTTTTGCGCATTTCCCTTTCTTCTTTCCTGTTGGGGCTTCCATTCTCAATATGTTAGTATGCTTGATGGTTTCCCACAACATCTTAGACTCTGTTCACTCTTCTTTGTTCCTTTTCCTTTCTGCTCCAGAATTAGAAAATCTCAACTGACCTATCTTCAAATTCACTGATTTTTTTTGTTTCTGTCAATTCAGTTGTACTGTTAAGTTTATCTAGAAAATTTTCGTTTCCGTTGTCCTTCTCAACTCCTGAATTTATTTATTTATTTATTTTTAAGATTTTCTTTATTTATTTGAGAGAGACAGAGGGAGCACAAGCAGGGACAGGGGCAGAGGGAGAGGGACAAGGAGAGTCACCACTGAGTGGGGAGCCCAATGCGGGGCTCAGTCCCAGGACCCTGAGATCATGACCTGAGCCAGAGTCAGACACTTAACTGACTGAGCCACCCAGGGATCCCACAGTTTCTGAATGTAAATGTTCTTTTTTTTTTTTTTTTTTTTCAAAATCTTATTCACTTATTTGACAGAGTGAAAGAGATCACAAGTAGGCAGAGAGCCAGGTGGAAGGAGAGGAGGAAGTAGGCTCCCGGCTGAGCAGAGAGCCCGATTCAGGGCTCGATCCCAGGACCCTGAGATCATGACCCAAGCCAAAGGTAGAGCTTAACCCATTGAGCCACCCAGGCGCCCTTGTCCTTTTTTTTTTTTTTTTTAAGATTTTATTTATTTATTTAACAGAGAGAGAATACAAGCAGGCAGAGAGGCAGGCAGAGGCAGAGAGAGGAGCAGGCTCCCTGAGGAGCAAGGAGCCTGATGTGGGACTCGATCCCAAGACGCTGGGATCATGACCTGAGCCAAAGGCAGCTGCTTAACCAACTGAGCCACCCAGGCGTCCCCCTTGTCCTTTTTTTAAAAAATAACTTTTATCTCTTAATTGATGTTCTCTATATGGTGAGGTATTCTCATACTTTTCTTCAAATATTTGAACATGGTTTTTTTAAAAAAAATTTTTTAAAGATTTTATTTATTTATTTGACAGAGAGAGAGATCACAAGTAGGCAGAGAGGCAGGCAGAGAGAGAGGGAGAAGTAGGCTCCCTCCTGAGCAGAGAGCCCGATGCGGGGCTCGATCCCAGGACCCTGGGACCATGACCTGAGCTGAAGGCAGAGGCTTTAACCTACTGAGCCACCCAGGCGCCCCTAAATTTTTTAACCATACTTATAATGGCTGACTTAAAGTCTTTGTCTAGTAAATATAATATGTGAACTTCTTTAGAGACTATTCATATTAATGCTTTATTTCTCATGTATGGGCCATACTTTCCTGTTATTTTGCATATCTCAAACTTACGCACTGAAAACTGGCCTTTCTAGTAATGTAATAACTGGGAAATCAGCTCCCCCTTCCCAATGTTTGTTGCTGTTACTCTTTGTTTACTTAGTGACTTTTGTGAACTCATCCTATAAAGTCTTGCGTGTGGCCACTAAAGTTTTTGTTCAGTTAGCTTAGTGGTCAGTTCATGATTGGACAGGCATTCCTAAATACCTTAAACCAATTTGTTTTCAGTCATTTGCCAAATCATTTGCTGCATATGTTTTGGGGCATGCCTTCAGTATTCTAGCAATTTACAACCCTGACTTAACTTCTACTTCCTGTTTATGCAGGTTTTAGGATCAGCCAGGGATGAGAGACTAGGGCATTCTAAAATCTTTCCTGGACATATGCTCTTCCTTGCACATGCACATGGCCTCCTAGATCTCCAGGAAGATATGAAAGCTTCTCCGAGTCCCCCTATGAACATGTCATTCCCGTATTTTTCCTTTAAAGTTTTTGGCCAGACTCTTCTTTGCCCCAGCTAATGTCACGGCCTCCAGCAACAGCAATGTTAAACAATTGCCAATGGTTGTTTTCAACAAACACCCTCAGGATAGGGATTTTGCCACTAAGCAAGCTTTGGGTCAGGTCAAATGACTATTTCTGTGAATGCGGTTGTCGGGGAGCTGCCAGACAGATCAAATAGTGACAGTTGTCTGTCACTATTGGCTCCAAAGTCTTTTCCTTACACTGGCTACTAGGCAGCTAGTTTTCCCAGCTACCATGGTTGCAGTGCTGCTGTTTTTCACATCTACTGCAGAGCTAGAAAGAAGGGGATGGAAAAAGGGCAAATTAAAATACTGCAAAGCTCTCTGTTATTAAGATTCATTAGTTTCTCTTGCGTAAATACTCCTTGGATTGTGCAAAACTTTTGTTAATTTCCAAGTTCTGAAAAAGTCTATTTCAACAGTTTTTGCCTGTGTTCCTCTTGGTGTTATGCAGAAATGGATTTTCACAGGTCCTTTCCCTGCAATTCTCAAGTTCTATCTCTGCAATTGACATTTTTAATCCAAGTACAGGATTTCACTTTCCTATTAAATGTGATTTGGGGGCTTTGGTCCAGTTTTCATCCGGTCATCGTAATTTTGACTCTTGAATTACATCATGAATCAGTGAGCACCAGCTGTGAGGCAGGTTCTGTGATTCATGACTGGGGCAAAACAGGAAAGTTTAAACAATGATCCCTGCCCTCTGAGAGCTTTCAGAGCAGTTGAAGAGATAAAACATAATTGTTTAAGCTTTTACATACGATACAAGGAAATAGAGATCAACGTAAAGCTTTAAGACAATACTGTCAGTAAACTCTCTGCAAGGATAGAAATATTTTGCACCGATCATTGTGGTAGCCAATAGACGCATGTATCTTGGGCACTGGGCACTTGAAATGTAGCTACAATGACTGAGAAACCGGATTTTTTATTTTATTTTAATTAATTCAGACCTAACCACACGCAGCTACCATATTGGACATCACAGCTCTAAGACTATTTTCTTGATCGGTCTGGTGTGGGAGTGGGTGGGAAGAGTCTACAGCTCTTCCCCTCTGGCTCCGAGGGGTAGACTGGAGCTGTGGGCTACGAATGCACGCTGGCACGTAACTGTGCCTGGTGCACAGTGGATTTTGTAGTGATACTGTTGAAACAGGTTGTGTCTGAGCCACCTGGAGGAGGTAAGCTTTAGTCTCCCCTGTTGTGGGCAAACTTAAACCCCAGTCTCTACGTCAGGCACAACCTGACAAAGGCAAGGATACGGGGTTGCAGGAGCTGCAAAAGAATCAACCTTCCTTCTTAACCCAGTGGTCAATGCCGTATTCACGGTTTTTTTTTTCCACAGCCACAAAACAAGTTCACAGTCGTGTCCATCTCCTTCCACTCTTTCCAGTAGGGTCTCTTTGCTCCCACAGTGATGCTGCAAGCACAGGCTTCTGTCTGGGGCCCATTCTGGCAATTCTTGGGGTCCTAGAACCTCACTGCTGGGTCAATGCAGAGGTGGGACTGAGAATGAACTGCGCTTCCTTCCCTACTCCACTCCTTTCAGAGCTGGGAGCATTTGAGAGAGAGAGAGAAGCAGAAGGGGTTCATGTGAGATTCCCCCATGACCCCCACGGCTCCCCAAACCACCCCCAGGGGGGCCACCCAAGGACAAGGGTCTCCACGCCACCCCCTAATTCAGAACGTGATTTCAAGGAAAACCTCTGGGCAGCTGAGGCTGAGCTCAGGGGTCAGAGTGGCCCCTACGCTGAGGCAGGAGTGGAGCCATGGACAGTGCCCCCAGAGGAGGAGAGAAGAAGTGCAGGCATGAGGAAGTCTGGGGGACTGTAATACGTGGAGGGGGAGATGGCTAGCCAATCACCTGTCTGCAATTTGAATGATAAATTCTCTCCATAAAGCTAAGGGTTATTCAGAGTTGGGAGACTCAAGGCAACGTGGTATGTCTGGCCAGATGACTTGGAGCAATGCCCCCACCTCCCTCAGCTTCAGTTTCCTCATTTATAACAGGGAACTGACTCTTAACCCACCCAATAGGGATGTGGCAAAGTTAAGTAAGACGTACTTATGCAGGGCCTGCCGTAATATTTCTTACCCTGGCCCGCCTTCACCCGGATCGCCCATCTCAGAGAACTAGCATCTCAGAGAACAGCACCAGGAAAGTCAGAGCTAAGGGAAAGCTTCCTGGCTCTGACCATGAGCACGAAAGGAGTCTGAGCCTCTGCCAGGGGTCCTGGGATGTCTGGGGCTGGGAATGGAATGGTCTCCGAATGGGAAGGGGGCAACACTCAGCCTTCTGTCTTCTCTGCCCTGGGTCGCTTGGTCACAAGTGCCAGGCCTTGCTGACCCCCCAACCTCTGCCTCTCTCATGATTCTCAAATAGGAGGCAGCAAGGTTTCTGGCTGGGGAGCCTGGCTCACCCACCCAAAGCCAGAAGAACCCACAACTTCTTCTCTTCAGTCTCGGGACCCCTCCGTTCCCCTTCATATCCCCAAATTACTTACGGGCCCATCTCCATCCTCTGTGGATTCCATCTGCCTGTCCATCCCCTCCGGTGCCCATCCCTCCTACCTTTTCTCCATCCCTGCCCCTCTTCGGTTCTTCCCTTGGAGTCCAGCATACGCATTTGCAGAGGGCTCCCCAGGCTGGGGAGAGGGGTGTGGGGGGGGGCATGCATGTGTGTGTATGTCTCCGTCCACATGGGCACAAAATGGGCTTCGTGCTCAGGTGACCCACGATAACTGTGCTCCCGCCTGGCCCCGGTCCTTCACATGGGGGGCCCAGAGGCCTCCCATTAGCAGCCCCTCTGTCCCGCCATCCCTCCCTCAGGGAAGTGGAGTCACCACGGCTCTTCATGGGCAGCTGGAGGGGGGCTTGTAGCAGGCTCTTTACCACCTCTCCCCCTCTCCTCAGGCCCCATGCCCGGCCCCGAGGTTTGGAGAGCCTAGTAAGTGCCCTATCAACATGTTAATCAAATTACTTAGGAGCTAAAATTGACGCTGTTCATTAATTATACAAGATTATGCTAATTGTGCATGCAAATGCATGCAGGGGAACAGAAGGTGTTCAGGCGCATGGTGGGCCATTAGCATAGAGGATGGGGTGCGGGTGCATCGGCATGCTAATGTATGCGCCCCAGCTATTTATAGACCCCCAGCCCATCTGCACTGCAGCCACCTCTGCCCCAAGGAGGGATCATGGTGGGGAGGTCAGGTCCAGGCCTGGCAGGTGGCTCTGGCCCTGGGCACACTGGGCTTTGGCTGCTGCCCCAGGCCGAGATCAGGAAGTAGCATAGGCCACCCCCACCTGGGCCTGGATTATCACACCAGCCCCCTCGCTTACCGTCTCCTAGATGCCCACTTCCCTGGAGGCAAAACGCTTCCCAATGACACAGCCAATAAGGCCCCCTCTGCTGACTCCCCACCACTCACGGGTTCCATAATCTCGCAGGATTTGATGCCAGACCCCCAGACCGTGGTCCACACCTGTCCTCCTCCACCTGGTCAGGGACTACCAGGAAAAGGGTGCCATGCGTGCCCCCAGTCCTTGGGCGGGGCTGTTTATTCCCTTTGCATGAAGGGCCCCTGCCTCTTCCTCCTCTTTCAGGGAAAATGCCCCTGGTCTTTCAAGGCCCCAGATGCCCAAGATGAAATGCAACCTGTAGGAGCCCACCTAGCTCTGCCTGGCGCAGTGGCCGGGGCACTTACCCTGGGCAAGTTACACGGTGTGTCCACCGCCCTGTGGTAGTGACTGGACTTCAGGTTTCTCTCTTTCCCTCTGGGTTGTAATTTCCTTAAGACCTTGCTCACCTCTAGATTGCACTGCCTGCCTCACAAGGTGGTTAATGCCTCTTTTTCAGTGGACGTGTTGAATGAATGAGGGGACGAATGGTCCAGCCCTCTAGAAACCCCTCTGCCCTCGAGCTGCGGGCAGGGAGCAGCAGACAGGGAAGGGAGGGCACCGACCCTGCCCCGGGAAGATGTTCTGTTTCTTTGGAGGCTTATGGGCTCAAAGGCAAGCCCTTTCGAGTCAGAATGAGCGGAGGATTCCCCTGGCCCCATCCCAGGCTGTGATGCCAGCTGCAGACTTAGAAATAAATACCCAGGTTTATTCTATACTTTGCTCCCAATCTGCTCTCTCTCCCGAGGTATTTGCAGGACACTTGCTTGGAACACGCTGCCCCAACCCACGAATTCGTTCACATCACTTCCTCTTTCTTGATCCATGCTGTCCAATAGGGTCGGCAGCCATGAGCCACATGTGACTCTCTCAGTTTAAATTAAAATGAAACAACGGGGCGCCTGGCTCTCAGTGGAGCATGGGACTCTTGATCTCAGGGTTGTGAGTTCAAGTCTCACGTCGGGTATAGAGATTACTCAAAAATAAAATCTTTTTTTTTTTAAGATTTTATTTATTTACTTGACAGAGAGAGAGAGAGACAGCAGAGAGGGAACACAAGCAGGAGAGGGAGAAGCAGGCTTCCCGCCAAGCAGGGAGCCCGATGTGGGGCTCGATCCCAGGACTCTGGTACCATGACCTGAGCTGAAGGCAGATGCTTAACAACTGAGCCACCCAGGTGTCCCAAAAATAAAATCTTAAAAAAAAAAAACAAAGTAAATAAATTAAAATGAATCCAAATTGGGAACAGTTTCTCGGTCACACTGGCCACATGTCAGGTGCTCAGTAGCTACACGTGGCCAGTGGCTATAATTTTGGGAAAAGCTCTGTTGGACCGCGCTTGTGATCTAGACATTCCTTCCCCCGCTCCGGACAGTCCTGTGGTCGCAAGCATCCGCGGACTCCGTCCTGCTCTTTTAATCACTAACAGCTTCCTCTCTGGAAGCGGGAACGTGATTCCCGCTCTAAGAAGGGAGTCTCCCGTGGGACGTCGGGAGGGCAAAGCCCTGTGACCTGGTGCCTTAGGACGAGATTCCTAGAAGCAGAGAGGGAGATGGGAGTGCTCGTGAAAGCGGTTTATTGGAGGAGAGCTCTGGAAAGAAAAAGGGAAACAGCAGCCGCAGGAGAAGCTTAGCAAGGAGACAGTCTCCACTGGAGTCTGGCACCAGCCTGAGCCCTTGGGGAGTTCTGGAATATGAAAAGCACAGGGCGTTGGTCCCCCATGTGATGTCAGGCTGTCTTTGGCCCGGGGCTTCTGGCTGAGGATAACTTGAGGGGAGTGGGGGCAGCCGTGAGCCCTTTAGCAGCCAAGCCTCGTAGCAGCCGGGGGTGGGGGAATCCAGCAGGCACCCCCATGGTGCCTGGACACCGCTTTCCACCCGCTGAGAAGCCAGAGTTTACGAGCGGACTCCCATCACTCACCTCCACGTGTTCCTTTATCTCCGGAGTGTCTCCTGAGGAAAGCGCTGTGCTGGGGGGCTCTCCTTACGGGAGGAGGGGCGTCACCCCGAGAAGTTAAATATACATCAGATGTTTGCACCGGAGTCACATTCAATCCAACGTTTGCTTCCTTGGTAGGGATGATTCCATTGACAGGGAAGGTTCGTTTTCATTTCATCTCGAGTTGTTTGTACAGGGAGGAATAAGAAGCATTTATAGGAACGACGAGGAAGGCGAAGCTACATTCGGGATGCGGTAAGGGCAGGTGTGCGAGCGAACTGCTCTTACCTTTCGCTGAAATCCTAGGTGCCCGAGGCACGATGCTTAACTGCCACCCTTGAATTGCCTTATCAGCTGGGTGACCACAGCTCTTCCTCTGGTCTTCTGTTGAGCTTTTTATAATGGGGGATGTTGAACATCTAGGCCAGAAGAGAGTAAGGAACCACCAGCACCCCTCCCTGAATTTCAACAGTGACCACCTCTTGGCTCATCTTGCGCAACTGGCCTTTAGTCCTGGACACGTTCTCCCTGAGAGCAGCGGTCACAGTAGCCAGAGGCCTCCTGTTAGGAGCAAGGGGACCCAAGTCTCTTTTGCAACCTTGCTGCATCTGTGACCTTGAGGAAATCAGCACGAAATGGCTAAACTTGTCCCTGTACAGCCCGCCTCTCCGATGCCTTTTGAAGGAGGCTCGCCTGCCAGCCCCGGGGCGGGGGCAGGGTTGGACTTTGAGAGCCCCAATTAGAGGGAATTTTCCATGACTCCTGTCCGTGTCTGTGGTTCATAGAGTCCCGAGCTGGTATCCAGACTTTGGCATTTACTGTGGCTTTGTGGTTTATTCTCGCTTATCCTTGGTCTCCCCATCTGTAGAGTGGGAATGATCGCAGATCTCCAGCACCTCGGGGTTCTGAGATCAGACAAGGTAATGCCAGCGGTGAGCTCAGCAGAGTTGGAGACTCTTGCTAAGTACTTGAGAGATTAGACCCGGATCGCTTTTTACTTCTGCATCTGTGTGTGTAGTTTTGCATTTTCTTTGTAACTCATGCTTGTATTTTGCTATTTTTCTTATAGTAATTCTAATGGCCTAAAGGCAAGTCCCGGGACGTCACTTCTCTCTTGCTCTTCTTCCTGTGAGGTCCAGATGAGGATCCGGGCCCTCTTAGAGCCTCATGGCCGCCGTAGGGCTGCCTCTGGGCACAAGTCCTTCACCGACCCAGAGAGCACCCTAAAATGCTCACCCTCCTTGGGGATACTCAGGTCAGCCAGGGCTGTGCGCCTGACCAGGGTCCTGGGATCGAGTCCCACATCTCTGTCCCTGCTCCCAGGGACACTGCTCTCCCAGCTCTGCCCCTGCCTGTGTGCTCTCTCGATATCTCCGTCTCTCTCTCTCAAATAAATAAATAGCAAAAATTAAAAGATTAAATTAAATTAAAATCTTAAAAGAAAAAATTGCTAAGTTAGCTGCAAAGCTAGTTAATGTCCTAGAATGATACAGTTACAAACTTTAGGGCAAATTTCTCTACCAAATAGAAATTATTTACTTCTCCCAATAAAAACCATTTGCATCGTATCGTTTTCCTGCACATCAGCACCACCTGTATACCTTCACAGAGTCTAGACCCCAGTCCATAGCAAATACAAGTCAAAGTTACGTTCCCCTCGAGAATTAGACAACACTGAGGTGGCTTCGTGAGCCTAATTCTCTCGAGCAGAGCTGCCCAATATAAATATGCAAGCCACAAGTGTAATTTTAAATTTTCACTAGTAGCCACATTTTAAAAACAAGAAAAGGAACTGGTAGCATTAATTGTGAAAATATGGTTTTTTGTGTGTGTGAAAATATATTTTATTTAACCCAATACATCTACAATATTATTTCAACATGTAACCAACACAACCATGTTCCGAGTCAGCTGTTTTACATTCTATGGGTTTTTTTTCCCCTAAGTAAGTCATTGGAATTCGGTGTGTATTTTATATTCACATCTCAATTCCAACCACACTGCAAGGGCTCAATGCCACACAGGGTTAGTGGCTGCCGTATTGGGTAGTGTAGCTCTAGGAGGCATCAGAATCTCAGATTTTAGGAGGCCTCAGAATCACCTGGAAGCCTCATGAAAACACAGATGGCTGGGCCCCACCGGAAGCGTTTCAGCGGGTCAGGGATGGAGCCTGAAATTCTGCATTTCTAGCAAGTTCCCAGGTGCTCCTGTGGCTGCTGAGCCCAGAGGCACACTTTGAAAGCTGCTGTTCCAGGAGGACTCTGAAAGGACTCCTGCTCATCGTTTTGCCTTATTTTCCACTTGTGGGTAATTATTCTTAACACCCCTGAGGCTGGTGCAGGGTCAGGGGGTACACTGCGGTAGCAGCAGGGGCCCCGGGGACTGTCGGCATCGGCTCAGCCCTGTCTGACTCCCCAGTGGGCAGTGGCTGAGACCTTTGCTGGCGTAGACTGCCTGCGGCTCTGAGCTAGAAGTTCAGGGGGGGATGAGAGAGGGGACTGACCTTCGACACTCCCAGGGAGGGCCCAGCCTCATCC
>CM052811.1:95746803-95762289 GCA_028533885.1 Nasua narica | reverse complement strand
CTTCACTCAGAAGCACAGCTGACATCCTGAGCCTTTTTCATCATTGCTTTCCTGTGTTTAGCCTCATTTCTTGACTCCCATATTGTCCTCTTAGTTTAATGCCTTGCTACGCTGAAACACATCCTCCTGTAGCTTTCTAGTAAGGAGTGTATGTGAGGTCACATTTTTGAGAACTCGCATGGCTTAAAATGTCTTTATTCTACTCTTGTACTTGAGAATCATTTGGACAGATCTGCGTTTTTAGGCTGGAAATTATTTTCCCTCAGAATTCCGTGGGCATTGCTTTAACTACTCGGGGAGGAGCCAGAGCAAAAACAATCAATGAATGGTACCAAGAGCCAGGGGCATTGGCTCTATGCCAATGTCAGGTTCACCAGGCTTGAGTCTTTGGACAGGGGCAGCTAGAGGCAGATACGCTGCCCGATTCCTGCTGTCTCCTCTCCAAGGGGCTGTATGGCCACTGTCCCCTTCCCCCAGCCCCAACATTTTTCCCTCGAAGTATGATATGTGGACAAAGATTCTGTTCTTAGTTATGATCCCCTTCCACTCTTGCCTCTTAAGTCACTAATCTGAGATGTGCTGGAACCTCTGTAAGCCACCAGCCATTTACCGATCATCATGGGGATAGGCTTCCTTTTCAGATGATCAGCCCCTTCCTTATATGTTCGTTTGCCTAATTTTCATTCTCAGAAGGTAACTTTAACCTTCAGTTCGAGGGTTACTATGTTGCAGCCCTCTGACATTATCTGTGCCATTTCTGGAATCCCAGTACCTGGCACACTTCCCACAGACCACAGGGCTTAGAAACAGCCCCCTCCTGCCCTGTAGCAGTCCCGTGGGAGCCCAGCCCCGGAAAGTCCCAGGGGGCTTCCTGGCAGACCCTGTCTCTGCATTTCAGGGCTGCAGTCCCGAAAATTCCCCCACGGGGGCCCACAGGCATCCCCCAGCTCTCAGGGGAGAAAGAGCTGCCGACAGGAGGATTGAATGATTGCCCCTGGACACACAGCTCTGGGAACCCACAGGAAAAAGAAAGCAGCCCTTCCTCTCTTACTCAGCTGCTCATGTGATGATGGGGTTAGAATGCCTTCCTGGTAACTCAGACCCTCGTGGGGGGCTCCTGGGGCAGAGAATTTGCCGAGGCAAGAAGATGAGTCTCAGTTCTCAGGAATCACTGACTCCTTTCTGGCTAAGCCCCACCTAAGCCATCAGCTGCCTAGGGGGCCAAAACCAGCAGCAGCCCCCTCTGTACCCCAGGGTCCCACCTGGCAATAGGTCACAATGCTCCAGCTGCCCAGTCCCAGAATGGCTGGCTGAAGGGGGAGGGGAGGGGGGTGTGGCGGGGGTGGGGGGTGGGGGAGATTCCTACGGAGCTTTCTGGAGTGTCTGCCAGGGCCCCGCCCCCTCCCCCACACCCGCCACCCCGAGTCCCTCCCAACACCGGTCCTTCTGTCACCTCCACCTCCCTCCATGACCCAGCTCTGCTTACCCAGGCCCAAAGCCCTTGCTTATCCTATCCCAGTCCCTCCCGGAGGCCTGCGTGCTGGGGAGGGGTCCCGTAGTCCAGTGGGTCCATGCATGTCCCCCTGGGGCCCTAGCGTGGCCCAGCTCCGGGACAGCATCCTAGGGCTGGGGGCACTGGGGCTGACGATTCGCGCAGTCTTTTCCACGGCCGGCCCAGCCTCGCTGCTGCTGCTGCTCCTGGTCAGCTTCCTGGCCTTCGACCTGTTCCACCGGTGAGTGTGCAAGCAGCCCGGCAGGCAGGCAGGGGTAGGCAGGCCAGCAAGCGGTCCACGTCCCGAAGCCCAGCCGCCACCTCTCTCTCCGCAGGCCCGCAGGCCGCCCCCGGCCACAGCCCACACTTCTCCGGGGAGGCCAGAGGCAGGGGGCCGGCGAGGGTCCAGGACAGCAGGCGGCTGTACTCCTGCCTCCGGGGGCCGTCCCGGGACGACTCAGCCCCCAAGAGGCTCTGTTCCTGCTGCTCCTGGGCCTGGGGCTGCTCCTGGGAGCCCGTGGCGTGCCCTGGACCCTGCTTGGCCTGGCTTTCTGCCTCCATCCTTGGGCCTGAGCGCCCTCCAGAAATACACTGACCGTGCTGCTCCCCCAGATCGCCTTTCCCTCCATCCTGGGTTGAGCAGGCAGTGGGGTATCCCCTAATCTCCAACCTGAACTGCAGGGGACCTTTGGCAGTGGATACCTGGGTCTGAGTCTGAGACGGCAGGGGAAGGCGAGCTAAGGAACAGGGAGCCCGGCACGGGTGATGGCAGCCGCCTCCGAGCTTGCAAGTTGGGGCGGGGTGGGGGGGGCGCATTCTGGCCTCCTCTGTGGTTCTAGAGAGTGGGCGTCCGGAAAGACTTACAAGAGAGCAGAGTGGGACTGGATATCGGTTAGCAGGGTGGGAGCAGGGATCCAGAGAGGGTTTCCCACAAGAAAGCACGAGCATCTGTCTCTGTGGGCTCACCAGAACCCCCTGCCAGCGTGGCAGGTCCGTGGAGAGGGATTCAGGCGAGCCCCCCACCTGCGGTGGCTCCTCTCTCGGCTGGACCCCACCCCCACCCGGGTCACAATGGGGATCCTCGGCGGGGGGGGGCGGGCCGGGGGTGAGGGGCACTGGGGGCTCCGCTCGGGCTGCTAGGCCAAGCTGGGTGCTGCGGGAAGCAACATGACATAGGGGGCCCTGCCCAGAGGTAAGACCCAGGCCCCAGCTCAAGCCCCGGCCCACGCATGCTGCTACCCTCCCGACCCCTGCACCCCCACCTGCCCGGAGGTCCCAGGCATCTCCAGGGCTGCTCCTGCAGCTGGCCCGGCCCTCTCCCCAGGTGCACCAGCCATGACGCAGCCGCCGCCAGTGGAGACAGATGCCATCGGGGCCGGTGAGGGGCCACAGCGGGCGGCGCCCTGGTCGGCCTGGGTCACGCGGCAGGACTGGGTGCGCTGGTGCCTGTGCTGCATGCCTCGGAGCTGGGTCCAGTGGTGGGCCACGTCGGGCTGGCGGCAGCCACTCCAGCGCGTGCTGTGGGGGCTGGAGGGCTTCCTCTACCTGCTGCTGGCCCTGATGCTCTGCCACGCGCTCTTCACCACCGGCTCCTACCTGCTGAGCTCCCTGTGGCCGGTCGTGGCCGCCGTGTGGCGCCACCTGCTCCCCGCCGTCCTGCTGCTGGTGCTCAGCGCCCTCCCCGCCCTGCTCTTCTCCGCCTCCTTCCTGCTGCTTTTCTCCACGCTGCTGAGCCTCGTGGGCCTCCTCACCTCCATGTCTCACCCAGACTACACTCAGGACTTGGACCAATAGAAGGGCAACCCCATGCCGCTGCCTGTGTCTCTTGAGCCCTGGCCTAGGGCCTGAGGGCCCGGGGAGGGGGAGAGCGGTGGCTTGAGCAGCCCCCCCCACCCCCGCCACCCCCCTCCCCGCCCCTCCCGTCCCTAGCCCGGGCCAGGCGTGACGTGGCTGGAGCTGGCCAGGGAGACTGGCTTCACCTCTGGCCACCTCCCTCTAGCCGATGCTACAGGTACCTGGTGTGGGGCATCGGGGGCTTTGAGAAGAAGGGGCAGGGCAGAAGGGTGAGCCGGGCCAGAGCTTGGCTGAGCCGCCGAGAGTTCCCGCAAGGGTGTGGTGACACCACGAGGGCTCCCTTAGCAACTGGCAGCCGCTTTTTCTCGAAGCTCTCAGCTGTCTCAGCTGAAGATCATTGAGAACTTCTAGCTAGGTAGCCCTGGGCTTGCCATTCCTTCTACTAACCGCCCCTCTTTCCCCGAGCTCTAGAAAGGGCCCACTGACAGAAACCTCGCTGAGAGAGGGCTGCCCAGAAGCCCCATGAGACCTCAACTAACTCACCTCCCGCTCCTTTCTGCCCAGGCATCCTCCACTCCCTAGACTCCCTACCTTCTGCCTCAGTGAGCATCCCCACGTCTGGGAAGTGGGCCAACTAGGGTAGTGAGGATCCCAGAGGAGACCTACTTTAAGATTCCTAAGGTCTGTGATGGAAAAATGAACAAGAAGTCCCATTTCCCCACTTACACAATGTGTGGCCATGCCCAATTAATTCTTTTGGATTTCGGGTTGTGGTGAGTCGAAGGCATTACCATCTATGCGTGAGGTACTTCGTAAAGACCAGAAAACTGTAAGGGATTATATTGAAGTCTGAGAATAATCTGTAGGCTCAAAGGGTCTTTTGACCCTGAGGGGGGCTGAAAGACGAAGAGGAAGCTTCCCTAGGCCTTCAGAGAAAGGCTTCAGAGAAATGCATACAGTTTTGGCCCTCCGATGGTAAACAGGAGTGGACGGGTGTGGACGAGATGTAAAAGGTCATGTGACATGAAATCTTGAAACGTGCACATGTTGAGCTCTCCTGATTGTGAAATGCTTGGGGCTGGGGCCCGCGCCAGGAGATGCTGGACAGTCGTGTGAGTGGAGAAAGCAGAGCCCAGGGGGTTCCGTAGCTGTCCCGGCTGCTGCTCACAGCTCCAGGAAGGTCTGGAAGGGGGCATCCCTTCGCGCCCAGCATCCTGGCCCTTCACACAGCAGCTAACCCTCCAAACAAAGCCGAGATCTGTTAGTGCCGAGTGAGGCGCATGGCAGATAGTTTTACCCACAGTTCACACCCGCCCGCCGGCCCCCCACCCCGTTCCTGACCCTGCCTGTCTTCCAGTCGTGAGCCCACTGGATATCCAACCCTAAAACTTCTGCTCCTGAAGCCCTAGAACCAAAGTTCCCCTCTCCTGCCACCTAAACGTTCAGGCCATGGGAACCGGCCCCTGGAGCCTAAGTTTATTTTTGCTAAAACTCATTTGGTGTGGAGATTCACAGCCATGCAGGCCACTGGTCAGAGGCCTTCAGCATCGGTGTCCCAAACCCCAGGCACAGCCCTTCCTTCCCGTTTCCTTGTGGTTCTCCCTCAGATGTGGCCTGGTAGGAGGGGCAAGGCGGGACACGGGTTAGCTTGGGCTCTGGGGTATTGGCGGAGGCTGGGTTTGAATCTCAGCGCTGTTACTTTCTGGCTCCCTGGCCCTCGTGCAAATTGTCAGACCTTCTTGAACTTCCTTTTCCTCGAGGGTAAAACCAAGGCGAGAACACCTGTTTTGGGGCCCCTGTGGGGCTCGTGGCATATAGGAAAAATTCCTGGACGGACTCCTCACGCCACAAGCTGTAGCTAAGCCGTCCCATTCTAGAGATGAGCAGTCAGACTCAGGACCGCCGGTTGCCAGCGCGAAACGCAAAGACCGGGCACACGGCGGGGATGGGGGGCAGGAAGGGCTTGGGCAGAAGCGAAGAGAAGGCCTTCTTCCCTTCCCCACATAATTATATGCCTTCCCCCCTCCTGTGTCTGCTGGTAGAGGATAAGGTGGTAGAACCGGACTGCAGAGCTGGCGGGCGCTATTTATCAGATTAGACCAACCCATACCCTGTGACCCAGCAATGCAAAATGCAGTCTCAGAGAGGCCCAGAAGGGCCTGGCTCCTCGCGGCAGGCCCACCAGGACCGGAAGTATAGGTATCGCCTGGGAGCTGGCTAGAAATGCAGAGTCTCAGGCCCCCCAGGCCTGTGGAACGAGAGCCTGCATTTTAACAAGATCCCAGGTGCTACACGTGCACACAGATGTTTGAGAAGCATCAGGGGCTTGTTTGAGGGGGGTGGTTGCACTACCCGTGGTGGCAGGAGATGGACGAGCACAGCGCTGGGAGAGGAAGCTATACCTAATGATCTCGAAATCCTAGCACTGAGTGAAAAGAAACTCATTGAATGAGAAATAATACAATTCCTTTTACACAAAGTTAAAATGAATACCAGCAAAACTTTTTTTTTTTTCCCCCCAAGAACACGTAAAAACAAAAGATAAACAGAATGGATTGACCAACTCTAAGGGCAGGCAAAGAGTGGAGTATACAGATAAAAGGGAAGTGAGGGACCTTGGTATCAGGAACATAATTCCTGAAATTCCTTTAAATGTAGATAAAGCGACTTGTTTAGAGTTAAAAGGCTTAAAAATGCAAGCCTGGGGCAAATGAACTGGTTGGAATGAAGGCGTTCTAAGCCTTTTCCTATTTGGGCGGAGAGAAGAGAGCTGCCCGGCTGGCCTGGGTGACCCGGACCGCGGGGTAGGTGTCTTTGCTGGGCCTCCCGCACCGCAGCCCGCAGCCCGCTCTGATGGAGCGGGGATGGGGGTGGCGTGGACACCCAGGCCCCGCGTGGCCTGACCAGAAGGGTAATCAGATCAGGCAGGGCAGGAGGGACGGGAGCAGAGGAGGCGTCAGCCGCGAGGGCCGTCGCGCCTAAGAGAGCGGATTAGGAGCCACAGGGCACCCACGATATGCTAGGGGGCACCGAGGAGCAGGAGCGTCGGGTAGGACTCTCCCCCGCCCCACGTACAGAAAGCACGGAGAAGGAGCGGTCGAGACGGAGGGTCCGAGAGGGCGGCGCCAAGGGGGTTCAGGGGGCACCACTTGAGACAGCTGTCAGTGGCCACCCTGGGGAAGGTTGAGGGGTCCCTGGAAGGAGGAGGTGTGCGGCGCTGGGGGAATCTTTCAAGGGCCAGCTGCGGGAAGCCGAGAGGGGGCGCTCTCCCTCGGACTCGCGCTTGCAGGGGAAAGTGTGTCCCGGCTCTGGGAGCGACTGTCCTCACCGAGAGGCCACAGAGGGGGTGGGTGGAGACCCGCTCCTGCAGGGAGGGGGAGGTGGCCCGCGCCACATGGGGAGGTCACTCCGAGAGAAGGAGGCAGGTGTGCGGCACTGCGCAATGCGCTCAGGTACGCGGGAGAGGGGCCGGGGCGACGGCTGGAGGGCGTCGAACGAGGCGCGTTGCCCGTGCGGGCAGAGCGAGGCGATCAAGGGCCTGGGGCTGAGAAAGAAATGCTAAGCCAAGCCGGGGTTCGGAGGCTTGTGGGTACCCACAAAAGGAAGGAGCTAGCCATCCCGGGGAAGTCTGCACCCCGCGGATTCGCAACTGGCGCAGCCTGCGACCAGGATGCAAGGCGCGCCCCCTAGCGGAGATCTCCCTCTCCGCAATGAAGGCAATGAAGGGTCAGGTTTGGTTGGGGTGTGGGGAGGAAGGGAAGAGAAGGGAGAGGTCTTTCACAGGCCGGGACACTAGCACTGGAGCGAGGGTGGATCCTGGCGCCAGAGAGGGGCGTCTTCTAGGCCTACTACCGTCACGGTAGGGGTTTCGTTGACTCCTCACCCCCTTCCCTAAATCTCCAGCCTGGATCCCCCAGCCGGAAACCCAAGAGGCATCAAGGGCGGAGCTCATGAGAATCCTGGAGAAGGAAGGGTCCAATCTAGCCCGCTTCACTGTGTCACGGGACTCTCCGGCCCACCCCGAGTCTATGATCCCATTCCTCCTGGGGGAAAGGTCTTGTCAGGGTTTCGATGCAACACATTTTAAACAATTTTTTCTTCCTGCTGAGCAAACATCTATATTCTGGGTCTTGCTTCCTTTATACTGCCTCCTTACCTTTCAAATATTTTCCATCTTAAAAATAAAAGAACTTGATTTAAGATCTTGTTGCTTCTACCATATTTTCTGGTCTGTGTCTTTAAATGTCTCACAAAAAACCCACAATATTTACAATTGATATGTGATACTGAATACTTGCAAAATATTTGTAACATATACGAAAGTCATAAAGTCCTCTAAACTGAAGGATACCACATCCATCTAAAAGCCAGGTGTTATCAGTACGTTATCAGGCCTCTCCCTCTGCATTCATCATCTAACTGCAAGCTGGGGTTCCCAGACAGTAGCACATGGAATTGCTATTCATAGGCACCTTTGACTTGATCTTGATTTAAAAAGAATTTCTTCTAAGGTGCCACCATTAAGAATTATACAGATTACTGTAGAATTTTGGTAGTTAACCTTTATCCATCTAAGGAAACTCCTTTCCATTCTTGATTTGCTAACAGTTTTTATTGTGAATACTGAATGATAAAATTGTTTTGTTTTGTTTTTCTGTATCTGCTACAAGGACAACTTGTTTATTTTCCTTTATTCTGTTTATATGGTGAATTACATTTTTAGGTGTCTTAATATTGAACTCTTCCTAGAAAAACCCCGTCCTGTTTCCTTTTTGACATATAATTCACACACACATTTTATGTGCAAGTAAAATGCACAAACCTTGGGAGTACAGCTCAATGAATTCTTACATATTTGTATGTTTGTATGTGTTTTACATACTTGTAACTGCCACCCAGATCAAGATATAGAACTTTTCCATCATCCCAGAAAGTTCCATAATGTCCTTTCCCAATCAATACGTTCCCCATAGGTAGCCTGTATGAGGACTTCTATCACCACAGATCTGCCTATTCTTGAAATCATACCGAACGAAGTCATACAAAATGTACTCCAGCAACTGTGAGATTCATCACGTAGCTGCCTCTCTCAGTAGTTTGTCCTCCTTGGTCAGTGTGTACTATCCCACTGGAAGGGAAGTACTATCCCACTCTCTTGCTGAAGGATATTTGGCTTGTTTCTAAGTTTTGGCTACTATGAATGAAACTCATATGAATATCCTTGGACAAGTCTTTTGGCAGATAGATGCACTCACTTCTTTTGAAGCGAGATTGTTGGATCATAGGGTGTGTAAATGTTCCAACTTTAGCAAATGCTGCCCAGTAATTTTCAAAGTAATTTGTACCAAGCAGTGATTCCACTGCTTTTTTTCAGTCTATACTCCAGATTCAATGTTTGGGGTTTCTGCTCTCTCCTCGTCATCAGATATGGTATTTACATTTGTTTCTCATTTGCATTTTTGCTTAGGTGATTTCTGAGAGGAGGAGGAAATACCAACTTTACCACCTTCAGACGGCACAACCTCTTTGCTTATTTTTTTCAAAGATTCACTTATTTATTTTAGAGAGGGGGAGGGGCAGAAGGAGAGAGAGAGAAACTCAAGCAGACTCCCCACTGAGCACGGAGCCTGACACGGGGCTCGATCCCACCACCCTGAGATCATGACCTGACCTGAAAAGCCAAGAGTCAGACGCTCAACTGAGTGAGCCACCCAGGCGCCATAAACTGCTTTCATTTTTTTTTTTAAAGATTATTTATTTATTTGAGAAAGAGAGAGAGTGAGAGAGCATGAGAAGGGAGAAGGTCAGAGTGAGAAGCGGACTCCCCTTGGAGCTGGGAGCCCGATGTGGGACTCGATCCCGGGTCTCCAGGATCATGACCTGAGCCAAAGGCAGTCGCCCAACCAACTGAGCCACTCAGGCGCCCCAACTGCTTTCATTTTTAAAGCCAAGAATACAAGGGTGGTTTAACATTAACACACACACATGCGCATAACAATTAACGTAATTCACCATATTATCAAACTAAAAACTACATGTGATCATTTCGATAGATGCTAGAAAAGGGATTTCACAAATCCAACATTCATTCCTGATTAAAAAAAGAACAAAACTCTCAACAACCTAGAAACAGAAGGAAACTTCCTTAACTGTATAGAAAGCATCTATGACAAATAGGTGTGCCTTGCTGGCTTGGTCAGTGGAGCATGTGACTCTTGATCTCAGTGTTGTGAGTTTGAGCCCCACTTTGGGTATAAAGATTACTTAAAAATAAAATCTTAAAAAAGAAAAAAAAGAAAAATAGCTAATCTCTACACTTGGTGAAAAAACTGGAATACTTTTCCCTTAAGATTAGGAAAAAAGTATGTCTGTTCTTACCATTTCTATTCGACATTGTAGTAGACGTCCTAGCCAGTGCAATCAGGCAAAAAATATAAATAGAAAGCATACAGATTAAAAAAAAAAAAAAGAAAGCATACAGATTGGAAAACAAGAAGTGAAGCTATCTTGGGGCGCCTGGGTGGCTCAGTTGGTTAAGCGACTGCCTTCGGCTCAGGTCATGATCCCGGAGTCCCGGGATCGAGTCCCATATCGGACTCCCGGCTCTGCGGGAAGTCTGCTTCTCCCTCTGACCTTCTCCCCTCTCATTCTCAGTCTCTCTCTCTCTCTCTCTCTAATAAAAAAAAAAAAATCTTAAAAAAATAAAAAGAAGTGAAGCTATCTTTATTTGCAGACAACAGGACTGCCTATATAGAGAATCCAGTGGAATCTATAAAAAAGCTCCTGGGACCAATAAGAGAATTTACTTAGCAAAGTAACAAATATGTACATGGTCACCATTATGATACAAGATCCATCCAAAAAAATCAATTGTGTTTCTTTGTACTAGCAATGAATGATCAGAAATAGAAATTTAAAAAGTGGGATGCCTGGGTGGCTCAGTTGGTTAGGCGTCTGCCTTCAACTCAGGTTGCCATCCCAGGGTCCTGGGATCGAGTCCTGCATCAGGCTCCTTGCTCAGCAGGGAGCCTGCTTCCCCCTTCTATCTGCCTCTTTCTCTTTCTCCTCTATCTTCCCCTGCTTGTGCTCTCTTTCTAAAAAATAAATATTTTTTAAAAAGAAGCTTAAAAAAGCAGCATCATTTAAAATTTTAAAACGTATACTTAGAGGTAAATCTGGCAAAAGATGTGAAAGATCTGTACACTGATAACAAAATGTTGTTGAGAGACAGTAAAGAAGACCTACATAATGGAGAGAGAGATCTTTTGATGAAATGGATGACCCAATAATGCTAAGATGTCAATTTTCCCCAAATTTAATCTATATATTCAATACAATCCCAACAAAAATCCCAGCATTTCTGTAGAAATAAGCTGATTCTAAAACTCATACAGAAGGGGTGCCTGGGTGGCACAGTCAGTTAACCGTCTGACTCTTGGTTTCGGCTTAGGTTGGGATCTCAGAGCGGTGGGATGGAGCCCCGAGTTGGGCCCCACTCTAGGGTGGAGTCTGCTTAAGACTTTCTCTGCCCCTTCCCCCTGCTCTCTCTCTCTCTCTAAAGTAAATAAATAACCTTAAAAAACACTCACATCGAAATGTAAAGGATCTAGAATAGCCAAAATAACTTTGATAAAGAACAAAGTTAGACGACAAACACTACCTGATTTCCAGACTTACCATAAAAGCTATAATAATCAAGAGAGTGTGATATTGGCATAAAGACAGACAAATAGATCAATGGAACAGAACATGGGAGTCCAGAAATAGGTCTATACATATAAGCACAACAGATTTTCAACAAAGGTGCAAAGAGAATTTAATGAGGAAATGATAGTCTTCAAATAGTGTTGGAATCATTGGATATTCATATGCAAAAAAATTTCAATCACCCTGAACTATATACAAAAATTAATTCAAAATAGATCACAGATGTCAATGTAAAACCCCAAACCACAAATCTTCTAGAAGAAAGCACAGGAAAATAGTTGTGACCTTAGGTTAGGCAAAGGATTCTTAGATATGAAACCAAAAATATAATCCATTAAAGAAAAATAAACTGCCCCTGATCAAAACTAAAATTGTGTTTTTCAAAAGATACTCCTAAGACAAGCCATGGAAGGAAAAAGTATTGGCAAACCATATATCTCATAAAGGACTTGGATGCAGGATAGAAAGTTCCCAAAGCCCAATAATAAGTTTAAAAAACGGGGGTAGATGGGAGGAGAGGAGGAATAAACAATTTGAAAAGAAACTTCACCAAAGAAAATAAATAGATTGCCAATAAGCACAGGGAAAGACATTCAATTTCATTAGTCATTATGGAAATGCAAAGTAAAATCACACTATTGTAATAGCTAATATTAGAAAGACCAATACCAAGTGTTGATGAGGATGTGGGAGAACCGAATCCCTCACACACTGCTAGCTTGAATATAAAATGGGACAACCACTGTGGGAGAATGTCAGTTTCTTTAAAAGTTAAACATACATCCATCGTATGATCCAGCCATTTCATTTTAAGTATGAGAAATGAAAACATGTCCATATAAAGATTTGTGCATAAATTTTCATAGCAACTTTATTTGCAATAGGCAAAAACTAAAAATAACTCCAATGTCCATCAACATGTCAACAGATAAATATTGGTACAGCCACACAATAGACTACTACTCAGCTGTAAAAAAGAGTGAGCTACTGATACACATAACAACATGAGTTTCCATGTCGATCCATCTATCCAGCTAATTAGGCTGAGTGAAAGGAGCCAGGTTAAAAAAAAAAAAAAAAAAAAAAGAGTAGCTATCGAATGGCTCCATGTAAAATTCTGGGAAATGTAAACTGATCTATAGTAACAGAAAGCAAATCAGTATCAATGGTTTCTTGGTGTTGGAAGTAGGGAGATGTGAGGAGGTTGTGGGGAGAGGACAAGGGAAAGGTTTACAAGGAGGCAGAAAGATAAATTTCATTATCTTGACTGTGATGGTTTCGTGAATGTATATGTGTCAACATTTACGAAATTATACATTTGAAATAGATGCAGATTGAATTACATTTCAATAAAGCAGTGGTTTTTTTTTGTTGTTGTTGTTGTTTTTTAAAGCATAGGTCCACTTTCTTGTAGTGAGAGTTTATCTTTCACCAATGTACATGGTGGATGTAAACACTCAAATGAACTCAACACACAACCTATGCAAGGAACTGGACAATGTAACAGAAGGCAAGTTATCTACTTTTGTTGGGAAACTTCCAGTTTGGTTAAAATGTTTGGGGAAAAAAATTCCACTGGTTTTGTTTTCTCAAAAGACTTATTTTCCTTGGAAAATAAGGGCTGGTATTACAACTGACATACTTATGCATCTTTTATTACTTTCAGGAATATCTTGGTATGGCAAAGGAAAGGATATTGGAACCAAGATTTCAGGGGCTCCTGGGTGGCTCAGTCAGTTAAGCATCAGACTTTTGATTTTGAGTTGGGTCATGATCTCAGGGTCATGGGATCCAGCCCCATGTTGGGCTCTGCGCTCAGCATGGAGTCTGAAATCCTCTCTCTCCCTCTCCTTCTGCTTGCTCTCTCTAAAAAAATAAATTCAAGATTCCATGAAAAAATGCACACCAAGATTCCATGAATGAAAGGAAGTCTATGTAAGATTTTCTTTTTTCTTTTTAAGATTTTATTTGTTTGAGAGAGAGAGAGAGCACGAGCAGGGGGAGGGAGAGGGAGAAGCTGACTCCCCATGGAGCAGGGAGCCCAACATGTGGCTCCATTCCAAGAACCCAGGATCATGACCTGAGCCGAAGGCAGACGTCCCACTGACTGAGCCACCCAGGTGCCACTATGTAAGATAGTCAAATATGGATGGTTTTTGAGAAAATGAAGTTTGAGTTCTGTCATGCTTAACTAGCAAATCGTGGGCCTACGTACTGGGAAAACTAAAATTCTCACCATTTTTACATCTCAAAACAAAGGCCAGGAAACACTGTAAATGTACGTAATGCCATGTATGTGGCTATTTTTGAAGTTTCCTGTTTCCCAGTCATAACTGAATAAAATCTCTAAGAGAGAAGCCAAGTGTCTTGTACATATGCTTATATGACCAAGTGAAAAGGAAATAATTTATCTTCATGCTGCTCTTGTGATAGATTTCAAGTCTGTGTTGGGAAGCTGAAGGAAACGTTAGGAAACCCCCTGCGGGCTATGGGAGCTACGCAGGGAAATGGAGTGGAGGGGGAAAGACAGAGGTAGGATGAGGGGGTTATGGAGCACACCAAAGGGTCTCAAGGTTGCTTACAGAGCGAGAGTTCCAGAACTGGGATGGGGTTTAAGGGAGTGGGGAAGGATTGGTAGGGGAGGGGACAAGGAGTTTTTAGAGACTACGATAGCAAGCAACAGACAGGGCTGGGTGACACTGGCCGAGACCAGGTAACTCGTATTACTTTCTTCTCCTGACCATCAGTCCAAGTGGACAGTTTTTTCCAGTGACACTGAGAAGCTCCAGAGTCAGAGGTGCGAAAGGGCCCAGACAGAAAAGGGTTTTCAAGAAAGGCAGAAAAGAATAAGGGGTTGGGGAAACTGAGGCAGCTGAAGAGGACTACTCCAAGGATGTTTTTGCTAACAAAAAGAAATAATTTTTTTGCAACAGTAACAACAAATCTAAAATCTTAACTCCCTAACAAAACGCTTTTTTTTTTTTTTTGTAGTTCCCTTCCACTTTTTGTCTATTCCAAAGATAACCCAAGCTTGTTTGTCTCTTTTGATTCTCAACTATCGTATCAACGTTGCTCTCTGAAGGTTTTACTAATTCACCTTGACGGTATCAGTTTCCACAGCACCAGCGGGTTAATTTAACAGCTTCCTTTCATTTGCAATTCATTGATTGCTACCAATGGGCAACACTTCTCTGATCTGCTATCCTTTGCCAATGTAAAATGTTAGTAACAGGCATGGAAACTCAATCCAAGAAGTCTGCATCCCTCTCTTCCCTCCAATTCTACTTCAAGATGATTCCGTGGGTCTCCACGTTACCCTATTTTTCTGCCGCACACTGCCTATCAGCCCACTGATCCCCCACCATAGTGCACCGTCTGGCCCACACTCCACCCGAGGCTTAGTAGTGTCACAAACCAAGGGTTCAACACCACTTGTCAAAGCTGACACCCTGTACTCTTCCTTAACTTCCTTACAGAGATTGGCACAGCCTCCCACCGCCTCCCTCCAACTTGGAATTCTCCCTCAGACCCCCTCTCTCCCACCCCCCCAAACAAAGAGGTTGGTCTGTGTTCAGCTTGCTACCGCTGCACATTATACCTACTAAATAGTGGGTTTCTTTTCTTTTTTTTAAGATTTTATTTCTTTATTTGACACAGAGAGAGAGATCACAAGTAGGCAGAGAGGCAGGCAGAGAGAGAGGGGGAAGCAGGCTCCCTGCTGAGCAGAGAGCCCCATACGGGGCTTGATCCCAGGACCCTGAGATCATGACCTGAGCCGAAGGCAGAGGCTTTAGCCCACTGAGCCACCCAGGCACCCCTAAACAGTGGATTTCTAATCAGTCTTCCACTTGAGTTTGGAAGCTTGTTTAGTTCCAACCACTTAACGAGTGCCCGCCATGTGCCGAGTTGTGCAGATAACTAAGGTATGTGTGCATGTCCATAAACGGATGAATGTTGACCATATCCCTGAATGCATAAGACTGGGAAATAGAGGTGAAAACTCCCCAGATCCCAAATTCCAAATAAAATACTGACAGTTTCAACTCAGCCCTTGCTATTTTCCGATCCCAAAGAGTAGCAGACAACGGGGGGCCCTCTCCGGGGTCTTTGGGCACACCTGTGTTCTGGGAAGAGTGGGAATGAGCGTGTGAGATAGCAGGAAGGACACGTTCGATGATTTTTAAATCGTGTGCGGTGAAAAGGCCAAGGCTGGAGAGGGCCCAGAGGCAGCTCCCCAATTCTTCGGACCATGGTTGGGGAAACCCGTCCCCTCACACAGGAAGATGCCACTCTGTTCTTCCACGCCTTTATTAGTGACAGCAACGGACAAGGACAATGCCGGCATAACAGGCCCCTGACCCAGCACCGGGGGTGGCAAGCAGGCCCTGTAGGGCCACTGGCACATCCGGCCCCAGTCCGAGATCCAGTCTACCCAGGCCATGTGCCCGAGTGGGCAGGAGGCTGTCCGTCCAGTTTGCTTATGTGGATCAGTC
>CM052811.1:95729275-95746303 GCA_028533885.1 Nasua narica | reverse complement strand
TTCTTCCACGCCTTTATTAGTGACAGCAACGGACAAGGACAATGCCGGCATAACAGGCCCCTGACCCAGCACCGGGGGTGGCAAGCAGGCCCTGTAGGGCCACTGGCACATCCGGCCCCAGTCCGAGATCCAGTCTACCCAGGCCATGTGCCCGAGTGGGCAGGAGGCTGTCCGTCCAGTTTGCTTATGTGGATCAGTCTGTCTGAGTGTCTGAGCCGCTGCCTGCAGGGCCCCCCCATCCTCGGCACATGGTAGGGGCTGCTGGGAGCACAGCGTGGCATCCCCCGGTGGACCACCGGGCCCCGGTGCTGACCATGGGGGACAGGGCCAGGGGCTGGAGGTGGCAGGGGGCCAGGCAAAAAGTTCACTCCGGGGCCACATCCTACAAAAGAACCAGCCGTTATCAGAGAGCGGGTTTCTGACCAGGCGAGCCCAGCTCTGCCTCCCGGCAGCTTGAGTCCTCTAGGGTGAGCTTCTCAGGGCTTCTGCTTCCCCGTCTACAAAAGGGCAACACCACTTCCCCTACCACCAAACCAGCAAACTGCGACAATCAATGAGTTGATTAACGAATCTACAGATGCTGTAGGTCCAGCAGTGACTGAACCCAATCCTGGGGACACAAGGAGTCCACCTGGGCACGGGAGGCAAGGCGGGGGAAGGTGCACAGGGAGGCTGGGAGAGGTGGGAAGGGAGGTCTGTGGAGGCACCTACCTAAGTGGGATGACATCGAGAAGTCTTCTGTTGAATTATAATTGAAGAACTCGTGGGGTGGGAAGGGCTGGCCTGGGAAAAAAGGGGTGTCCTGGGGCAGGGGTGGAAACAGGGGAGGTGGCGAGGGCTGAGGAATGGAGTATGGGAAAGGCATGGGAGGGGGCAGGGGAGAGGGCTGGGGTGGGGGCAAGGCCAGTTGCTCCCCGAAGTCTGGGGGCTGCCCATGGCTCCCCTGGAACAGATGATCCGGCTCTGGCCAGTCCTCAATCCACGGGTCTAAGGACGGGATGGTTGTTTGTTTTAGGCCTGAGAGCCAGGCCACCCAGAACCCTGATCTGTCCGCACTCTCAAACCTCTCTTCCCTCCTCCCGGACAACAGGGCCACCAGGCCAGGGCGCCCTCTGCTTCCTACCCCGTCTTCCTCCTCGTTCTCTCGCATTTCAGGCCAAGCCCAGTGTACGTTCCTTCTTCCTTGCCTTTCTCAAAGTCACGGATCTGCCTTTGCTCTGACCTCACGCTCCCCTCCAGAGCCCTCTCCCTTTGTATGCCTGGTATCTGCAGCTTTTTCCTCTCCCAGCTCCTCCCCACAGACCAACGAGTGAGCCTAAGCAGTCTTCTCTCTGGACATGAGACCCTGCGCTCTCTTCTCCCAGCAGTCCCGTGCCTTCCAAACTTCCACACGGAGTATTGCGCCCAGTTCCCATTCCCTCATCAACCGCTCCTGCCTCTAAACCCCACCCCACTCCCTCAGCACTTTTATGACCAAATGTAACCACTTCCTCTCTTCCTGCCAGTCATATGAAATGACTAACAGCTCCTGTCGTCCCTGAAAATCCCTCTGCCCTCAGGTCCTTCTGTTTCCTCCATCAGCCCCTCTTCCCTTACAAATACACAGCGCGGCCCCGCTTCCGCTCTCTCCTCCACAGTTCACACTGATACCCTCGGCGGGGCCCCATGGACTCCAGATCTGCTGCACATTTCCACAGCACCTAGAGGTCTGCCTGGACCAAACTCGCCAATTGCATCTTCCCACCCAACTCTTTTCACCTCCCTACTTCTGGACCTCCAATCCGGGTTCAGAAGACCTAAGCCACCACAAACTAGTCTTACGACCGTAAGAGCATCCCTCTCTTTGGACACTGAGCCATTGTGTAATCAAAGTCCTAATCTACCTCCCCAAGGCTCCAACTCCAGGCTAGGAAGTCCTAGTTTACCTCCGTGACATTCCTGGCCTCTGTGGGCCCTCACGGCCTCTGGTGCTGCTATAAACAGCCTTCTAACACGACTCGTGCCCCCAACTCAACAAACACTATCCTGGAGGTACTATGGACACAGCCACTGTTCAGACACCAAGGCCAAAAGGGACGAGCTGGCAACAAGGTAGGAACCTTGCCCTTTGAGGACACGATCCAGGGGGAAAGCAGACACGGAAACGGTGAGCCGCCACGCTCCTTCTGTGAGCGGGCAAGGACTGAGAGGCTTGGCAGCACCAGTTCAGGGGCTTCTTCGCTGCTGTAACATCGCACGATTGCCCTTCTTCCATTTCTGCCTTTTTCTCCCTCATGCCCAGCTAGAAGTCCCCCCCGTTTCTTTCCTATTCACCTGTGGGATAACAGTCTTTTGTCACGCTGCCTTATGTGCTCAAAGCTTATATAAACTCACTCGCGTGCAGAGATGACTACATGCTGGCCCACACGGAACCAGAACTTGGATCAAAACGTTGCGCCTGTGACCTCACTCTCCCCAGGGGATGAGAAAGGTGCACTCGGGAGCCGCAACAGTCCCTCAGGAGGCCTCTCGTCCCCGAGCACCTCTGTCCTATCCCACGTCTGAGCCCTACGCTCTGAGAGCCCCCTCCGCATCACCCTCCTACCCCCTCGTGGCAGGGCTCACCAGAGGGATAGTCCCGCTTGGGCAGCTCCACACCCCAGGCGTCGGCCACGTGGGTCAGAAGCAAGTGTGAGAGGTGGCGGTGGGCGTGTTGGTCCCAGTGGACACCGTCCCGGTGACGGTGCTGTACCGCATGCCGAAAATGGAAGTGGAGGTCGAGGACATCAAAGCAGTGGTCCCCGGCCAGCGTTGCGCTGTAGAAGTTCCCTTCAACCACATCCCGCCGCAGAGACCCTGCCAGGGGCTGGAGCTGAGCAAGAAAGTGCAGCATCTAAGAGCCGCACGGTGAAGCAGGGTGGAGGGAAGGCCCTCTATCTACCAGTCGGCTGTCTCCTCCCCCATCCTGAAGGGCCTCCGTCACTTGCCTCTGGCAGAAGGAAACCCCCAGTGACACGCTCCCCCAAGGGCATGGCCATGTTCCACACCAGCAGGCACGAGTCTGGCAACACCTGGTCCATGCGCACAAACACCCGCTCCAGGTTCTCCCGGTAGCTCTCCATCGAGCAGCGGCCATACCTGGCGGACAGCACGTAGGGTGGGCAAGAGCACAGGGTGGACAGCCTCTGAGCCGTACCTCCGCCCCCCAACCACTATGTCCCTCTCCCCCTGCCCCAACCTGGACAGATCCCAGAGGCAGGAGTTGATGATCACCAGGTCCGGGGCAGGCCCGTAGGTCAGCTCCTCCAGGACGCCCTCGAGGTACTCCGAGTAAACGCGGGTGAGGAAGTAGAAGCGCACAAGGTGGTGGCCAGAACCCGAGCAGAACTGACGGACCTCCCGGTACTGCGTCCCGTTGTGTAGCTCGCCCAGCTGACCCCCAGCCACCAGCTGGTCCTGTTCAAAGCTCAGTTCCCCCTGCCCACCCCCCCACCCAGCTGGTCAGACCCATGCCAGGGAGGAAGGCCCTGCCAGGCCAGGGTCTGAGCCCACCCACCACTGGCGTGGCTACCAAGCTTCCCTCACCTTGGCTTTCAGCTGGGCGGCTGTGAGCAGTGAGTCCCTCTGGAGCAAGAGCACCAGGTCCTTGTACACAGCCCGCTGGACTGCAGGGAGACGGAGATCCTGAGGCTAAGACCAGCCTCACCCCACCCTAGCTCCTCCCAAGTCCAGGCCTCCCTCCCATCTTCCGAAGGCTGGGTCTGCCCAACACCACCTCTGTGGAGTTTGTTACAGAGGCAGGAGAAAAGCTGAGGTTAGAAAAATCCTGCTACTACCTCTGCCTTCAGAGGGTGCATCCCCCCAACTTAGTACACAGCAGCCCAAGATCACCTGGTGGAAGCCAGTCGGCAAAGTCACCCAGGAGACAGACAACACAATCCACTGCTCCCATGAAGGAAAGTATGGGAGACTGTCAGGGGGGAAAATGCTGAGCAAGGATGGGGTAAAAAATGTGATGGGCTACATCGGTCAGGATACCTGTGGAAGGTGCATGGGGAAATTAAAAAATGGAAAACCTACTGGACTGGAACAGACTTGGGGTCAGATAGGAGGTTTGGGTTGGTGACGAAGGGTCCAGTCGTAGAAAACAGACTGAAGGTGCGGGGCTGGGTAGTGTGAACCTAGAGGGGCACTCACTTGAGTCCCCCAAGATGACCACGAACTTGTTGTGTAGCAGCTGCTGGACTTCCGAGGCCTGGAAGTGGACCATGGCGCTTCGCAGGGGGAGGCGCGGCTCCTCGTTGTCCAGACAGAAGACCATGCCGCCGCTGCCAATGAAGGGCTGCGGGGAGAGGCCACTAAGCCGCGCGCGGGCGGGGACTGAGGACAGGTCGGCCCCAGGGCCCGCCCCGGGATAAACGAGACCTGCGCCGGCCCCTCCCGGGCTGCTCAGGGCTACCGAGGCGTGATGGCGGCGGCAGAGTGGGACCCATGGTGGTGCCTTGCCTCGGTCGCACCTGGCACCAGGGGCAGGAGGGTCGCCAGCCCGCGGGGCACCAACGCGCTTCCCGCGCGGCGCCGCCCAGCGCCCAGCCACGTGCCCGCCGCCGCCCCGCGCATGCGCGCGCCCGCTAGCGCCAATTACCGAGTCTCGGGGCACCGCACCGTTCACCCGCGCCCGGGGCAGGCCCGCGCACCGCGCGCCTCGCCCTCTGAGGGCTCCGGGCCTAGCCTCATGTTCCCGCGCCCGGGGAGGCCAGTCGGTTCCGCACAGCCCGCGCCCGACAGAACCCGTGCGTCCCGGTTAGCCGTCGGTGCGCAGCCCGGAGCCCCGCGCTCTCCATGCGTGCGTCGCGGCGGCCCCGACGGCGCCTCGGGCCTCGGCGCCCCGGGCGGCGACGCTCACGGCTTCCACTTCCGGTCACCCATGTCCCGCCCTGCGCGACCCCCGGCGCCCAACGGGACAGGAAGGCGGCGGGGGTGGCCACGGCGGGGGGCAGGAGCCAGGGCCGGGCCCACCCGGGCGGGCACGAGCCCGGCTGTGGGCGGGGGTGCGGCGGCAGGCGAGTGCAGCTGCCCACAGTGGTGATGGCCGCGGCGGCAGCCTCGCCACGTGACCCGGACGGGCGGAAGCGGAAGTGCCGGCCCGGAGCCCGTGCTAGGCGGGTGTGCCCTCGGTGCTGCCCAGCCACCGCCTGCCCCAGCCATGGACTGCTACACGGCGAACTGGAACCCGCTCGGGGACTCTGCCTTTTACCGGTGAGCTGCCCCTCCCTCCCGCCCGCCCACGGCCCGGCTTACCCCGGTCGCCCGCTGGCTTGAGTCTTCGGGCGGAGCCGGCGGCGCGCGCCCCCGTCACTGTGGGCGCTGGGGTCCGCCCCTCGCCGGCTCTCCCCCAGTGTCTACCGCTTAACGCACCGCCGCCTAATGGCCAGGGGGTCGGGCCTTCCCCAGCTCCAGGAAGGAAACTGAGGCAGTCACACCGCGGGCGCACGAGTAGGGGCAGAGCCCAAAACTGAAGCTCAGATCTGTCAGCCGCAGGAAGGATACTCAGATCACGTTGAGGGAGACGGCCTGCGGGTGACAGCGAGTGTCCAGTCTTCTGCGGGGAAGTGCTGCCAAAGTCAGGCTACAGGGGCGCTCCGCGGGAGGCGGGATCGCACGGCGGGCGGGGTAATAGCGAACTGGGAGAAGGGGCGAATCCAGGGGCTGCGCAAGTGAGGACGCTCAGCTAGGGGTAACCCTCTCACGGGAGTCGTAGAGTCCTAAACTATCGATGTGAAGTGTGAACTGAGCACATTTTTACCCTGATAAGGATTTTTCAGCGGCGCCGCTTCTTTTTTCTGGTTTGTTCAATCAGAGAACGCTGAAGGCAATGACCTCATTACCACAGAGCTCCTCTTTATCACCTGCAGTGTTAGCTTTGTTGATATACCAGGAAGGTTTTAAACGAGTGTTAAGTGTGGCATGCCTGCCATACACATGACCTGTCCGCCCAGCCTCCCCTTCCCTGGGCTGTGCAGCCAGAAAGAGTAGAGGTCTAAGCCTTGCTCTGGAGGATATATGATTTTTGTTGACGATTGTTGAGCCGTTCTGTGTACTGGAAACTATGTTAGGTACTTTATATTAAGTATTTTATATGTATTAACTTGTTTGTCTCAAGACCACGTGAGGTACGTATCATTATTAGCCCCATCTTCCTGAGGCACAGAGAGGTTAGGGTGGCCGAGTCACACAGCTAATAAGTGGTGGAGCCAGGCTTTGAATCCATTGTTCTAGGACCTGTGTTAAAGCGTAGGGTTTTTTTGTTTTTTGTTTTTAAGCATAGGGTTTTTGGTTGTTGTTGTTGTTTTAAACTGGAAAATCTATAGCATATTCTAACTTCACCAGAGTGGGAATATTTTAAATGCAGCTATTTGGTTTTATTCATTTTTTTGCATAGCTTTATGGGAGGACATGTCCCAAAGAGTCAATGAATGAATGATACAAGCAGTGCATTTTGAATCCTGTCTGGAGGACAGGATTCTTTTGTGTTGGAAGTAATGTTCTGGAAAGCTCACTGAATTTGGGAAGGAAATGAGAGGGAATGGTTACTAGTTCTTATAGGGCTCCAGAATTTAAGCCATCTTAAAAACCAAACTTGGATTAATCCTGTTAATTAATTTTGCCCAACCCTTTGCAGGGCTGAATGTGTATCAACCAATAAAAAGACATGGACCCTGTCTGCTTTCATGGAGCTTACAGCCAGCAGGAGACACAATTGATAACTATTAATGACTCAGTATTTGTTGTTGTTGTTTTTTTAAAGATTTTATTTATTTATTTGAGAGACAGAGAAAGTGAGAGAGAGCATGAGAGGAGAGAAGGTCAGAGGAAGAAGCGGACTCCCCGTGGAGCTGGGAGCCCATGCGGGACTCGATCCTGGAACCCAAGGATCATGACCTGAGCCGAAGGCTGTCGCTCAACCAACTGAGCCACCCAGGCGCCCCTCAGTATTTGTTTAATCATAATCAGTGTACAGGAGAGATATAAGGTCGTAAGAGAGTATATATAATATACTGGGAGGTTAGAGGTAAAGAAGACTTAATGAAGGGAACAATAATACCCCATCCAGGGGATGAGTAAATGGCGGTGCATGGAGTGTGATGAAAAAAGCATATACAAAGATCCTGAGGCAGGAAAGACTAGAACCCTCTCAATCATTGAAACAAAGAGAGCCAGTGTGGCTGGATTTCCAGGAGTGTATGTGTGTAAATAAGTAAGTGTTGGAAGGAGCAAGCAAATATGGAGGCAAGGGCGGAATAGGCCAGAAAGTTGATGATGGAGAGTACGGGGGCAGTCATGTTGGAAATAGAAGGGGATGCGTCAGAGCAGTATTTAGGGGACAAAATCAAAGGAGATTGTGATGGGTTGCAATGGGTAAAAAAGAGGTAGAGCAAGGAATTAAGGATGGCTGGGCTTTTGGCTTAAGATGAAAAAGGAAGAGTGAGTTTTGTGGAGAAAGGGTTAGTTAGCTTGGTTTTGGACACATTGCTCCAAGTACTTTAGTAGAAACATCCCTATGGTAAAGGAAAGGAGACAAGATACATTATATACTCCTGAAGCTTTTCTTAGAAGAGAGAGGGACTATTTTAGTAGGGTTTTTTTTTTTTTTGGAGGGGGGACATATAAACACTTTTTTTTAAAACACAAGCATTTTTTAAAAGATTTTATTTTGGGGGCACCTGGGTGGCTCAGTGGGTTAAAGCCTCTGTCTTCAGCTCAGGTCATGATCTCAGGGTCTTGGGATTGAGCCCCGCATCGGGCTCTGCTCAGCGGGGAGACTGCTTCCCCCTCTCTCTCTGCCTGCCTCGCTGCCTACTTGTGTTCTCTCTCCTCTCTGTCAAATAAATAAATTAAAAAAAAATAAACTCCCCCATTCCACAGGTCCCTCCTTGTCACCCCATCTTTCTCTACCCACTCCAGCCAAAGGTCCAAAGACCACCATCTGCATTTGCTTCTGTTTTCTCTCTTTCCACTGACCACTCTGGTCTGACCACCCTGTTCTTAGTGACATTCTGTCACCTCAGTGGACAGGTCTCAGGCCTCATCTGAGCTTCACTCCCTGGAACACTGGGTAAAGATGAGTCCTCACTTCTTTCTTGGGAATCAAATTTAATCTTTTACTAGGAATATTTTAAGGTGTAACACAAAGGACAGCATCACCACTTGGACTTGAAAATTGTTATTGTTTTGCAGTATTTGCTTCAGCACTTTGGAGGCTAAAATATTTTATTAAGAAAAAGTTCAAATATACATAAACATAGTAAGAGTAATTTAGCGGACACCCAGGTACTTCTCCCTGAACTGCAATAAAGAGCAACACTTTGTCATTTTCTTTTCATCTTTCCCTTCCCCCTCTTAGACACTTTTGGGACTATTTAAATCAACTCCAGACACATCTTTTTACTTATTTTTTTTCAGATCCATCTTTTCAATCAAATACTTTTTCTGGTTTTTGTTTTTGTTTTTTTAAGATTTTATTGGGAGAGAGAGCGAGCTGCATAGGATGGGAGGTGGTGGGGGGGTGGCAGAGGGAGAGGGAGAGAGACGAGCAGACTCTGCACTGAGTGTGATACAGGGCTAATTCCAAGACCCTGAGATCATGACCTGAGTTGAAACCAAGAGTCTGACGCTCAACTGAGCCACCCAGGCACCCCTTTCTGATGTATTTTAAAGTAAATTGCAGAGGCACCTGACTGGCTCATTTGCATGCAACTCTTGATCTTAAGGTTGTAAGTTAGAGCCCCTTTTTGGGTGTGGAGATTACTTAAAAATAAAGTCTTTTTAAAAAATAAATTATAGACATAACATCAATGTGTATTACTGTAAAAAATGATTTTTTTCCTATAAAAATGCAGCCTTTCCTATAAAACTGCAATACTCTTTTACACCTAACAAAATTAACATTTAAAGTCATCTAACAACCAGTCCTTATTCAGACTTCTCCAGTTGTCTTCAAAGTGTCTTTTTATAACCGGTTGGTTCAAATCAAGACCCAAACTAGAATTACTCGTTTGTTTACCTCTCACTCCCACCTTTGCCTTTTGTTGTCATGACATTGACTTGTTTAAGAGAGCAAATTACTTTCTGGATTTGTCCCATTGCTTCCCTGTGGTGCCTTTGAACTTCATTCTCTATCATAGCCTGTATTTCCTGAAACCGTGTATTAGATCTAAAGGCCGGAGCAGACTCAGAGTGCACATTTTTGGCAGAAATGTTTCATAGGTGATGCTGTGATACTTAAGCAGCATCACATCTGGAGGCTTCTTACATCGGATTGTCCCCTGTGTGCGAAACTGACTTTGACCAGTGGGTTTAGATGCTGCTGGCCACATCCTGCCTTTCAAAGTCATATGTGATCAACTTGCAGGCTGGTCCGCCTAGGGATTGTGCTATATTGGGACCAGATCTTAGTCTCTGCTGTTGGCCTATTAGCCACTCAGCAATAGTGTTAGCCGGGTCGGCCGTGGGGAGGGAGGCTCCCAAGACATCTACCCCAAGGGAGGTAATCTCAGGGTTTTCAAGCAGCCGAAGGCTAGTCTCCTAGGACACGGGAAGGCAAGCTACTTGCACTGTTTCTAAGTTTCAGGATCCAATTCTTGTCCCGATCAATGCTATTGACTTTCACTTGCAAAATGGTGTGTTGGTGAATTCAACTGTTATAATTTAACAACCCACACAGTTAAATTTTGTGTTCAGTTTTTAGCAGTAGCCGCTGTGTGGCTATAAGAACTAAGGGATTCTTTTAGGGCAATTATGGAAGCTTTCTACTTCTTAGAGCCATACTTGAGCTGAAAGTTAACGGACCCAAGTTTGTCATTTTCTCTTTGTAAATGTTCAAGTGCACTCAGAATGATCTAGCCCGTAGTCAGGCACAGAAGTCACTCCCAGGGTATATGTTTGACTCGGCATTCCACCACAGCAAACTGCAGGTTTGATTAATTGTGATGCCATTGCATGAAATAGGTGACTAGCATTCGTTTCCCATGACCGGGAACTCGGTACTGCACTCAGGCCCAAGCATGCAACCAAACTAGTCCCCAGATCGCATCTTTAGGGGGCTGTCCTCTGGACCACTCCCTGCCCCAAGTTTGTATCAGTTTGGGTCCAGTCAGGAGACTTAAATGGAGAAAGTTTGATAAACATAAAGAATTATTAGGCTGAGGGAAAGCACAAGAGGAATGACGCACTTGGAAGGGAAGCCCCTCCCCACGCGGGGGTTCAGATCCTGATGGTGAAAATAAAACTGCAGATCACTGGAAAGCAGAGAAGTTCGCTGGTTTGCCTGGGCCAGAGCTGGTCCCCAGTGGCCGGGCAAGCAAGAAACAACGCTCTGGGGTTCAGAGGTAGGGGGACGCATGCGAGCGGCAGGTGATGGCCAAGTGTGTGGGCATGTGATGGAGTGGGGGTGCTGGTGCAACCTGGAACACGTGATGTCTGTATGCAGGGCCACAGGCAGTGGCTGGGTGCGCAGGTGTGCAGAGGGGAGGTCGGTCATTGCAAACACAGGGGCACAGGCCAGGTAGCCAGGGGATGGGCATCTTGGCAGCCAAGGAAGTAGAGCCTGGTGTAGGCAGGAGGCCAGAAGCGTGGTGTCCAGGGAGCCTTGGGAAGGTGATCACCGTTCCGGGCGAACCTGTGAGGTGGCTCCTGCATAACGAAGGCGGAGCGCCGCCAGATGCCCTCACACCGTGGCCGCTGGCCAGCTCGGCCCCAGCGGGCGGAGAGCTCTTTCCTCCGGCAGCTGCCCTCCGAGCGCCCTCTACTGGAAAAGATGAAGATCACACTCACGGTGAAGGAGAAAGGCCTAAACGAATGCTGTGTGTTACCACTAGGTCTGTGTGAACATCTATTTTCCCGTCAGATTTACATGCAACGATTTTAGTAACAAAATGTCAAAAAATGCATATGGGTTATCAAAAATTCAAGTAATGCATAAGTCTAAAAATTAGCAGTCCTCCAACATCCCTCCATTCACCACTGTCTCTGGCTCAGTGCAGGTGCGTGTCTCTGAGTGCTTTTCTGTGTATTTACACACATACATGTACTTATATGTAAATATGCTTGTCAAAAATATGTGCTTAGTTTTTGTATAAAATAAATGGGTTCGGGGCACCTGGGTGGCTCAGTCATTAAGCGTCTGCCTTCAGCTCATGTCATGATCCTGGGGTCTTGGGATCAAGCTCCCTGCATTGGGCTCCCCACTCAGTGGGAAGCCTGCTTCTCCCTCTCCCACTCCCCCTGCTTGTGTTTCCTGTCTCGCTGTCTCTCTCTGTCAGATAAATAAATAAAATCTTTAAAAAATTTAAAATAAAATAAATGGGTTTGTATAGTTTCTATTGAGCTGCAGGGTTTTTTTTGTTTTTTGGTTTTTGTTGTTGTTTTTACTTAATGGGACATCTAGAGATCTCTTCATGTCAGTACACAGACTCACCTTATTAATGGCTACATAATATTCCCCAGAACGGGCATCCCATAGTTTATTTAACCAGCCCCATTGGTACTGGGTTTTGAAGTAGGTTTTTTTTTTTTTTTTTTGACAGAGAGAGACACATCGAGAGAGGGAACACAAGCAGGGGGAGTGGGAGAGGGAGAAGCAGGCTTCCTGCTGAGCAGAGAGCCTGATGTGGGGCTCGATCCCAGGACTCTGGGATCATGACCTGAGCAGAAGGCAGACGCTTAATGACTGAGCCACCCAGGCGCCCCTGAAGTAGGTTTTTCCAAGATTGTGAGAGAACTATTTTAAATAGTGCCACAGTGAATTCAGACCTTTGTGCACTCGTCCAAGTCATTTTATAAGTTAGACTCTTAGAAGGAATTTGCTAAGTCAGAGAGTCTACACATTTAAAAATTGGATAGGGGGCACCTGGGTGGCTCAGTGGGTTAAAGCCTCTGCCTTCAGCTCAGGCCTTGATCTCAGGGTCTTGGGATCGAGCCCCGCATCGGGCTCTCTGCTCAGCAGGGAGCCCGCTTCCTCCTCTCTGCCTACTTGTGATCTCTGTCTGTCAAATAAGTAAATAAAGTCTTTAAAAGTTGGATAGATGGCACTTCATTTTCTTCCATAAGGGCTGAACCAATTTATACACTCACCTAATATGTGTGGAAGTGCTCATTTTTCCACATCTTCAGCAATATTGGGTGCTATTATCCCCTTATTTTTTTGTCATTCAGATGGCCAAAACGTAAAAAAAATTAAATTCATATTTACATTGTCATTAGATATGGCTTCATATCTTCATCTTTGACTCTTTTTCCATTGTGTTGTTTCCATTGGTGTTAAAGGAGCTCTTTACACAGTCTCCAGATTAACCCTTTGTTAGAAATGTTACAGATATCTTCTTGTGTAGGTCACTTGACTCTTATGTGTTCATTTTTATCGTGCAGAATTTTAATTTGTATGTAATAAAATCTATCATTCTTTTCCTTGATAATTTCTGGGTTTTGTGTCTTGCTCTGAAAGACTTTTCCATAGTTTACATTATTAAAAAAACTATTACCCTATATTTTCTCAAGGATTTTATGTTTAGGGTTTTTTTCCCTAAGATTTTATTTATTTAGTTGAAAGAGAGTGATCAAGAGAGAGAGCATGAGGAGAGGGAGAGGGGGAAGCAGTCTCCCATTGAGCAGGGAAGTGATGTGGGGCTCGATCCCAGGTTGCTGGGATCATGACCTGAGCTGAAGGCAGATGCTTAACCAACTGAGCCACCCAGGTGCCCCTGTTTAGTTCTTAAATATTTTTACATAGAATAGTATGATTATAGTCCTTGGCTGTTTTTCTTTTGGTTTTAGTTTCATTTAAAAAAATTACTTAGAGATGGGGCATCTGGGTGTCTCAGTCCATTTGAGCATCTGCCTTTAGCTTGGGTCATGAATGCCAGGCCTAGGATCAAGCCCCAAGTTGGGCTCCCTACTCAGCAGGAAGTCTGCTTCTCCTTCCTCTGCCCCTCCTCCCCACTTGTGCTCTCTCCCACAAACGAATAAATAAAATCTTTTAAAAAAATATTTTATTTATTTATTTGACAGAGAGAAAAAGATCACAAGTAGGCAGAGAGGTAGGCAGAGGGAGAGGGGAAAGCAGGCTCCCCGCTGAGTAGAGAGCCCGATGTGGGGCTTAATCCCAGGATCTGAGATCATGACTTGAGCCCAAGGCAGAGGCTTACCCCACTGAGCTACCCAGGCACCCCTAAATAAAATCTTTTAAAAAAATGTTTAAAAATTATGTTGCGCCTCTTGTATTTTTAAGAAAAGTACCCGTTTTTTCACGTGTCACATTTTTTTTTCCTTTTCATTGTTTGTCTTCCTAGTTTTCCATGGATTTTTTTTTTTAAGATTTTATTTATTTATTTGACAGAGAGAGAGATCACAAGTAGGCAGTGAGGCAGGCAGAGAGGTGGGGGGAGAAGCAGGCTCCCTGCTGAGCGGAGAGCCCAATGCGGGGCTCCATCCCAGGACCTGGAGATCATGACCTAAGCCAAAGGCAGAGGCTCTAACCCACTGAGCCACCCAGGCGCCCCTTCCATGGATTTTTTTAATGTATAAAAGTTTTTTTTTTTTAAAGATTTTTTATTTATTTTATTTTGACAGAGAGAGAACACAAACAGGCAGAGAGGCAGGCAGAGGCAGAGAGAGGAGCAGGCTCTCCGCTGAGCAAGGAGCCCGATGTGGGACTCGATCCCAAGACCCTGGGACCATGACCTGAGTCGAAGGCAGCTGCTTATCCAACTGAGCCACCCAGGCATCCCTAAAAGTTTTTTAATGTTGGTCATTTTAATAAATAACCATTAATGTGATTTAAAACCTCAAAGTCTCATTCCTGTCCCTGTCCTTATTCAACTGATTCTACTCCCTCACCTACCAGTGACCAGTTACTAGAATCTTGGAATTCTTTCCAGAATTTCTTGTTTTTCAAATAGAAGCAAATACAAAACATATGTATTGTTTTTACCCCTTTTTATACAGAACTATACAGAAGTCTCTTTTATTGAGACTCGTTCTTTTTCTGTGACTTCTGGGTTATGTATCATGCTTAGAAATTGTTTCTGTTTTGAGAGTGTAAAAGTAGCCAGGATTTGTTCTGATACGGCTTTATTTACTTATTTTTTTTAACATTTAAATCCTGAATTCCATCTGGAAAATATTGTATTGTAGAGATTAAGTAATGAAATAGTGTTTATTGCAATTCTTCCCATATGGCCCATTGTCTCATTTCAAGTATCAATTTGCAACAATTTGAAATGCCATCTTTATTACATGCTCAATTCCCAGTTCTCTTCCTGGACTCTTTTTTTTTTGAGATTTTATTTATTTGACAGAGAGAGAGATCACAAGCGGGCAGAGAGGCGGGCAGAGAGAAGGGGGGAAGCAGGCTCCCCACTGAGCAGGAAGCCCCATGCGGGGCTCGATCCCAGGACCCCGAGATCATGACCCGAGCTGAAGGCAGAGGCCTCAACCCACCGAGCCACCCAGGCGCCCCTGGACTCTTTTCTTCTATCGCTCTATTTGCTTATTCCTGTGGCAAAACAACAGTTTTTATTAACTTTAGTTTCGTATAGTGTATTTGATATCTGACATATATCTGTTCTCTTATTTTCAAAATATTTTAAAATATTTTCAGCATTTTCTGTTTAAAATGATATATTTTTTTCTGCAAGTAAGTTTTAGAGTCAGTTTGTGCTGGGGTGCCTGGGTGGCTCAGTTAAGTATCTGACTCTTGATCGAACCTCAGGTCTCTATCTCAAGATCATGAGTTCAAGCCCTGCATTGGGCCCATGCTGGGCATGGAGCCTACTTAAAAAAAAAAAAAAAAAAAGAGGAAAAAGAAGAATAATCAGCTTGTGCTTCCACCCTCCCCCTCCAAATTTGGGTTTCTATTGGAATTTTTATGCATTCATAGATCAGTTTGGAATGTTTCTCTGTATTTTCTATATCTTTGAGTAAACTTTGATTTGATTTGATTTCTTTTAAAACTTTACTTTTCTTTCAAGGTTTTTCTTAAAGATTTTATTTATTTATTTGTGAGAGAGAGAGAGAAAATGAGCACAAGTACAGGTACAAGCAGAGAGAGGGGTAGAGGGAGAAGCAGACTCCCAGCTGAGCAGGAAGCCCGATGGAGGACTCGAACCCAGGACCCTGGGATCATGACCTGAGCCACCCAGATGTCCCTTTTTCAAGTTTTTATTTAAATTCTAGTTCATTAACATACAGTGTAATGTTAGTTTTAGGTGTGGAATTTAGTGATTCATTACTTACAGAAGACACCTGCCCATCTCAGCAGGGCCCTCCTTAATCCCCATCACCTGTTTAACCACCCCCCCTCCTGCTCCCCTTCCATCACCCTCTGTTTGTTCTCTATAGTTAAGAGTCTGTTTCCTGGTTCGCCTCTCTTTTTTTCCCCCCATGATTGTATTTTGTAAAAACTTTTATTAGGTTTATTCTTGCATATCATCATTTTATTGCTATCATGATTGGGGTCTCTTAAAGCCATATTCTAATTGATTCTTGCTATGATATAGGAAATATATCAGTATGGAAAATATGTAGGCTTTTGTTGATTGCCCTCCTGAGCTCTTTTGTTCAGTAGTCCATAGCCTGCTTTGGATTTTCTAAGTAGACCATCACGTTATTTGCGACTAGCAACAAACTCACTCCTTCTCCAAAATATAAATCTCCTTTTATTTTTCTTTTCTTAAATTATTTTGCTAGAACCCCAAGAAGAATGTCAAATAGAAGATAATGGTAGGCATCTTTCTGATTCTTATCAGGAAGGCTCCCAAAATGATACTGGAGGAAACACTCCCTTTAAACAATGCTTTCTCTTGGCTTCCTGGGAGAGGGCCCACTCCTTTCAGTCCCCTTGTCCCCACGTCCAGCCCCCAATGGTGGCATGCCTCAGGCCTCCTGCTCCGTCTTCATGGCACACAGCTCTCGGCGACCCACACCCATCTCAGACTCCAGTCATCTCGTGCCAGCTTGTGATTTCTGTGACCTCCCATAAGCTGAGCATTCAGAGATTGACATCTCCAGCCCAGGACTCTGCCCCCCCAGGTCTGGACTCACCGAAGAGCTCCTCTGGGATTTCTTTCAAGCACTACTAACTAACTCAGTGCCTCTAAAATGGAGTTCGTTACCAGCAAGCATTGAGGGGGACCCTGGCTGTAAAGCCCACAATCTGCTTTGGTATTCAAAACCAGAAGTAGAGGAAAGGCTGCCTGCTCTGAGAGGACCCCCCCACCCCGGCCTTAGAGGGTCTTATTTCCTGCTAATGCAGGCCCAAGCCAGCCACCCCACCCTACTCCTACCTTAGTTTATGCCCTGGGTATTGGTCACACAGCCTGTCCCTCGTGCCAGGAGCTCCTGCCACCCTTGAGCGCTGGCCCCACGAACTATGGCCTGCCCTGCCAACACCCTCTGCCTCATCGCCTGCTGTCCCTAAGCATGCCTGTGGTCAGTTGCCTGAGCTGTTTCTAGTCATGACCCTCTCCCACCTGTGTGGGGCGTCAACTGGCCTGTGAAGGATGGGCTCACGCCATCTGGACGCAGGGTCGCGAGGAGACTAATTTCTGCTCGCTTCTGTGTGGGCAGGAAGTATGAGCTGTACAGCATGGACTGGGACCTGAAGGAGGAACTCAGGGACTGCCTGGTAGCCGCTGCGCCCTATGGGGGCCCCATTGGTATGTCACCCCCCTGCCACTGCATGTTCTGGGACAGTGGGGTGAACTCGAGGTGCGCGATGCCCGGGGGCCTTGCTCGTGGGTGCTCCTTGCTAACTTGGCCCCCCCTGTCCCCCCGCTTCTCATCCCCCCGCCGAGATGCTTTAAATTTTGATTCCCATAGGGGGTGGGCCTGGAGAGTTGGACAGAAAATCTCTTCTTGAACTGCAGCACTGTTGAGGAACCCGTGGCGGAAGGAGAAGGCGGCCAGCGTGCGGCCAGTGCTTGAGATCTACTCCGCCTCCGGCCTGCCTCTGGCCAGTCTGCTGGTGAGCACTCGTGATCCCCGCCGGGGGCT
>CM052811.1:95709962-95728775 GCA_028533885.1 Nasua narica | reverse complement strand
GGGGAGGCAGTGGGAAAATATCTGCTGTCGTCCCTGGCCTGTCCCAGACGCCTCCTGGCCTGGCCCCCGGAGTGAGCAGCTTCCTGCAGATGGCAGTCTCCTTCACCTACCGACACCTGGCCCTCTTCACAGACACAGGCTACATCTGGATGGGGACGGCGTCACTCAAGGTGTGCTCCTGGGACAACGTGGGGGCACCCTGCCTTGTCCAGGAAAGAGCGGTTAGCGGTAGGGGAAGGGCTTTCTAACCAGACTGGTGGCTACGGGACAGGGCCGTGATGTTCCCTGCACCCTTTCAGGAGAAGCTGTGCGAGTTCAACTGCAACATCCGGGCCCCGCCGAAGCAGATGGTCTGGTGAGGACAGGGTGCGATGCTGCGGGTGGGCACAGCCTTGTCTCCCGGGACGCCTCGGTTCAGCCTGTCTCGCGGCCGCGCCAGGAGGAGCTTGTATCTTATCCTCTCCGCCAGTGCAAACTTCGGGGAAAGCCCTGCGCCCCTGTGGGCCCCAGACGCCCCCGGGAGCAGACAGCGCAGGGGGAGAGGGAAGCCGATGTCTGTCAGTCTGAGGCACGGGGTGAGGGGCAGCACGCGCGTGCAGGGCTGTCCCAGGCCGAGCAGCGGAAGCAGTGATGTGGGAAGGTGGGAGACGTGTCTGTGGGCCCGGTGTCCTGTGGGTGTCCTGTGTGTGTCCCAGATGTGCGTGTGGTGCTGCCCACAGGTGCAGCCGCCCTCGCAGCAAAGAGAGGGCCGTCGTGGTGGCCTGGGAGAGGCGGCTGATGGTGGTGGGCGACGCACCCGAGAGCATCCAGTATCCTTGGAGGGCTGCCTGTGGGGGTGGGAGGGGAAAGAAGGAGAGGGAGGTTCACCTGCCCTGCCCCGTTTCCGGGTACCCTTGGGAACCTTGACCGAGCCCAGGTTTGTGCTGGATGAAGACTCCTACCTGGTGCCTGAGCTGGATGGGGTCCGCATCTTCTCTCGTAGCACCCACGAGTTCCTGCATGAGGTTCCAGGTGAGGCCCTTCCAGGGACCATGGGCCCCGGGGCAGGGGCAGGGCACGGAGGCAGTGCTGAGGATTCCCTGCCCTCCCCACACTCACCAACTCCCTCCCCTAGTGGCCAGCGAGGAGATCTTCAAAATTGCCTCGATGGCCCCTGGAGCACTGTTGTTGGAGGCCCAGAAAGAGTACGAGGTAAAGCCCTAGGCTTCACCCTGGGCCCCAGGATGCTCTTCGCCTTCCCCTTTGTAATTGGCTCAGCCCCGTGCCCCTGCCTGGCTGGGCACGATGGACTCAGCCAGGTGCCGCTTGTCAAGAGAGGAGTCCAGGCAGGACACTGGGCTGGGGAGAGCCAGCTCAGGTAGACTGAAGTGACATGGTGTCCTCCAGGCGGTGATGGGGAGGTACAGGGAACCCCTACCGTCCCCAGTCCAGGCACGGATCAGGGCTGTCATCAAGGGCCCCTGCCGGCAATTGTGGGTGGACGACGGGGTGGGGGACCGGGTAATGGGTACCTCGGGCGGACTGTGGGCTGCGGGAGTTTGGGTTTTGGCTTCTGCAGCCCCTCCATGCCAGTCCATTTGAACCCCAGCCCAGAGGGGTGGGGGGACCAGACGTGGGGGTATTCTCTATTTATGGCACCCCATCCCTGGCACCCTCCCCCACCCTCCAGAAAGAGAGCCAGAAGGCAGATGAGTACCTGCGGGAGATCCAGGAGCTGGGGCAGCTGACCCAGGCCGTGCAGCAGTGCATCGAGGCTGCGGGACACGAGCACCGGCCAGACATGCAGAAGAGTCTGCTCAGGGTCAGCCTGGCGAGCCGGGCGGGGGCTGCGGGGGTGCTGGGCAGGGGGGTGCCCTAGCGGGAAGGGTGGGGCAGCGGGTACGATCTCCCCTCTCGCCCTGTGGCTCTTCTCAGGCGGCCTCCTTTGGAAAGTGTTTCCTCGACAGATTTCCACCTGACAGCTTCGTGCGCATGTGTCAGGACCTGCGTGTGCTCAATGCCATCCGGGACTACCACATCGGGATCCCCCTCACTTATAGCCAGTATCCTCGAGCGAGCTGCCGGGACGTTTATAGTTTATGGTGGGGCGGGGAGGCGAAGGGGTGAAGATACTGCCTGCCAGTCCTTGGCAGACGGGGCTCGTACCCCAGCTGGATCCTTAACCAAGTAAAATGCAGATACAAGCAGCTCACTATCCAGGTGCTGCTGGACAGGTACAGCAGGCCGCAGGGCTCTGCGGGGAGGGCTTACGTGGACAGGCCTTACAGGCCCTGGGGGTTCTTGCGGGCATTGCTCCTCACCCATCTCTTCAGGAGCTGGAAGGCCGCAGTTCCCGGCTGGGGCCACCCTACCCGCTCTTTCTATCCCACCTCACCCCTGTACCCTTTATCCCCTTGCCTGCCAGGCTGGTGTTGCGGAGGCTCTACCCTCTGGCGATCCAGATCTGTGAGTACCTGCGCCTTCCCGAAGTGCAGGGCGTCAGCAGGATCCTGGCCCACTGGGCCTGCTACAAGGTGAGGACGCAGGGCCGGCCTCAAAGTCATTTAGAGGCTGCCGGGCCCCAGCGAGATGCGGGAAATACCAAGTGTAGAGCTGAAGGGGGAGGTCCTGATCCAGGGTCAGTGGGGGCGGGGGTGTGTGTGTGAAGGGTGAGCTCCAGGCGTGGGTGGCAACCCTCCTCTATCTGCAGGTGCAACAGAAGGATGTGTCCGACGAGGATGTCGCTCGGGCCATTAACCAGAAGCTGGGGGACACGCCAGGCGTCTCTTACTCTGACATCGCTGCACGGGCCTACGGCTGTGGCCGCACGGAGCTGGCCATCAAGGTGTGGGCGCCCCGCCCTCCCCAGGTGCTCTGACGTTGGTATGAGAGGCCCCCAGGCCAGCTCCTCCTCTCTGTGCCTTTCTCCCCACCCCACAGCTGCTGGAGTATGAGCCACGCTCCGGGGAGCAGGTACCCCTCCTCCTAAAGATGAAGAGAAGCAAACTGGCACTGAGCAAGGCCATCGAGAGCGGGGACACTGACCTGGGTGAGCAGGGTTTGAGGGAGGGCAAGGCCGGGGCCCCTGGGCTAAGCACGGGGCCGGGCCGGAGTCCCCACGCCACCTTACCGTTCCTTAGTGTTCACGGTGTTGCTGCACCTGAAGAATGAGCTAAACCGAGGAGATTTTTTCATGACTCTTCGGAACCAGCCCATGGCGCTGAGTTTGTACCGACAGGTGTGTGCCCTGGGCAGGGGTGGGGCTGGAGCCTCCCCAGCTGCTGAGCCGGCCTTGCTGACTGCCTGTCTGTCCGTGGCCCCAGTTCTGTAAGCACCAGGAGCTAGAGACGCTGAAGGACCTTTACAATCAGGATGATAACCACCAGGAGCTGGGCAGCTTCCACATCCGAGCCAGCTATGCTGCCGAGGAGGTCCGAGGTCCACAGAGCGGGGGGGCCTGCGGGCTGCTGGTCGGGCTCCCTCTCCAGGCATCTGGGGCTTCTGTCCAGTACACAGCCCCTCTGGTCCTCACTGTCGCGGGAGAGTCTGAGAGGATAAGAGGCCAGGATGGTGGTTGGTTCCAGAGGAGCTAGCTAGCCTCCTCACTAGGGACACTGGGGAAAGGGTCCATCCAGCGGGTAAGGCTGGCCCTGGCGACCCTGGACACGGGGACCGGGGAGAGCAGTGTAGCCCGAATGGGGAAGGCTGGTTTCCTTAGTGCTGTGAGATCAGGCTTCCCTGCTTGCCCCCGCAGCGTATCGAGGGGCGAGTGGCAGCTCTGCAGACGGCGGCTGACGCCTTCTACAAGGCCAAGAATGAGTTCGCAGCCAAGGTTTGCCTTGCTCTTTTCTGAGCACCTCCTCTGCTCCCGGTCTTGGTCCGGCCTCCTTGTCCCTGTTGGCCCCATCCGGCCCCATCTGGCCTCCCCTCCGCTGCAGGCCACGGAGGATCAAATGCGGCTCCTGAGGCTGCAGCGGCGCCTGGAAGACGAGCTGGGGGGCCACTTCGTGGACCTGTCTCTGCACGACACGGTCACCACCCTCGTCCTCGGTGGCCACAGCAAGCGTGCGGAGCAGCTGGCCCGTGACTTCCGCATTCCAGACAAGAGGTAGGTGAGGCCCTGGGCTGCAGGGAGGTCCTGGGACCGCCTGCCCATCCCAGGACACCTGCGAGCCCAGCTTCCCTGCAGGCTCTGGTGGCTGAAGCTGACGGCGCTGGCAGATCTGGAAGACTGGGAGGAGCTCGAGAAGTTTTCTAAGAGCAAGAAATCACCCATTGGCTACCTGGTGAGGCAGGGGCCCTGCGGCCACCCCACGCCCAGGGGGAGTAGTTCTGGGGAGGGGACCAGGCCCAGATGGCCCGTTCCTACATCTGTCCAGTCCTCCCACATAGTTAGCGGGTGCCTTCCCTGTCTGCACACTCGTGGGCCAGGTCTGTGGGCGAGCGGGTCCGAGTTAGCTGACAGACGATGGCCGGAGAGGGAATGAGCTGCTGCCCTAAGGAGGCCGGCGGCGGGCACCGTGCGCCCAAGGGAAAGTTTTGTGTGAGTAGGGGGTGGAGGGGCAGCGGGAGGACATGTCCAGGAGGCAGTGGAGGAGACCAACGGGGGTCGTTTTCTGTGGCAGGTGGTTCAGGGGTGTGGTGGGTAGGTGGGGTAAGGGCAGCTGTGAGAGAAAACACAGGCCCTGAGAAGGCAAGGGACTCCTGTTGCGAGAGGGTAGCGTGGGAGGTGGAACAGCCGCATGGCCGTAAATTGGTCTCAAGGCTCTAACAGATCTGTGTGTCAGTGGTTCCCGCCCTGAGACTGCGGAGATCACAACTGTTGTAGGTGTGGCGGGGTGGGGAGGGATTGTGTACACTGAAGGGTGTGTGAAATACACAGGGACCATGTGTCCGCTGGGCTTTTGCTTGTAAGAGAGAGGACAGGAACGCTCTGCCTTATCTTCTCCTTCTCCCCACCTTCTCCTAAGCCCTTTGTCGAGATCTGCATGAAGCAACACAACAAATATGAGGCCAAGAAGTATGCCTCCCGCGTGGGTCCCGAGCAGAAGGTCAAGGCCTTGCTTCTCGTTGGGTGCGTCGGCTGAGGGCCCTGTGGGTGCTGGGGGGCTGAGCCTGGGGGCTGACGAGGGGCATGATTTGTGCCCTTGGGCAGCCTGACAGCATCTCATCTCCTGCTCAAACCACAGGGATGTGGCTCAGGCCGCAGATGTGGCCATTGAGCACCGGAACGAAGCAGAGCTGACCCTCGTATTGTCTCACTGCACGGGAGCCACGGACGCGGCCACAGCCGACAAGATTCAGCGGGCCAGGGCGCAAGCCCAGAAGAAGTGAGGGGCTCACCCTGCACGTCTCCCTGAGCTCTAGGCTTGGCAGAAGCGTCACTGCTTATCCAGCTTCTCCAGAGCCGATCTAAGCTGAGGAGCTGCGGTGGGGTGGGAGCCGGGGTTCTGATTGTAAATAAAGTTGGGCCGTGTTAGGGCATCTGTCTCATCTCACGCGGTCCAGCCCAAGTGAAAGCATGCTGGAAGCAGAACCATCCAGACGCTTCAGCAAAACTTTGCGTGTTTGATTGTGTTGGGGCTGGAGTGGGAGCTCCTCAGCGATGTTTGCAAGAGACTTGCCCCTCTCCACGGTTATGGAAGAAAGCCCGGTAACGAAGCTCACAGCCCCAGGGAGCTGTGCAGACCTCCAGCACCAGCCCGCCAAGAGCCAGTCTGAAGAGAGCCATGCTGAACGCTTCACCGTTGCTATTCCACTCACTCCACCAGACAGCCCGGTGAGATAGGTAACATCGCCCCATTTTCCAGAAGAGGAGGTTGAGGACTGAGGAGGTGTGGTGACAGTGAGTGTGTGGCAAAACAGGGCTTTGAAACCCAATTGTGCTGGGGGGGTGGGTCTTAGAGCTTCTTCTCAGCTATTGTGGTGACAGAAGAGGGATGACTGAAATTGGGCCTTCTAAGCGGAGGAGCCTGAGGCAAGGCCCCCCGTTCGCACTACAGTCAAGGTTGGAGGACCGATGGGCGTGTGGCCAGCATGGCGGAGGGTTAGAGGAGGAACCTTCACAGACCCTGTGCATCTAACAGTGGTGAGCAACTCCTGTGTGGTCTCGGGGCCGAAGAGAAAAGGAGGAGGGAACGTTTCAATTCCGCCAAGGAAGAACTACAGACTGGCGATCCCTGGCTCTACCTTCCCCCGGAAGAGAGGCTCCATCCCCCGTCAGCAGCAGTACCTCCTTGGCCCTGCAGACCCCCATCGCTGGCCTTCAGCGTGTATTCTGGTTACGTGAGCTTCATGGCTCAGTGCCCCCACCCAACACTGAGGGCATTTCCTTTTCCTCTTATTGCGCCCTTAGTCTAGAAAGAGGACAAAGGAGGAAACCAAAGCCCAGAGGGAGAGCAGGCCTCCCGGGAGCTTCTGGCCTTCCCCTCTTAATGCCTCTAGAATTGACTTGAAATGAGTGCTTGAAAAGAATGAAAGACCTGGGGCCTGGTAAGCTGTTTCTTTTTCTTCTTCTTCCTCCACCTGATTTTTAACTTTGAATTTGCAACTTTGAATATTTTCTAAGGGGATGTAGGTCACATTGTAAAACAGCTATTTATTATGCTCACCTCTTACTACAAGAGTCTGGACTGGATAAAACAGTGATTTGTTTTTGCTCCACAATATTTGGAACATCAGCTAGAAGACTCAAAGGAATGGGGTGACTTGATAGCTGGGAGCCTAAATCACCTGAAGGATTGGCAACTCACAAGTCTGGCAGCTGAAGCTGATTGTTGACTAGAACCTTCGCTGGGACTGTTGGCCAGGACACCTACAACCCAGCAGAGCTCACAACATGGTGGCCAGATTCCAAGGGCAGCATCCCAGGAGAGCCTAGCAGAGCTGTACTGCCTTCCCTAACCTAGCTTTGGAAGTCACAGGGCCACTCAATACCTGCCACATTCTGTTGGTCAGGGCAGTCCCACCCCGTTTCAAGTGGAGATGAACTCCATCTCTTGGTAGGGGAGAGGCGAGGCTCTGGAAGAGTGTATAGAACTGGCAGTGTGGCCAGTTTTTGGAATCACGGATGGGCACAGCGCATCAGCCTTTGATCTCAGAATCAGCAGGCCTCCAGGGAGAGGAAGACAGATCCCAATACTAGGCTCATTGTTTGGGGCTCTTTTCCTCCCCAACCTTGTTTTCACAATTCCTCACTGCCCTGGCAGCTCTTTGATGCCTTTCAAAAATGTTATCTCCAGTTTTTCTAGCTGTTCTCAGTGAAAAAGGGCTGGGATTATACAACCCAATGTGTCCTCTCTGGAAAGGGGGCCCTGACCACTGTATATTATTATACACAATAAAAAGTCTGCACCCCCAAAGCCCCATATATGCTCCTGCAATGTGCAAACATTAAGCACTGGACATAGGAAGCTTTAGAAATACATGAGAAAAAACAATGATGACATACAGATAAAGCGATTACAACTTCATAAAAAGTGTACGCAGGTGGAGAAGCACCAGAGTGATCTAATGGGAGAGTTGTCTGAAAATTAAAGGCAATCTGGTATACTTTTTTGTAAAGTTAAGCCCTGATTCTTTTGTAAAGTTAACCCCCCCCCAACATTTTATCAGAAAAACTCTCAGATATACGGCTAACTTGAAAGAATTTTAGAGTGAACACCTATATACCCACGGCCTGAATTCTGCCGTTAGCATTCACTATACTTGCTTTATCACATATCTCTCCATCCCTCTGTCCATCCTATTTATCCATCCACCTTCTAGTTTAGGATAGCAATAGCAGCCTGGGAGTGAGATTCAGTCGAAAGCCTTCTCAAGATCAGGGGCCTACAATCTCTTTTAGGTACAAAGCTCCAGCAAATGACCCTAGAAAGTAGAACAGCGGCCCGGAAAGGCCCTTGGCTCTCATTTACTCCAATTTTCTCTCTTACTGCCTTGCTTTATTTTCATTACAGCATTTAGGAAATTTCTTTTCACTTGTTTGTTTATTGTCTGTCTCCCAACCAGAATGTAAATTCCTGAGAGCAGAAGCCTTTTTCTGTCTTATTCCCTGCTGTGTCCAGCACATGGTTTGTGCTTGGTATTTATTGAGCGAATGATTCATTGTTCCATTTACTAGATGGAGAAAGGGAGGCCCGGAGAGGGGAAGTGATTTACCTAATGAAACAGATGAGTCCTTTACCCCCATTCTCCAGCTCTTCTTCAGTCTAGTCCTTTCTTCATGAACCCTGTGACTCCTTGGGGCCCCTGTGGCGTGGCTCACAATTGCCTACCTGTAGGTAAAGGCTCGTGAGCTGGACCTAAAGCAGGACTGGGAGCAGGGCTTCAGCCTCTCACATGGATGGGCCGGAGTATAGAAAGCCTGCCTCCCCTCCCTCTCTCTTATTCTGTCCTCTTTGAAGACAACCCTTTGCTCTGTGGCTGGGGTGGGGGGGGCGGGTGGCAAAAGCGTGGAAACCCTGGGCATCAGGTGGGGTGGGGAGGCTGGGCAGCTGTCCCCATGTGGGCAGATGAAGACGGGACTCTCGTCTCCCCCTGGAAACGGTCTGCATGGTAACTGAGCTGAACTCACCTTCCCGGAGTCTCCAGGATGGGGTACCTGAGACTCTACCTCTCTTAGGTCTGAGTTTCTCACTCTTATACAGCACAAATGCTCTGACCACAATGCTGCTGTCTCACGAAGAGAAGGAACTGCATTTCCAAAGTCTGGGTTACTTGCCAAGCTGTACATGTTTATAACTCTCAGTCCAGAGGCTGGGAGGTTCCAGGAAGAGTGGCAGAGGGAGGTTCAGGTCACCCAGCCAATGGCAGGGCTTGAACCCCAGGGCTCTCCGACTTCCACACCCAACCTGCAGTGTTTTCCCAAGTGTGGCCACATCAAATGTGTGTGTGTGTGTGTGTGTGTGTGTGTCCTTCAGATGATCTTGAGGGTGAACACTTTTTATCTTGTTATTTCTTAAGCAAACTCTACCCCCAACATGGGGCTCAAACTCACCACCCTGAGATCAGGTGTCCTATGTTCTACCCACTGAGCCAGCCAGGTCCCCCAACACTTCCTATTTTAATAGTTACTTTCACATATGTTAGAACATATAAGTAGCACATCAAACCTTTATATGGTAATATAAAGGAAACTAGAAAGAAAGAAATCAACCCAAAGAAACATACTGAGAGACAATAGGGCAGATGTAGAGAACGCCAAACTAAGCTGCTGGGGTTTGGTCTTAAGATGCCACTGCTACCTTAGGTTCCCAGGTACCTCCTGCACATACAGTCAATATTTCCCAAGGTTTCTAAACACTTTAAGTTCAGGCTTTTCCGTTTTCCTTTCTGTGTACAGACAGATTGAATTGGGACTTCCTGGGAAACGTGTGGGAGCACCTACCCTTGAGATCTAACAAGAGCCCCGGAATGTGGCCTCTGGGCCTTTGGGCTGGAACGTTTCTCAGGCAGAAGCGCTTAGGGTTTGACCATTTCGGGACCCATTCGGTGCGGCTGAGAGCAAAAGACAGAACTCCAGCTAGAGAAGGAACTTCCCTGCCTGGGAGGGGCCGGCCTCAGGGAGGCCCCCCGCTGCCTGTATTTCCAGGCTTTGGCCGGGGTCAGCACTCACTCACTTATTCCACAAATGAGGAAAAGGGAGAGCGCGTAAATTGACGCCCCAACTGCAGGCGGTGGTGGGGACTGGAGGTGACAGGGGCACCAACCCCGAGGAAATAGTTGCCGTGTGGGCTCCTTCTGCACCAAAATGTACCCCCCGCGCACCCCTTGTCATGAAAAAGAGTTGTCGCCGGTCACCGACTCTTCCCCCCTGGGGCGCGCCACCCACCGCAGGCAGCGCAGACTCCGCGTCCGGGATTAATGGTCCGCCAGCAAGCTCTGCTTGCACACTGCCGTGCGATCTGTCTCTAGCCAGCATCCCCAACCACTCGCCCTGAGCGGGGCCCGGAGCGTTCGAGGGACCTTGTGTGGGGGCCACCCACCACGGCCGTATAACCGGCCTTCGGCCGCGGACGCCGAAGTCCGGTAGCCTGGGAACCTGCAGCTGCCGGACGGACGCATAGCTTTGGGGCACCACACGTGGGGCAGGGAGCCCTGGGGAAGAAGTCCGCGCGTCCCAGGTCCTCTCCGAGCTTTGAACCTTCCCCTCCTCCCTGTCCTATCGCAAATAACACCCCCGCTTCAGAGAACCATGTGTCGTATTTCGGTAGCCAGCCAGGCCCCGGTGCGCGCATCTAGAAAGCAGGAGAGATTTCCCTGGGGCTTGGGTGGGGATGGAGTGAGCTGATTGGATGTAAGACGACACCCACGGTGCCAGGTCCATTCTAGGGGCTTCGCAGGTCCCTCTCCCCAAGAGAACCTAGGTCCTTTGAATACCTGGCAGCGACTGGGGGGCGGGGGAGTCGGAATGGAATATATTTGGAGAAAGGGGTGGAAAGATAGCTTTTGAGTTCCAGGCTGTCCTGGTCTCTGGACATCGGTGTAATTTGTATTTGGCCTCAGTTTCCTGATCTTGTGAACTGGGAAGAAGGCCCACATCCACGGGGCTGGGACTATAGAGAGGCGGAAGGCTTGGTGCTGCGAAGGTGAGCGCTCCCGGGGTCCCACTTCCCCAAGGTTCCGACGGCCGAGGGGCGCACGCACACCTCCCAGGCCGCGCAGGAGTCAACGACACGGTAGACCCGGCTCCACTCCCCACGCGAGCGTGCGAACGAGAGCTCGGAGGCGCGCAAGGGCGGGGCCCGCGAGGGCCGGGAGACGCCCGTTCGGTGTGGGCCAACCAGCGCCCGTCTCTGAACCGCCAATGAGGACGCACCTTACAGCCAAGGCCGGGTCGGGAGCGAGGCTGCGGCGAGTGCGGCGCTGACAGAGACGCGCGCGCGCGCCAGCCAGTTCGGACCCCGGGCCGCGGCCGCCATCACCGCTGCCCGCCCAGTTGCCCCTCAGCCGCTTCCCCTCGCCATGGAGGCGAGGCCGCCGCCGCCGCCGCGGAGCTCCGAGCCGCGGGCCGGGCGGCGGCCCTGAGGGCGTGTGGCGGGCCGAGACACTGCCGCGGACGCGAGGCGGAGCCGCCGTCCTCGTTCCCAGCGGTCCCGCCCAGCGCCGGACTCGGTGAGTGCTCGCGGCCGCCGCCGCCGCCGCCCCGGTGGGCTCCGTAAGGGGGGGCGGCTCCCGGGCGCGGGTGGCAGGGGTCGCCGGCCGGAGCCCCAGGCCCTTTTTTCCGGGCACAACCCGTCAGGCGGCTCCAGTCGGGACCCCGCGTCCTTGCGCTGTCCGTAGGGGGTGGGGGGGTTCCCCCCCGGAAACGTGCTGGACAGGGCGCCGACCCCTCTCGACTGCCCGGGAACTTTGCGTGCGTCCTCCTGGGGCCAGGCCAGGACACTGCCATAGTTCATTCTGCAAGACGAAACTTGGAACACTGAGCACAGAATTTGCTCAGGTCCATTTAATGGGAAGAAAGAGGAAAACTCCTGGCATGAGAAAATTTGTTCTTGCGGAGACCAACTTTTCTTTCCCTTAACCCCCCCTGGCCCCTGTCCCAGGCCCCTCTCTCTTCCGCCCACTCCCAACTGTCGAGGCTGCTTAAGAAGGGAAACAGGGGCTCACAGCTGCCCAGAATTCAAAATGAGCCAGTTGGGAATGCAATCCCCTTCCTTTTTACTTTTGGTAAATGCAATAAAGAATATTGTTTTTTGGAAAATTGGTTCCTAATTGTATTTCCTGAAGATATAAATAAATAATGGCAGAGCCGAGGTTTTTTTGTTTTGGGGTGTTTTTTTTTTTTTTTTTTTTGAGCTCAGTGATGATGTTTGTAAGACTGGAAAAGAGGAATGTTCAAAACCTCCCTAGGCGAGGTCAATGCCTTCAGAAACCTTTACCCAGGGTAGGGATTCTTGCTCTAGAACGAGTCACATCTCCCAGTAGATGTCTTCATTTGCCACCTGCTTGCTGTTAAGGCAGCCTAGAACCAGAAGATGGTGGGCGAGGAGAGAACTGAGGGTGGAAGATGGGCGAACATCTTCCTGCCTGGCCACTCCTTCAAAAAACACAGATTTGATGCTGTCACTTGTTTACTTAAAAACTCCTCGCTCTCCTTTTCCCGTGGGATGAATGAAGCCGAAAATGTCTTACCAAGTCATACAAGGCCCTAGACAATCTTGCCTCAATTTACTCTTAGCTCAATCCTTCTATTCTCCTTTCTCTCATCCCTGGCCATTCCGAGCTGCTTGACTTCCTCTTTACATGTCTGGATGCCTTTGCTTGTGTGATCCTCTTTCCTCCCCCACCCTTATCTGCCAAGCTCTACCTCTCTTTAAAGAGCTTCTGATCTGAGAAGCTTCTTGAGGCCAGGAGCTGAGTCTTATTTACCTTTCCGTCTCCCATGCTAAGAGGATTCTTCGTCTCTGTTGTCTTGTAGGTCCTATCCCATCTCTTCCCTTGTATGTCTCTTCTCTGTTTACGTCTAGGTACCCACTTGCTGAGACAGTCTTTTCTTGAGTGTTTCTTGAAGGCTTACTTAGAGTCTTTGGCACATTTTGGACGTTTAGTATCTCAGGTTGCCCCTCTCCCCGTGTCCATCTCACCGAGTCCATAAGTAGTCAGCAGGCAGGAACAGGCAGGTCTCCCATCGTGATGGTCTCCAGTCCGCTTGACTGTCTCTGAAAGCCACAAAGCCCCATGATTTCTTTTCACCTCTGCCCCCCCCCCCCAAGTGGCCTGGCTAATACATGCATTCTAAGGCATGTGGGATCCAAGAGGTTCTTCACTGGGTACCTTTTAGCCACTTGTTTACTGTCTGGATGAAACAAGAACAAGAAAAGCCAATCATCTGATTTAAGTAAAGGCATTCATGTGCCTTCTGTTTGCCAGGCTGAGTGCTTGGTATACAAAATAAAAGCAAGGAAGTCAAATCTCTACTTTTTAGGAGCTCACAGTCTTATGCAGGGCAGGTGGATACGAATACCTCACAAGCGCTATGAGAATATAATAATAACTTTTATTTAATGTCTTTTATTTGCCTTGTGAGAGACTATGTAATAAATTCATTCCATGAATTATCTCATTAATCCTTTCAACACTCAAGTAGGGGCTTTTTCTTATTTGACAAGGGTGGAAACTGTGGCCATATAGGGGGCACATAAGGGAGTAGTCAGGATTTGAATCTTGGCAGTCTAGTTCCAGAACATCTGTCAGACTGTATAGAGAGCATTCCTTTCCTGGGAGGGAGCCCTTGGGTCATAGAGAATGCCGCCGAGTTGTTGTGTAGTAGACAGGGTATGGGTAAGAAGGAGCAGCACGTGAGGTCCTGGAAGTGGAAGGAGTCCATTGTCCTTGGGGAACAGGGAGAGGCTAAAACAACTGGATTGGGTGGAGAAGGGTGGGAGATGAGATAGGGTGAGCTTGCAGGGCTGTATGTGCTGTTTTCGAGTTTAGGCAGTGGAGAGCCACTGGAGGATTTTAAAGACTGTCAGGGACCCTGGGGTGGCTAGGCTTTAGAAAGGTCATTTAGGGGAAGTGTGGGGCCAGAAGCTGATGCCTCTGCAATTTAGAGGCAATGCTTAGGCCCCACAGAGGTGGAAGCGTAGTGTCTTAGACTCAGAGGGAGGCCTAGAGAGAGTCCTTAGTTTCAGGAAAAGATAAATACATGTGAGAAAACACTCCAGCAGAAAAGAAGAGGAAAAAAAAGAAAAACACTCCAACTGTATAAAAGGAAACAGAGGAAAATAAGTCTCCTTCCTACCCTGAGCTCTCCAGAGATGACTAGAGTTTCCAGTTTCTGTGGCATTACATAGACACTGTTTTAATATACACGTCTACCTATCCATATTCCTCCCCCCTTGGTACCTGCCAGTCATACCTTTTTTTCCTTTTTAACAGATTTAGGAAATCATTCCATATTAGTAGATACAAAGCTGTTCATTCTTTCTGTTGACATTTTTTACTTTTTTTCATTGTGTGGTGCACCATAATTTATAACTAGTCTTCAGGTTAAACCACATTTAAGTTTCCAGGTTTTTCTATTACAATGTTACAGTGGATGTTTTTGTACATAGTACTTTGTAAGGAGCTCTTGTGTGAAGTTATCTGAACAATGTATTTCTAGAAGTGGAATTACTAAGTTGAAGGATATATGTGCATTTAAAATTTTCAGACATACAGCCAAATCCCCACTCTTTCAGGGTGTTTGTACTAACTTAATCATTCTCCTCCCAAAAAGTGTGAACGGGACTCAGTGGATCTTCATCAGAGTGTGCATCAGGATCGCCTGAGATGCTTTTTCAGATATTGTATGCCTACTTTTCCCTCACCTAATCTCCTCCACTGTGATTTTAACTGATTTCTCTCAGTTTACAGAGAGACATTGAGGTTCAGAAGGATAAGTGACTTGTGTGACTTGTCATCGTGGGTGCTGTTTGTTTTTTAAGCAGTTCTGATATTTGTATTTGCCCAGCACCTTTCATTGGAGGCACTCAGTCGATTTGTAAACATTGTTGCATTATTTTTCTCCACCTTCATGTGGAAAAAGTGAGATGCAGGTGCAGTTCTAATTTGAGTTACAGGCAGGAAGCTGGCCAAACACAGATCTCATCTTTTTACTTCTAGTGCAGTAACTAATAAATGTTCCCAAATACCAGAGCTGAAGAAACGTCTTTTAAGTGAGTCTGAGTACAACAAAAATAGCACTATATAACACTAACTTAATAAAACCGAACAGCAAACCCATAAATAACCCAATATTAAAATTTGTTTTATTTTTACTTATTTATTTTGTAAAAAGATTTATTTATTTATTTATTCATTTTAGAGAAAGAATGCAAGCACACGAGCCAGAGTGGCAGAGGGAGAGGGTGAGAGAGGATCTCAAGCAGATTCCATGCTGAGTGTGGAGTCTGATGTGGGCCTCGATCCATCTCATGACCCTGAGATCATGACCTGAGCTAAAACCAAGAGTCAGACGCTTAACCAACGGAGCCACCCAAGTGCCCGAGTTTTTGTTGTAATATATTCTCTGTAGGGACACCTGCTGGCTCAGTCAGTAGAGCATGCAGCTCTTGATCTTGGGATCATGAGTTCAAGCCCCATGTTGGGTATAGAGTTTACTGAAAATAAAATATATATGTGTCTATATATATTCCTTATAGAAAAGAGAATTTACTAAGTGTAAAACTATTTTCTTTTTTTTAAGTTTTAATTCCAGTTGACGTGCAGTGTTGTATTAGTTTCAGGTGTACGGTATAATGATTGAACACTTGCATACATCACTTGGTGCTCCTCATGACAAGTGCACCCCTTAATCCACATCACCTATTTAGCTCATACTCCTGCCCAAATTATAATTATTTATTTATTTTTAAGTAGGCTTCACACCCAAGATGGGACTTGAACTCGCAGACCTTGCGATTGAGAGTCGAATGTTCTACTGACTCAGCCAGCCAGGTTCTCCTATATTTACTTTAAATTCACATCCATTTGTGTCAGTATACAGGCATAGCTTTTTTTTTTATATCTATAATCAGTACATACAAAATATGGTTGTTGTATTCTTGAATAGCATAAAATGTTCTGTATTTACTCATTTATTTATCTAATTTAAATCACAGAATAGTAATCTATGCATTGATAACTAGTTTGCAATCTTTTAAATTTTTTCCTTTATTTTATCCTTTCTACTATTATACTTTTTTCTTAAGATTTATTTATTTGAGAGAGAGTGAGCATGTGCTTGCATGAGCAGGGAGAGGAAAAGGGGCAGAGGGAATGGGAGAGAGATAATCTTAAGCAACCTCCATGCCTAGCATGTGAGTCTGACCCAGGGCTCAATCCCCAAACCCATGAGATCATGACCTGAGCCAAAACCAAGAGTCAGGCGCTTCTGACTGAGTCACCCAGGTGCCTCTCCTCTTCCCCAAATAAAATCTTAAAAAAAGAAAAAAAAAAAGTACTGAGGTACCAGGGTTGGGGGATCAAGCCCTGTGTTAGGCTCACATGCTGGGTGTGGAGGCTGCTTAAGATTCTCTCCCTCTGGGGCGCCTGGGTGGCTTAGTGGTTGAGGCCTCTGCCTTCCGCTCGGGTCATGGTCTCGGGGTCCTGGGATCGAGCCCCGCATCGGGCTCTCTGCTCAGTGGGGAGCCTCCTTCCTCCTCTCTCTCTCTGCCTCTCCCTACTTGTGATCTCTCTCTGTGTCAAATAAATAAATAAAATATTTAAAAAAAAAAAAAAGATTCTCTCCCTCTGCACAACCTCCTCCCACCTTAAAAAAAATTTTTAAAAAACTAAAAAAAAATTTGTATTTTTTTAAAAAATATTGTATTTTTAAGTAATCTCTGCACCCACCATGGGGCTTGAACTCACAACCCTGAGATCAAGAGTTGCATGCTCTACACTGAGCCAGCTAGGTGCACCATAAATGGTATTTTTTTTAAAAAAAAAATCTCTTTATTTGACAGAGAGAGAGAAAGATCACAAGTAGGCAGAGAGGCAGGCAGAGAGAGGGGGGGAAGGAGGCTCCCTGCTGAACAGAGAGCCCAATGCGGGGCTCGATCCCAGGACCCTGAGATCATGATCTGAGCTGAAGGCAGAGGCTTTAACCCACTGAGCCATTCAGGCGCCCCTCATAAATGGTACTTTTAAGCGCCCTTGCTCAAATACTTCTTTTGGATTATTTTCTTGGACTCTTGCCCCTAAAATGGGTTCACTGAGTCAGGTTACAGTTCTGGTGCCAAATTGCTATCTGGAAAGGTTGAACTAAATTATAATACCATCAGCAATTTATGTGGCCCTGTTTCCTGACGGTCCAGCCAATACTATTACAAATACAACCTAATATTTGATTTTATTAATTCAACTGTAATATAATGGTACTTTTAATTAGGTTTAATTTGTAGTATCCAAGAGGTGTGTATCTAAAGGCAACTTGTTTTTGAAGAAAGACAGTTAACAGGTCAGAAATGTTGTGGAAATTTAGAATAAGATCATATTGATATGAAACATAAGACTAGATGCTGTGCACCTGAAAATAGTAGACATTGTGCCAGGAGCTGGGGATATCCCAGAGTAACATGGATGTGATGTCTGTCCTTTCCCACTTGTGGGCTAAGGCCAGAGAGGTTCAGTATTTGACAATACTTCTCAAGGCCCTGAATTAGGAAGGGGTTTGGTACCTTAGGCCGTTGCTTCTCTAACTTGAATGTTCACATGAACCATCTGGAGACCTTGTTAAAATGCCAAGTCCTGATTCAGTATGTCTAGGGTGGGACTTTGGATTCTTTATTACTAACCAGCTCCCTGATGAGGCAGTTGCTGCTGGTGGGTGGATCACATTTGGAGTAACAAGGCCTAATTGAGACCTTGGTGAGTAAGAGGGGTAGTTCACACTGGCTGCACTTTAGATTTACCTGGAGAACTTAAAAAATCAGGGATGCAAATACCCTACCCCCATGTATTTTGATTTAATTGGTCTAGGTGGGACCTGAGAATGTATAAATATTTTTAAGTCCCCAGGTGTTTCCCATATGCATCCAGGGTTGGAGAACCACTGGACTAGAGAGAGGCAGGAGCCAGAGTTGAGGGGCCTATATAACATACAGGGATTTTGGACTTTATCCTGAAGACAGAGGTAAGCCATTACAGGATGGTAAGGAGGAGAGTGAACTGATCTGATTTGCAGTTTTAAGTTCACTGTGCCTGTAATCTAGAGCAATAGTTTTCAAAGTGAGGTAGATAAGATGGCTCATTGGGATTCTGGGGGAAAATTTAGAACTTTTTATTATTTTTATCTAAAAAATGGTAAAACATTAAATTTAGAGATTGTCACTGGCATCTTCTTGGGTCTTTAAGTCAGTGTTACTGTATTATCTGTAGAATTTTGAGTGTTCCGAAGGAAGAGAAGGGAGTTCTGCAGTGAGCAAGCACAGCCACAATCACATTTCCTTTCCGTGTATTGCAACTTTGATAACAGTTTATATTACCTAGGTTTTTTTTTTTTAATTAAACTAACCTTCATAAAATGGACCAGTGGCTTAAAACAATTTCTGCAAAGAAACCAGTGACTGAAGAAAATCCTAATAATGCGAGCAAAAACAAACAATGGCAGAGCTGACCCTTGTTCAACTCCTATTACAAACTGTCACCGATTAAGTCAGTTTAAATAAGTCTGCTTTTATTACATTAGAAAGTATCAGGAAGCCTCTTTGAAACACGCATTTACATCCTCTGTCATTAATAGGCATCTTATTTTAAGAGTAGGTAGAACCAAAAAAAAATATGTAAACCTTGTGATATAAAATAATAAAATACAAGGCTGTCATTAGTACTAGGACATTTGAAAACGAAGTCTATGGAACATAAAGAGAACCTCTGCATTTTTCTCTTTCCAATGATGTTTAAAGTCATAGGCTATTCATTCATATGCTGTATAGTACTAACCTTGTGATTAAAGTATGTATTTTGAGGTTTCTTGTTTTTATGAAAGGCAGAGAGGCACATACTATTGACAGGTCCTTCCTGTTGCACGCCACCCCTGAAAAGGCTTGCTTTAAAAAAGACTGCAAAACAATATGTCAAGAAGCCAAAATGCATTCCTTTTTTCCAGCATATACTCTTGTATGATGAATAGAAAATGTTGCTGAAGATTTGAACAATATTGGGACAAATTTTGTGGTGTGGGAGGTTTGCTATATATGTAGTTATAAAAGTATAGAAGCTCCTATCATGTCTTAGTATTTGCTAGATTTTCTTTTAATAACTAAATCCCCCCCAAATTACATCTTTTGTGAGCTACTGGAGTAAGGTTGTACTGGAGAATCTTTTTTTTTTTTTTTTTTAAAGATT
>CM052811.1:95682330-95709462 GCA_028533885.1 Nasua narica | reverse complement strand
GTTGAGCAGCTGCCTTCGGCTCAGGTCATGATCCCAGTGTCCTGGGATCGAGTCCCGCATCGGGCTCCTTGCTCGGCAGGGAGCCTGCTCCTCTCTCTCTGCTTCTGCCTGCCTCTCTGCCTGCTTGTGTTCTCTCTCTGTTAAATGAATAAATAAAATCTTTAAAAAAAAAAAAAGATTTCACTTATTTATCCGACAGAGAGAGAGAGAGAGAGAGAGATCACAAGCAGAGAGGCAGGCAGAGAGAGAGGGGGAAGCAGGCTCCCTGCTGAACAGAAGAGCCTGATGTGGGGCTTGATCCCAGAACCCCAAGACCATGACCCGAGCTGAAGGCAGAGGCCTTAACCCACTGAGCCACCCAGGAGCCCCTTAAAAATTTTTTTAAAGATTTTATTTATTTATTTGACAGAGAGGCGATCACAAGTAGGAAGAGAGGCAGGCAGAGGGAGAGAGGGGGAAACAGTCTCCCCTCTGAGCAGAGAGCCTGATGTAGGGCTTGATCCCAGGACCCTGAGATCATGACCTGGGCTGAAGGCAGAGGGTTTAACCCATTGAGCCACCCAGGCGCCCCAGGACTACTTAAAATTACTTGGGTTTAAAGTAATATTCAATTTATTTAAATGCCAAATTAAAAATTTAGTTTTCCTTTAGTCTTGTTATTGTACTTGTAAGCATTATACTTTTTTTTAACATAATTTTTAAAAAAGATTTTACTTATTTGAGAGAGAAGGAAGGCATGAATGGGGGGAGGGGCCTAGGGAGGAAGACAAGCAAACTCTTCACTGAGCTGGGACCCTGATGTGGGCTCCATCCCAGGACCCCGAGATTATGACCTGAACTGAGGTCAGATGCTTAACCTGCTGAGCCACCCAGGTGCCCCATAAGCACTGTAATTTTTGTATAGAAATAAGAGCAATAAGTTGTACTCACTATTTAATTAATGTTAATTCAAGTTTAACAGATTAAATTCCTCTATACTCCTTTGTTAGTGGATTAAATTTCCTTAGATGTTTAAAATACATTTATATATTCAGTCTGTCAGGCACAACTAACTAGTCCTTGATAGTTCAGAGTTACCTTCTTAACAAGCAGAATCTTCTTAAGCACTTAAGTAGTACTGAGAAATAAACTTAGAAATTTAGTAAAGCAGATTCTCTTAAGATTTCCAGTTCTTGGGGCGCTTGGGTGGCTCAGTTGGTTAAGCAGCTGCCTTCAACTTGGGCCATGATCCGAGTCCTGAGATCAAGCCCCGCATCGGCTCCCTGCTCAGGGGGGATTCTGCTTTTCCCTCTCCCTCTGCTTGCCACTCCGCCTACCTGTGCGCGCGCACGCTCTCTCTCTGTCTCTCTCTCTCAAATAAATAAATAAAATCTTAAAAAAAAAAAAGACTTCCTGTGATTTTCATTAGCTGAATCTGAATTACCCATGTGTAAAACCCACATATCCTAACTTAACCAAAAGTATTAGTACTATGTGTTTGATAAACTTCTTGTTGTTCCTATCTTTTTCTTCCAGAGTTGTAATGTCATTTATCCAATAAAGAAGGAAATGGGAACATGTAGAAGGAATGGGAGAGGGAAAAGAACTGCATAAATGTTATTAACTGCACATTTACTCTCTGAACTATGTTTCCAGGAGTTTTGTGACACAGTGTCCTGGTTTTTCTTTACCTCTCTGGCCACTCCTCAGTTCCCTTAGGCCCCTTTTCTCTGGTCACTCTTGGACTTCCAAATATTCCCACCCTCAGCCTCTTGTGTTTCATCCTACATAATCCTGGAGGCACATGCCTATGCTTCCAGCTCCTTGCTAATTAGAAAATTTGTCTTCCCCACAGGCTGGATGATAGCCAACTATCTACTACTGGTCTTCTCCATTGGGCTGTTTCCTAGGCACCAACAGGCTCAGAACTGCCCTCATCTTCCCTTTAAATGTGTTGTTTTAATTTTTATTATTTATTTATTAAAAAAAAGATTTTATTTATTTATTTGACAGAGAGATCACAAGCAGGTAGAGAGGCAGGCAGAGAGAGGGGGGAAGCAGGCTCCCTGCCAAGCAGAGAGCCCGATGCGGGGCTCGATCCCAGGACCCTGAGATCATGACCTGAGCCGAAGGCAGAGGCTTTAAACCACTGAGCCGTGCAGGCGCCCCTAAATGTGTTATTTTTATATTCTCTATTTTGATGAGTGGTACAACCCAATAACCCATACCAGAAACTTGGATGGTGATGATCATCCAATTAGTGATTCATTCCTCTTTTACCTTCAGTATTTCTCAAATTTGTCGAATGTCTTCCATCCCTTTTTCCCTTAGTTCAGGTTTTTTCTCACTTAGATGACTGCTTCAGGTTTCTTAGATGTCTATTTATTATTACTTCCTTGTTCCAGGTCATTTATCACATTGCTGCTAAGGGTACTCTCTTTGATTTCCTTATCTAATCACAGCACTCTCCAGATTAAAATCCTCTGAGTAAAATCCAAACTCCTTATCAGACCAAGCTTTTGCAGGTCAACCCCCCTTAGCCTTTTAATCTTAGTTTTTCCTGTGCCCACTGTGCTATACTCCTTCATATCCTCTGCCTTTGACTGGACTAACCATCTCCCTCTTTTATTTTAACTCCTTATATGAGGATCACTTCCTCTAGTGAGCATTACATTACAGACCACCCGTGTGTAAGTCTTATACTTTCTGTTGAGTCACTTACCATGTTATGTGATAATCTATGCGTTTATATTGTATAATAATTCACATATTAGCACATGCAGATTAATGTCAGAATGATGTTGGTGGTTCAGAATGTGTAGTAATTTGTGCTGGGGCACAAATTCATGTTACTTGCACCTTGAGTTTGGCAGCAAATGAATTTACTTAGCTCTTCAGTGAGCCTAGCCTTGCTCAGCATCTAAAGCTGTCTTTATATTATTTCCTGCTTCTTCCTTTATTATTTCATCTTTTCATTTTGTAGGTTTTATTTTCTGATTCCAAAACTGGAAAATAGTTTTGAACAAGAAACTTTAAAACCCCCATTGTGCCTTTAAAACTCAGAAGGTTTCTGAGGTGCTTTTTTTTTGTTTTGTTTTCCTCCTTCCATCCCTGTTACTTTTGGCATTTAAGCTAAGGCATTTAGTCAGGGGATGCAAACTCAAATATGTTTTTGGAGGCTAAGCATGCAATGTTTATGAGAGAAGTAGATACACTGGGTCTTGTACCACACTGGAGGTTCCATGGCCTATCTCAAACAGTTCACATTCAATTTTTTTTATTTTTTAAACACACTGTGGTACTAGTTTTTGACTATCACTTTAACTGCCAAAGAGTGTACATATATGACTCAGTTTATCTTTCTCCTGGAAATTAAATTCATTAAACAAAAACTTAACCAACCATACTATTACTTATTCTTCTGGTGTATCACCTACTTACTGTATCAGTTACTTAGTGAAGTTTCCTGAATTCACCCAGAGATTATATTTTTCTTCTTTTAGGATTGGTGTAACAACTGTACTGTTTTTTATTTTTTAAAGATTTTATTTATCTACTTGACAGAGAGCATAGGGGGAGAGTGAGAGGGAGAAGCAGACTCCCTTCTAAGGAGGGATCCCAGGACCCTGGGATCACGACCTGAGCTGGAGGCAGATGTCTAACTGACAGCCACCCTGGGGCCCCACAACTGTACTATTGATCACAGTGTATTTTTTTTTTTTTAAGACTTTATTTACTCATTTGACAGAGAAAGAGAGAGATCACAAGTAGGCAGAGAGGCAGGCAGGGAGAGAGGAGGAAGCAGGCTCCCCACCGAGCAGAGAGCCCTACGCGGGGCTCGATCCCACGACCCTGAGATCATGACCTGAGCCGAAGGCGGAGGCTTTTAACCCACTGAGCCACCCAGGCTCCCCGATAACAGTGTATTTTAATTACTTTTTTTCATGTCTAATTTCCTGGTAGTTTATTGGGGACAATTATTTATTGATGAACATGTCTCATTTATTTTCTTAAAATTTTTTAAAAGTGTTTTTTTTAATCATTTGAGAGAGAGCCAGTGAGAGCCTGAACAAGAGGGAGGGTCAGAGGGAGAGGGGATGCGGGACTCGATCCCAGGACCCAGAGATCATGACCTGAGCCAAAGGCAGATGCTTAACCGACTGGGCCTCCAGCCCCCCTTCCCCTAGCATGTCTTATTTCTATTAAGAGTTCACTGCATTTACCTTGCATTGAGTGAAGTGCTGGGCAACAGGTATTGATTAAAACCAAAATACGGAGGTCAAGAATATAATAACATTTTTTTCTTTTAATGATTTTTAGGGCTGTGTGTCTGCACTAAATTTCAGCTTTGTTTCTTGGAAATTACCGAGAAAATTAGTGATGATGTATCTGTATTATTGGATTTGATGTGGACAAATCTGTGTACAGATGGTGACTAAACAGCTTACAAATAAACAATGTTATGTCCCTTTGAGAAACGATCCATTGCAAGGGGAACTTCCTGCTTCTACTTTCATATGGTTAAGAGAGATTAAACACCTGATGGTTATGGAAAATGTGAAGAAATATGAGTACCCTTGGATGAAGAGGGACTTGGAATTGGCAGCCTTCAGCTCTATTTCTGGCAATACTAATTAGCCATCTTTCTTGATGTAAGTCTCTCTGGGTCACAGTTTCTTCATCTATAAAGTGATAAGGAACTTGATGGTTTAAGATCCTTATATCTCTAAAATTACTTAATTCTAAAATACTATAATTTCAAAAATATTATGGCCAGGGGAGGAAGTACTTATGGTCTAGCTCATTCGGAGGCAAATTTGAAGTAATTTGCTGAACTATATAAAAACCAGTGTTTGTGAAAGATACTAGAGAAACTGGTAATAATAATAATAATAATTAACTCTCGGGCTGGGGTAGTGGATGGCTGGTGGGAAGGATACCTTCTTTTTAGATTTTATTTTTTTATTTGACAGAGACACAGTGAGAGAGGGAACACAAGCAGGGGGAGTGGGAGAGTGAGAAGCAGGCTTCCCGCTGAGCAGGGAGCCTCATGCAGGGCTAGATCTCAGGACCCTGGGATCATGACCTGAGCCAAAGGCAGATGCTTAACTAACTGAGCCACCTGGGCACCCTGGAAGGGTACCTTCTAGTCAGTGTATTTTCTTTTATATTTTTTGAATTTTATAATGTGTGCCTGATTACCTACTAAATAAGGACAAATAAAATTTTAAATATATATACATATGTATTAAAAAAGTGAGAGTATAGGGAAAATAAAGGTCTCATGGTAAGAGAGAGGCAGCCTGGGGATATTAGTACAGAGAGTGCAGTCCATTAGATCCTGAATGGTCATTTATTTTATTTTTTTAAAGATTTTATTTATTTTAGAAATAGAACACACGCCTGTGAGCAGAGGGAGGAGCAGAGGGAGACGGATAAGCAGACTCCATGCTGAGTGCAGAGCCCCAATGGAGGGCTCAGTCCCAGGACCCTGAGATCATGACCGGAGCCGAAATCAAGAGTTGGCTGCTTAATCAGCTGAACCACCCGGGTGCCCCTAAGCAGTCATTTAAAGAAGACTTAACTTGAGCTCTCAAGTTAAAGATAGCCAGGGCAAAGAGGTTCCAAGAGATTCACTGGGCTTACATGTTATAAACCATCATCAGTAGTGAAAAACACTGGCACTAAGGTTTGCAGTATTTTCCTCTTAAAAGGGGCATTGTGTGATACAGTGGAGGATGTCTCCAGTAATACCTCTGCAGTCATACTGTAGTGCAGTATCCCACATGGGGGTCCTTGGATATATTTTGGAGAGAAACCATTTTTTCAATTTCAATAATCTGAATATAAATATGTGTATAATGATTACCTATCTTGTATCTGAGTATTACCATACAATGTCAGTGCTTATGTTTTGTGTGTATTTTTAGGATCATTGGTTACATACTTCTTTATTTGTAAGTAAGTAGTTTATGGGACTAGTGGAAGGCAAATTGTGCTGGGCACGTAGGGCAACTTCATTGCAGTTGTTCAAATGAGTAAGTTTAGGCATATATGTTTAGGCACACGAAGCTTAAAAGTCCTATTATACCATATCCATGTTGTGAATGGTGATTTAATTTCAGCATTAAATTTATTGTTTAAATATTAATGATTAATTTGAATTTCATTAGTTTTATATTTTCGATATTAAATTTGTAAATGTTTCAGTTGTGTATCTTAGCTTTATGTTTATATTCATTAATTTAAAAATTTAACTTAGCATTGGAGGTGTGTTAAGAATTTTGTTTTCCAGGGCACCTTGGTGGCTCAGTTGGTTTAAATATCTGCTTTGGCTCAGGTCATGATCTCAGGGTCCTGGGATCAAGCCCTGCACTGGGCTCTCTGCTCAGTAGGGAGTCTGCTTCTCCTTCTGTGCTTTCCCTCTTGCTCTCTCAAATAATATATGAAAATCTTAAAAAAAAAAAAAAGATTGTTTTCCTTTTGAAAGAGATCTGTATCCCTCAAATTCAAGAAAGCCTGCATAGTGATTTTTTTTAAAGGAATATTCTGTTTTGTTTGCCTATTTATTTATTTAAGATCTTATTTATTTATTTGATGGAGCACAGCGGGGGCGGGGGGTGGCAGGCAGAGGGAGAGGAAGAAGCAGGCTCCCTGCTGAGCAAGGAGCCTGATATGGGACTCAGTCCCAGGACCCTGGGATCATGACCTGACCCAAAGGCAGACCCTCAACTGACCGAGCCACCCAGGTGTCCCAGTAGTGATTTTGTTATAGGTTTTGTTATAGTTTTGCTCATTCTAACCAGAATCCACAAAGGCCCAAATGAAAGGTAGTTTTCTACCATCATTTCTCATTATTGACTTTTATTGAATTAGAAAAAGAAATTTTGAAATCATGAGTACAATTGCTCATTAATAGCAAATTCAACCTACTTTGAAAATGAAGGAATCTAAAGGCAGCACAGCCGGGGGGCCTGGATGGTTCAGTCAGTTAAAGCATCTGACTTCAACTCAAGTCAGGATCTCAGAGTCCTGGGATCAAGCTCCACGGCGAGCTCTCTGCTCAGCGGGGAGTCTGCTTCTCCTTCTCCCTCTGTGTCCTTTCTCATCCTCTCACTCGCTCTCAAGCAAATAAATTAAAAAAAACCCTTTAATAATAAAAAAAAAAGACAACACTGCCTTGAATAGGTGATGACTCTGTCTTTACATGGAGCAGCTGTAGGCCTGACCGAGGTGGTTACCAGAAAGAGGTCAACTACAGCTCCCCACAAATGAATGGATAGATCAGACCCCAAACTTCTCTACGGTTAAAGAGAGGATGATTTGAATGAGTTTAGTCTGCAGAAATGTCAGTGATGAAGTACTCAATTACCGTTTGTAAGTATATGGTTAAGATACTACATCTTAACTGTGAAATGTCTAATTTCAAACAGCGCAGTTTTCTGGTGAATCCAACAGGACAAGTCTTTTGGAAAAGGGAACGCTAGAAAACAATTCTATTTATTTTTTTTTATTTTTTAAAATATTTTTTTATTTTATTTTATTTATTTGACAGAGAGAGAGAGATCACAGGTACAGAGAGGCAGCCAGAGAGAGAGGGGGAAGCAGTCTCCCCGCTGAGCAGAGAGCCCCATGCAGGGCTCGATCCCAGGACCCTGGGACCATGACCCGAGCCGAGGCAGAGGCTTTAACCCACTGAGCCACCCAGGTGCCCCAGAATTCTATTTAAAGAAATTATTGGATATTAACTTCCTGCCCCAAATGATGATTTTAATTTTAAAGTTGTTGATCTTAAGCGATTTTTTCTAATAGTAGCTTAGAAGACCTGTTTTTCTGTTGAGTCATTGTTCTTGACATCAAAACAGTATTAGCACAGAGAAGATAACTTCCTTTTTTTGTCTTTTGCATTTCAAATAATTGTGATAGAATTTTAAAAGAAGGGTGCAAGGTTTTATAGTCCGTGCAGTGTTCTCTAATCTGATAGTCTGTTGAATCCAACCCTGTGTGATTGTTAGGGCAATTTGACTGTAGATACCATATATCAGATTAAGGAAGTTGCCTTCCATTCCTTTTCTGCAAAGAGTTTTTTATGAATGGTTATTGGATTGTATCCCATGCTCTTTCTGCATTTATTGATATTCATATGATTTTTCTTTCAGTTGGCAATATGAGTTACCGTAATCAGTTTTTTAGGAGTAAACAGTTTTATTTTTTTCTTTTAAGGTCATTGTTTATCTAATTTTTGCTTTATTTATTTATTTTTAAAAGATTTCATTTATTTATTTGACAGAGTGAGAGAGCACAAGCAGGGGGAGCCGTAGAAGAAGAGGGAGAAGCAGGCTCCCCATGGAGCAGGGAGCCTGATGTGGGTCTCCATCCTGGAACTCTGGGATCATGACATGATGTGTTCTTTTCACTACATTGTATCAGGAGGCACATGCCACCTTGTCCCATTACTGGTTATGTGAAATTTTATCACTTGTTTAAGATGACAGGTTTCTATACTTTAAGTTAGTTCAAAAGTATTTCGCACTTACTAATTAATAATTAAATAATACGTCTTTTTGGCATGATACTTTGAGGCTATATAAATAGCTGTTTCTCATCAAATTTTCCCCTACCAGTTTTTGCATCCATTGATGATTTGTGCCTGAATCAGTTATTACTAAGTGGTTGCCAGATGGTGAATTTTAAAAATTTCATCATTCCTTCTAGCATTCATAATTTGGCATTTCACTGTAAAGAAAAGTTTCTCTCCCTATTTTTAAAAAAATCATTTAAAGCTATCAGCCTGGACTCCTGGATTCCTGTTTTACTAATTTTTCATTTGTTTCAATTTTTCATTTGTTTCATTATCTCTGATTTGGCCAGTGGGAACCCTTTCAGGCTGGCTCCTATCTATGCCTTTTTTTATGCCCCCATCATTCTTTCATCACTTACTCTTCTTTCTTTCTTTTAAGATTTTATTTATTTGAGAGAGAGAGGCAGAGATAGCGACAGAGATAGAGCAGGAGCTGGGAGGAGGAGGAGAAGCAGATTCCCTGCTGAACAGGGAGCCCTACATGCAGGACTCTATCCTAGGACCCTGGGATCATGACCTGAGCTGAAGGCAGATGCTTAACCAACTGAGCCATCCAGGCGTCCCAGATCACTTACTTAAGATTCTTACTTTTTAGCACAAGGTTTTCCATGCCCAGTCCTAGAATCAACCATTTCATGAAGGAACTCTGGTTTTTTTGGTTAGAGGATGCATTTGGTTTTTTTTTAGACTATTTATTTGAGAGAGAGCGAGCACAAGCAGTGGGGAGAGAAGCAGACTCCCTGCTGAACAGGGAGCCTGATATGGGGCTCTATCCCGGGACCCTGAGATCATGACCTGAATTGAAGGCAAATGCTTAACTGACTGAGCCACCCAGGTGCCCCAAGGATGTATTTAGAAAAAAAGATCTAGACACTGGATGTGTTCTTTGCTACTGGGGTGTCATTACTCTTGGGCTCTATTAGAAGTCAGAGGCAGGCTATTGTTTTTAAATGTACGCAGCATTTAATTTATAAGTATGACTGAGTGATGCCATGAAGAGGTCAGTGCCATTGAAGGAAGTTTACTTATAGTTCCCCAGAAGCAGGAAGCACATGATGCTTTGCAGGGTCGATCACGTGGGCAAAGCACCAGGGTCTGTTGGGAGGCAGAAGGAGCAAGAGGAAAGCATGGGTAAGAGCCTTTATTACTTAGAAGTTGTTCCCTGTTAAGCTGGAAGTGAAACACAGACGTTGTGTTTGTGGTTGGAAGATGTGTAATATTTTTATACATGTATGTACATATGCATATAAACATATACAAGCATCCATATCTGCCCAAGAATGTTGAAAGCCATGATTTCACTGTGATACCTTCACTGATTCCGTTCTAACACCACAGCACTTTTTCCTAGTCTTTCCCCTTTTTGAATTTGTTCCTCCTTTCTCTGACATTGAAAATGTGGCTTTCTGTCCTTTTTGCTCCATCTCCCTTAGGTAACAGTCCCCTGACTATGAGGACCATCTCATTGGCCCCAGCCCCACTGAAAGTGCTAGCTGAGCATCCCCATCTAGTTCGATGAGCCATTTTTTTTTTTTAAAGATTTTATTTATTTATTTGAGAGAGAGAGAGAGAGCAGGAGAGGGGAGAGGGTCAGAGGGAGAAGCAGACTCCTCATGGAGCTGGGAGCCCGATGTGGGACTCGATCCTGGGATTCTGGGATCATGACCTGAGCTGAAGGCAGTCGCTTAACCAACTGAGCCACCCAGGTGTCCCCAGTGAGCCGTTTTTATATACAGAAGGTTCTCCCTTTGCACCATCCTCATGCATGAATTTCTGTTAACATGGTTTTAAAAATTTTTTTTATTTTTAAGTAATCTCTACACCCACCTTGGGGCTCAAACCCACAATCTTGAGATCAGAGTTGCATGCTCCACTGGCTAAGCCAGCCAGATGCCCCTAACATGGTTTAATTCGATGAGACTAGTCCCCATATAACAGTTAATGAAATGCAAAATATAACCTGTGATCAGGAATACCTCCTCCATAGATTTTAAAATTTACTCCAACCCTGTAATAGCTGATTAATCTCTCTCTAGACATGATTCAATTGAAGGTAATCCACCCCCCCCCCCTTTTTAAAGGAAAATTACAATCTCTGCACTGCTCTCAGCTGAACTTTACACAGCTCTGCATTTCCCTCTGTCAGTTCCTCTTGGAATGGTGGGTGGGTAGCAAAGGAGAGGATATGTACAATAATGTATTTTTAGTTCTTTTGAACAGAGGGGTTGCTCCAGGCATTGCTATTGATGACAGGAAGTATATTTATAGCTTCAAGGAAGGAGGGCCCTGGTTTAAGAAAATCTGACAGGCTCTGCTTAATATATTTCATTAAAGTTCATTTGCACTTCATAGGAAGTTCTTGCCTTAGAAGTGTAGTTGAAATGAATGGATTTATGTTATGAAGTTTAGGTATTTTCTTTCTTTTTTCTTTTTTTTTTTTTTTTTTAAAGATTTCTCATTTATTTGACAGAGAGAAACACAGTGAGAGGGAACACAAGCAGAGGGAATGGGAGAGGGAGAAGCAGGCTTCCCGCCGAGCAGGGAGCCCAGTGCAGGGCTTGATCCCAGGACCCTGGAATCATGACCTGAGCCGAAGGCAGACGCTTAAGGACTGAGCCACCCAGGCGCCCCTGAAGTTTAGGTATTTTCATAAGTATATTCAGTTTGCTCCTGACTTTGGAAAAATCTTCCATTTTGAAATTTCCCAATTCGTAATGCCTAAAACAAAGGACACTACGGGATGTGTGCGGAGAATTTAGATGGTAGTATGCAGTTGTATAGTAAGGATATTGAGGGGTGCTAAATATTGTCGCAAGTAGATATTATTCATGAAGCTCTTACTGGTACAGCTTCCACTGTGATTTTCAAAGATTGAAATCAGATTTGTACATAATTGTGTATGTATATCCTAAGGTAGTCTCTATAAAATTATTTGGGCTTTTCCACTGGGCATCACATAACTTTCTTATAAGTTTGATTGAGACAGGACTTTTGCCCATGACTATCATGTGCAATGGGCACATTGAACACAATTAAATTATTCTGAAGCTTTTTCTCTCTTTTTCCTACTCCCTTTCTTAATTGAGGGAAGCAAAGAGTTGGTTTCCAAGGATACGTCTTCTCTCTTATGCTGGTTTCAGATTGATGCAGTCATGGAAACCAGGCAGTAAACTCATTCTTGGCAGCTGCTCGCAGAGGTCTGATCTTTTCTTTTAAAAGCATGAGATCATTTATTTATTTATTTATTTAAAGAGATTCTTTAATAGTACATTTTGAGAAGGTTGGTGCCAAATGATTCCAGGGTTAGCTGCTCGCAGAGGTCTGATCTTTTCTTTTAAAAGCATGAGATTCGGGGCGCCTGGGTGGCTCAGTTGGTTGAGCTGCTACCTTTGGCTCAGGTCATGATCTCAGGGTCCTGGGATCAAGCCCCGCATCGGGCTCTCTGCTCAGCGGGGAGCCTGTTTCCTCTCTCTCTCCGCCTGCCTCTCTGCCTACTTGTGAGCTCTCTCTTTGTATCGAATAAATAAATAAAATCTTAAAAAAAATAAAAAAAATAAAAGCATGAGATTCTTTAATTAATTAATTAAAGAGATTCTTTAATAGTACATTTTGAGAAGGTTGGTGCCAAATGATTTCAGGTCATCTCAAAGGGAGTGGGAATTTGTTGAATAGCTTTAGGCGATTCAGTTAAATGTTAACAAGTTGCTAAACAAAACTGTAGGGATTTACCTAAAGATTTTTATGTCTAATTTAATCAGAAGGATTATAAGTTACGGAATTATTACTGTTTAGTCTTTTTTTAGAATACTTTAAAACATTCCTAACTTGATCTTATTTTTTGTTTTCAACTTTATATATTCAAAATATTAACAGTTGTAGAGCTGAACTTTATTTAACATAATAAAGATTTTCATCTGGCCCACTAGTCTATCTGCTGATGAAATGAAAATATGAAAAAATGACTCTTTAAAAGTCATTTTAAAGGGCACTTGGATGGCTTAGTCAATTAAGCATCTAACTCTCATTTTGGCTCAGGTCAGATCTCAGGGTTGTGAGATGGAGCCCCGTGTCAGGCTCCACGCTGAGCAAGGAATCTGCTTGAGATTCTCTCCTTCTCCCTCTGCATCTGTCCCATACCCCCCCCCCATGCACACGTGCATGTGTACTCTCTAAAAAAAAAATTAGTTAAAAAATATTTTGTGGATTCTGAAGCTGACTCTCTTGGTTCAAATCCCATCTCTACTACTTATTAGATATGTAACATGGGACAAGTTACTTAACCTCTCTGTGCCTTAGTTTCCTTATCTGCAAAACGGAGGATAATAACGTCTACTTCATTGGGGTTGTCATGAGGAGTAAATTTTTGCAAATGAATAAACCATCTGTTTTCAGATCCCTTGTAAAGATTTAGTATTGGGTTTACACAACTTAGCAAGATATTTGTTGATTTGAGAAGCATTGATTGTTGGATTGATTGTTGGATTTGAGAAGCATTGATTAACCTACATGCTAAGTAGGTGCTGGGATTTCAAAGGTGTCGGGCTCTCTGCTCATGGGGGAGTCTGCTTGTCTCCCTCTCTCTCTGCCCTTCCCCCTGCTCAAGCTTTCTCACTCTCTAAAATAAGTGGGTAAATCTTATAAAAAAGGAAGTATGCAAGATGAATATGAAGAAAACTATAGAGCTTACTGAAGGATTTTTTTAAAAGATAAATTTAACATTTATGCTGTGTTTCTGAATGTGAAAGACTTAAGTATTATAAAGATACTGCATAGAGGTTTAGTAGGGGTGGTCCCCAAATTATTCTACAGATTTAATATCTTCTTTATAGAATGTACTGAATGATTCTTAAAATAAGCTCAACACTCATGCCCGGTAAGCTACTTGCTAGTATACCTTTCCTTTTACAATCACAAGTTGAATCTTATATTTTTAGGGGTCAGTATGTTCCAAACCTGCGTATGCCAGTTATACTTACTATAATTTTGCAACCTAATTAAATATTGTATGAGTATAAGGAAATGTGAGTATAAAAGTTTGTGTTTTTTTTTAAGATTTCATTTATTTATTTGACAGCAAACACAAGCAGGTGGAGTGGCCAAGGGAGAGGAAGAAGTAGGCTCCCCAGCAAACAGGGAGCCTGATGTGGGGCTCGATCCCAGGACACTGGGATCATTTCCCCACCTGAAGGCAGATGCTTAACCCACTGAGCCACTCAGGTGCCCCTAAAAGTAGTTGTTAAGAAAGTTAAAAGATCCTGAAAGAGTTAGATAAATACAAGTCCCTTCCCCCCCCAAATTACTTTTTTTTTTTAAGTTTATTTATTTTTAGTAATCTCTACAACCAACATGGGGCTTGAACTCACTACCCCAAGATATCAAGAGTTGTGTGGTCTTCCAACTGAGCCAGCCAGGTATATCTTCCCCCACCCCCATTACTGTCTTTTAGTTGTGGGCACAAACACTTTTGAAGGTTAGGAGGAAAAAAAATCATAAAAATCTTGTTAAGGATTCTATGCTCAGGGGCGCCTGAGTGGCTCAGTCGTTGGGCATCTGCCTTCAGCTCTGGTCGTAATCTTGGGGTCCTGGGATTGAGCCCCACGTCAGGCTCCCTGCTCGGCAAGGAACCTGCTTCTCCTTCTCCCACTCCCCCTGCTTGTGTTCCCTCTCTCACTGTATCTCTGTTAAGTGAATAAATAAAATCTTTATTTTTTTAAAAGATTTATTTATTTGTTTGTTTGACAGAGAGAGAGAAAGAGATCACAAGCAGGCAGAGAGGCAGGCAGAGAGAGAGAGGGAAGCAGGCTCCCCGCTGAGCAGAGAGCCCGATGTGGGGCTTGATCCCAGGACCCTGAGATCATGACCAGAGCTGAAGGCAGAGGCTTTAACCCACTGAGCCACCCAGGCGCCCTAAATTTGCCTTTTTTAATAGATAATAATCTTACTCCCTTTGTCCTCAACTTTTGGAGCAACTGGTCTTGCTGAAAAGCTAGTAGTCTTAAGTTTATTTTCTTTGAATATATTTCTTCAGCGCCTAGAGCTGAGTGTGGTTTAACCACTTCATCATTGGCAAATTGCTTTCTTTGCTTGGCTAATAGACCAGCCTCTTAAATTTTTCAGACCATGGCTTTCCTTTGAATTGGGAATATTGGATGACTACTTGGTTTGCTAATATTGATATATATTGAATTCTCCTAGCATAGCTATAGTGTCCTTGGATAATAAACACAAAGCTTTCTTATGTGACTTCATAACAAAGTAATCCACACTCTCCACTGTGCTTTAAATCCAGACATTGTACGCTTTCTCTTCTCTGCTTGTTTTGGCATGATGACCATGCATTAGTCATACAAAGAAGTAACCTGTCACAGTGCAGTAAGCCAGTATGTGTATGTGCCAGTCAAAATGCTGCTGAGGTAAAGCTTCCTCACCGATGTGTGGTGCACCGGCCAGCAGTGCAAAGCCCTGTGGGCACCATATATACAAGTAACCACTCAATTCTGCCAGTGTAGTGTTGATGCTATCCATAGGCAACATGTAAATGAGTGAGTGCAGCTGTATTTGATGTTATTTATGGACACTGGAGTTTGAATTTCACATAATTTTCATGTCATGAAATATTCTTTTGATTTTTTTTCAACCATTAAAAAGTGTAAAATCATTCTTAGCTTGCAGCCCTTACTAAAACAGATGGTTTGCTCATCTCCATTTAGCATAAAGCATTACACCAAGGCCAAAATCAAGAAGGAAAAGATAGCATAAAATTTGATTGCATAAAAAGATAATAGAAACTAAACTAAAAGATAAACTGCAGGGCGCCTGGGTGGCTCAGTTGGTTAAGCGTCTGCCTTCGGCTCAGGTCATGATCCCAGGGGCCTGAGACTGAGCCCCACACCAGGCTCCCTGTTCAGCGAGGAGTCTGCTCCCCCTCACTTGTGCGCTCACGCACACACACACTCTCTCTCTCTCTCTCTCTCTCTCTCTCTCTCAAAATCTCTTAAATCTCTTACGTATTGGGGAAACATATTTCAAACCATATGTCAGGAAACGATTAATGTCATCCTAGTATGACATTAGTAAGGGTGCCTGTGGATAAGAAACAGACCAAAACACTATTAGAAAAATGGGCAAAGGGCACAAAAAGACAGTTCACCAAATAAAACCTAATGTCACTAACTTTATCAACTGTTGATGCAGTACTGAACTACAAAGACAAAAGAAAACATGGGAGACTTTCACTTTATACCTCATACACTTTGGTATTGCTTGAGATTTTTTTAAGCTCATTTTTTAATTTTTCCTTTTATTTTTATTTTATTATTATTATTTCTTTAGGATTTTATGTACTTGAAAGAGAGCATACAAGCATGGGGTGTGGGTAGGCAGAGGGAGAGAGAGAGAATCAGGGTTCCCATTGAGTAGGGAGCCTGATGTGTGGCTGGATCCCAGGCCCCTGGAATCATGACCTGAGCCGAAGGCAGAGCCAACCAGGTGCCCCTGTTTTTGTTTTTTTAAGTAAGTTCTAAACCCAATGTGAGGTTTGAACTAGATGACCTTGAAATTGAGAGTGACATGCTCTACTAGCTGAGCTAGCGAGGTGCCCCATTGCTTGAGATTTTTGCAGCAAGCAGATTTATCAGTATTTTAAAAGGCAAAAAAGGTTTTCTTATAAGATTTTTGAATTGTTGCTTGGCTTTCTGGTCCCTAAATTTTCTATTTTCCTAATGGAGTTAGAGAAAAGAGGATGAGTTCTTCTCTTTCCTGCCTCTGCTATGCTATACACGGTGCTCTGGTTTAGAAGACAGCATGTGGAGCTTAGGCCTCATCAGATTCCCCCACCACAGTTCTGGCTTTTGTATATTCTTTGGTGTTTTACTAGGCCAACATAATGGGCACTGCTTGCGTTGATGCCATGTTGACTTGGAAATCTCCCGTTTGATTTTAAGGTGGAGGTGGTTCTATAAAGCATCTTCTAAATAATTTTGATGTTGGGGATTGCTTTTTAATTTTATTTTTGTTTTAAATAGTTATTAATAGAAGCCAGAAGGAAGGGGCACACGGATGGCTCAGTTGTTTGGGTGTCCCATTCTTGATTTCTGTTTGGGTCCTGGTCTCCTAGTCGTGGGATTAAACATTGCAACGAGAATGCTCAGGTGGATTCTGCTTGGGATTCTCTCTCCCTCTGCCCGCCCTCCCTCCTTCATATATGCACATGTTAAATAAATACATCTTTTTAAGAAGGTAGAAGCAAGAGGGGTGGAGGGATTCTTTTTTTTTTTTTTTTTTTAAAGATTCTATTTATTCACCCGACAGAGAGGAGAGAGATCACAAATAGGCAGAGAGGCAGGCTCTCCGCCGAGCAGAGAGCCTGATGCGGGGTTTGATCCCAGGACCCTGAGATCATGACCTGAGCTGAAGGCAGAGGCTTTAACCCACTGAGCCACCCAGGCGCCCCTGGAGGGATTCTTTTAAATCAACTCTTAAAATTCTATCTTTGGTAGAATTCTTGATTTTCCTGGATTTGTTAAATATTTCTTTTTTTTTTTTTTAAAGATTTTATTTATTTATTTGACACAGAGAGAGAGATCACAAGTAGGCAGAGAGGCAGGCAGAGAGAGAGGGGGAAGCAGGCTCCCCGCCGAGGAGAGAGCCCGATGCGGGGTTCGATCCCAGGACCTCGAGATCACGACCTGAGAAAAAGGCAGAGGCTTTAACCCACTGAGCCACACAGGTGCCCCTGTTAAATATTTCTAAAGATATTTGGCATAGGTATTAACTTCATGGACCTGTTGAATACAAGACAGTTTTTTTTCTGGTTCTGAATTAAGTCAGTCATGAACAATTACAGAACCTTGTATATAGGTAACGCTACTGCATTTGCTCAAGGCATTTGGTTACCAAGGTGAATCACAAGGGATAAGAATTTTACTGTGCATTTCTTTTCAAATCAGTTGTAGCATTTGATGTGCGTGAAGCATGCTGTTCTTTTCCTATAGTCTATGTAGATGATTTCATTAAACTAGATTTTGGCTTTTAGACCTTGGTTTAAAGTACTGGCGTGATTGGCTAAGTGATAAGAATATTTCATGTGGAAAAGAAGTAATTGTATTGAAATAAGCTGATCTGATCAAGAGGAACCTTACTTACCTTGAGGATGGCAGAAAATAAACTTGTAATACCAGTTAATGTACAGGGTAGCAGCTAAAACTGGGGAAAGAGGAGTATGAGAGGGAGTAAAAGTAAGGTGTATATTATAAGAAATTTGGGAGAAAGTGACTTTGTGATGTAACTGTGAGAGCCAGAATTGGAAATACTGGGTTGACATGTACACGTCCTTAGATTTTAGGAAGGCATACTTCAAGAAGTAGACAAGATATGAGTACGAATCAATCGGAATGGTATACTAAAAGGAAAGTCAGTTTAAAGAAAACAAAACAGGGGCGCCTGGGTGGCTTAGTGGGTTAAAACCTCTGCCTTCAGCTCAGGTCATGATCTCAGGGTCCTGGGATCAAGCCCCGCGTCGGGCTCTCTGTTCAGTAGGGAGCCTGCTTCCCCCCCTCTCTCTGCCTGCCTCTCTGCCTACTTGTGATCTGTCTATCAAATAAATAAATAAATCTTAAAAGAAAAAGAAAACAAAAGAACCCTTAAAAGATAGGTAGGCGATTTCTTCTTTTGTGGGGGGCAGAGGAAGAAGGAGAGAGAATCTTTTTTTTTTAAGATTTTATTTTATTTGAGAGAGAGAGAGAGCACACAGAGGGAGAGGGAGAAGCAGACTCCCCACTGAGCAGAGAGCCTGATGTAGGGCTCCATCCGAGGACTCCAAGATCATGACCTGGGCGGAAGGTAGAGGCTCAATCCACTGAGCCACCCAGGTGCCCTGGAGAGAGAAAATCTTAAGCAGTCTCCAAGCGCATCACAGGGCCTGACATGCAGCTCTATCTCAACCCTGAGATCATGACCTGAGCCCAAATCAAGAGTCAGACGCTTAACTGATTGAGACACCCAGGTTCCCTAAGTAGGCAGTTACTTCATAGATATTCAGACTTGATTAAGAAATTAGGAAACAGAAATTTTGAAAAATTTAGATCATTAGTCTATCAACAAGTATAGAAAAAGTAAAGTAACTTAATTTGTTTTAAAATTTAATTAGTATTAAAACTATTTTTTAAATGAAAAAGTTCTTTAATCTTTTATGGCTTTTACTACTGTTCTCAAGTCCTGCACTTCCAATATGATAGTCCTCAACCCTGTGTGCTAGTGTGTTGACCAGCATATATGTGGAACATTTCTATCATCACAGAAATTTCTATTTGGAAGTGCTATGAAAATGAGATACATTATTAGAAAAGCTAGTAAAAGTAAGTGAGGGTAATGAGATACTTTTCTGTCCAGAAATTTTACTGAAGAAGAATTAGGTTTTTATAATCCTGAGACATTGGTGCGTGCTTTTTTGTTGTTAATATTTGCATTTTGTCTTTTATTTGGAAATAATTTTAAGTTTACGGAGAAGTTGCAGTAATAGTACAAAGAGCCTTTTCCCTCCCTGAGCCATTTGAGAGTAAGTTGCTCACTTGATGCTCCATCAGCTTTGAATACTTCAGTGTGTATTTCCTACAAATGGGGACATTCTTCCATGTAACCACAATACGTCCATTAAAATCCGGAGCTTAACACTGATACAGTAGTACCAGCTAATCCTCAGATCCCATTCAAGTTCTACCAGTTGTCCCAATAATAACGTGTAGAGCAGAAGGATCTAGTTCAGAATTACACATTTAATTTTGTTGTCATGTCTTTAACTTGATCATCTTGATATTTTTGAAGAGTGTAGGCTAATTATTTTGAAGATTATGTCTCAGTCTGGGCCTGATGTTTCTTCATGGTTAGATTCAGAATATTCATTTTATCAGGAATACCACATAAATGGTGCTGTATTTTTACTTTATTTTGTCAAGAAGTACACTGTTTCTGTGTGTCTCATTTCTAACGTTAATCGTGATCACTTGATTAAGATAGGGTCTGCTGGTTTTCTCTACCATATATTTACTTATATTCCTTTGTAGCCAGTAAGTATTTTGTGAGGAGGAAGCACTTTGAGACCGTGTAAATATCTCAGTCCCTATGAAGTTTTCCTCTGCTAGTTTTAACATCATTGATATTTCTTGGTTGGATTATTACTACAGTGGTTGCCAAATGATGATTTTTCTAATTTTATTATTTCTTTCACATTCGTCAGTTGACATATCATGAGGAAAAGCGACTTCTCCCCATGTATGTAATAACATATTCATATGTATTTATGCATTTCTATTTTATTCAGTGAGTTATTATGTATTAATATTATGTTACTTTGATGCTGAATTTGTCCCAGATTTGGCTAGTGGATACCTCTGGCTTCAAGCTGGCTCCTGTATTCTCCTTTTGAGATATTCTATCATTCTTTGATCACTTCTCTTTCTGACTTTGTGGTACAAGATGTTCCAGTCTCTTCCTGTACTTTTCATGTCCAGCCCTGAAATCAGTCATTTCACCAAGAAGTGAAATGGTCCCTTTTTTTTTTTTTAAGATTTTATTTATTTGACACAGAGATTACAAGTTGTCAGAGAGAGAGAGGGAAGCAGGCTCCCTGCTGAGCATCGATTCCCAGGACCCTGAGATCATGACCTGAGCCGAAGGCAGAGGATTTAACCCACTGAGCCACCCAGGCACCCCAGAAATGGTTCCTTTTATTGGGGGATGTATTTAGAAACCAGGTCTAGATGCTAGGTATGATTGTTCTACCAGGGTATTGCTGCCCCTGGCCCTCTCAGTGAATAGAGCATATGCAAACATGTATGTAAACTTACATATGCATCCATCTTAGATGAGCTTTGTCCAGTCATAAGTTAAAGTGCTGTTGGCTATTAGTTCAGTGTTAATGAATCAACAATAAGACAAATCCAGAAAAAGGAAGAAGATTTTTGCTGATCTGTACATTAGGTCACTTCAGAAAGTGCTAAGATATGTAGAGAGAGCATGGTGAATCTGTGGAAAAGTGGGTAAATTTGTGGATTTGTGAGATGACAAATATAAAAAAGACATTGTGGATAGTGTTGTACACTGTGAGCATTGTGAGTATTTTTGTGGTGAAGGAGTGTCTGTTTTTAAATGCCTTTTCTGCAGTGAGACGATCATGTGTTTTGCTTCTTTATTACTATGGTGTATAATACCGGTAGGTAGACTTTTAAATAGCAATTAATTAGCAGTTAGCTTCTGTTGTATCTTTTGCATTGTATGTTGGGTTTGTTATGAATGCTCGGCAAGATTGTATTGCAGGTGTGTTTTCAGGATATCATATTAATGAGATTGTCTTTTAAAAATCAACTTCATTGAGGTATAATCAATCTTCTTACAATAAAATGTATCCATTTTCCATATGCATTGGATGAGTGTTGCCAAATTTATATATCAAAGTGATCATCACCACAGTGAAGATATGTAACATTTTTTTAACCCCAGTAAGGACCCCTTGTGTCCTTCCCAGTTACTCCTTTCCATCCCCTTCTTGGGCTGCTGGCAATTAGGGATCTGTTCTCTGTCACTACAGACTACATTTCTCTCTCTCTCTCTCTCTCTCTCCTTTTTTTTTTTTTAAAGAGAAAGAGCGTGTGAGCTGGGGGAGGGGCAGAGGTAGAGGGAGGCAGGGAGAATCTCAAGTGGACTCCATGCTGAACGCAGAGCCTGACACAGGGTTTTGATTACATGACCCTGAGATCATCACCTGAGCTGAAACCAGAGTTGGACACTTAAGCAACTGAGCCACTCAGAAGGCCCTACATTTGTCTTTTCTACATTGTTAAATATAGTATGTACCCTTTTGTCTGATTCTTTCACTGAGCGTGATGTTTTTTGGGTTTTGTTTTTGGTTTTGTTTTGTTTTTAATTGTATTTGCATTTATTTTATGCAGAACTTACTCCTGGACCTTAAGTTTTTGTTTCTTTAATTTCTTCTGGAATATCTGTTACTTCTGTGCAACCTCTTCTTCTGGTTTAGGAACAGCATGCTTTTTTTCAGTAAGAATCATCTCAGTGTGGCAGGGAGGGTCATGTATGGGTTAATCCGACTATGAGCTCTCTAAGTTTTATACTGCATGTTGGAGGCTTTGTTCACCTGGATGTGCTCCATTACCAGAGAATCAACATCTAAATCCTTAAGTTCAGCATTACTCTCTGCATTTTAAAGCATGTGCATTAAAAATTCAGCTCTTTTTCTGGGCCACCAACCCTGTGTGCAGCCCCACTCTTTGGCCTGGGCATGCCTACCAGCTTCACTGGGGTAGTGATGGAATGGCACACTTTACTTCTGCAAAGTGATGTTCTTCAGATACTTGGCTTTTCGGATATGCATATCCTTGAAGGCCTGGACAATTTCACATGTGTTCTTAAAGTGAACATGAGGAAGTCCTTGATTGCATGATTTTGTAGGGTTTTCTGGGTCAAGTGAATAGTGAACCATTTTCAGAGATCCCCTTAGGCTGCTTAGGTTAAAAGTAAGCATGATGTTTTTGACATTCATCCATTTTGTTAGGTGTATTAGTAGTCAGTTCCTTTGTTTTTTTTTTTTCTGAGAACTATTCCATTGTGTGAATATACTGTAGTTTTTTCTTCCATATGTTAATAAGCATTTAGTTTATTTTTAGTTTGATTCCCTTATGAATAAAGCTGCTAGGTGCATATGTGTTCAAGTCTGCTTAGATATAGGTCTTTGTTTCTTTTGGCTAAATCTTAGAAGTAGAATTGCTGCTGGGTTTTATGGCTTAAGTGTATGTTTAATTTTATAAGAACTTGCCAAACAGTTTTCTGTAGTTTTACACTCTATATTCTTATCAGCAGTGTGCAAGAGTTTCATTTCCTCCACATCCTCACCAATGCTTGGCATTGTCAGCCTTTTACTTTTTAGTCATTATGGGCGTCTCATTATGGTTCTGTTTGCATTTTCTCCGTGACTAGTGATGTTTCCTAGTGATCCTACCTTGGATATCTGTTTATGTCCTTATTGGCCATTTGTGTATTTGCTTTTGTGAAGTGTCATCTTAAATCCTTTCCCATTTGTTTGTGGATTATTTGTTACTAGTATTTTATGCTTGAGTTGTAAGGGTTCTTTATATATTCTGGATACAATAATTAATTATGTATGTATATGTATTACAGATATTCTCTCCCAGCCTTGGTTTTTTTTTTAATTTTTAAAATTTATTTTAAAATTTTTATTTACATAATCTCTAGAACCAATGTGGGGCTTGAACTCATGATCCTAAGATCAAGAGTCATATGCTCCTCCACTTGAGCCAGCCAGGCACTCCTGTTTTTTGGGGGGGTTTTTTGTTTGTTTTTCAGTGGTGTCTCCCAAAAAGGAGAGATTTTTAATTTTGATGAAATGCAAATTGACCACTTTTTTTTTTTTCAAATTGACCACTTTTTTTTAGAGTTCATGTTTTTTGTGTCCAATCTAAGAAGTCTTTTTCTATCTGTAGTAGACTGAATTCTAAGAAGACCTCAAGGGTCTTAGGGACCTACACACTTGTATTATTTCCTTTCTGTGATTATGGGCAGGATCAGTGAATAGGATGGGATTTTACTCCAGTGATTATGTTATAGTACATGTCAAAAGGGATATTAAAGATGTAATTAAGTTATTAATTAGGTGACTGAGTCCATTAAAGTTGGATTATACAGATAGACCTGACCTAATCAGATGAACCCTTAAAATCTGGGTCTAGAAGACAAAGCCAGGAGAATTCAAATGATTTGAAACATGAGATTTCAGCAAGAAGGAAATTTTTCCATCGCTGGCTTTGAAGATGGAGGGAATATGGCAAAGATTGCAGATGTTCTGTAGCTGTGGAGAATGGCTCCTAGGTGAGAAGTAGCAAAGAAACAGAGATCTTAGTCCTATACAGGAACTGAATTCTGCCACAACTATGTGAATTCAGAGGAGGATCCTGAGCACCAGATAACAACACAGCCTGGCAAACACATTGAGTTTTTATCTTTGTGAGATCCTTAGCAGAAAATCCATATCTATACTGTTACTCAATAATATCAAATTAATACACTGTCTCAAGATGGGGAAGTTTTTTTCTTATATGTTCTTATGCTTTTAGCTGTTACATTTAGGTCTAGCTCTGTCATCCTTTCAAGTTAGTGTTTGCCTGTGGCATGAGAATAGGGTGCAAGATTGATTTTTTCCCTGTATGGGTATCCAGTTGTTCTAGCCCTACTTGTGGAAAAGATTCTTCTGCCCCCATTGAATTGCCTTGGCATCTTTGTAGAAAATCAAACGGTCATATATGTATGGTTCTATTTCTGGACTCTGGTCTCATCTCTTAATTTATATGTCTGTAGACCCGTAGCATACTGTCTTGTTTACTGCCAGGTAGTCATCCAGCCTTTTTTTTTTCTTTAGCAAAATTGTTTTGGCTATCATAAGATCTTTGGATTTTCGTGTGAATTTTAGAGTTAGCTTGTCAATTTCTATTAAAAACCCGAGAATTTGATTGGGATTTCGTTGAATGTGTAGATTAAAGTGTTCTTTTTTTTTTTTTTTAACATTTTATTTATTTATTTGACAGAGAAAGAGATCATAAGTTGGCAGAGAGGCAGGCAGAGAGAGAGAGGGAAGCAGGCTCCCCTGCTGAGCAGGGAGCCCAATGCAGGGCTCGATCCCAGGACCCCGAGATCATGACCTGAGCCAAAGGCAGAGGCTTTAACCTACTGAGCCACCCACGTGCCCCTATTCTTCCAGCTCTTTTTCTTTTTTAAAAATCAACATTGTTTTGGCTATTCTATGTTCTTTGTGTTTCTATGTAAATTTTATAATCAGGTTTAGAACTGTTAGCTTTGCACTTATTTTTCTAGGTCAGGGTATGTTTGTGCAGCATTTTGGATGAATTCTATATTTTCAAGTTTATTAATTCTTTCTTCAGCTGTGTCTTTTCTAGTGGCTTACTTGTCTATAAAATTTTAGATTTCAATGAATATTTTTATTTTGGAAGTTCCATTTGTTCTGTTGTCTTTTTAAAGTGTTTTATGCCTTCCTTATGGTTTTGATGCTTTTATCATAATCATTGTTAAACTCATTTTATAGTCTTTATGAGACTGTTTTGTTTTCTGAATCCTGTGCATTTTGTGCTTGCCTTTCCACAGTGAGTTTATTTTTGTTTATACTAGAGGTGTCTAGTGGCATCACTGGCACAGGCCAATTTTGTTAATTTCCCATGGAGGAAGTGAGTCCTGGATCATAAGATAAAGTAGACTGCAAATGTATATGAAGCATATGTCTGTGGTTTCAAATTCTCGAAGGGAGCCTTTCCTCCTCTTACCCCCAGCTCACACTGAAGAAGACAGACTTTCTGGTCTTTTTTTTTTTTTTTTTAAGATTTTATTTATTTGACAGACACAGTGAACAGTGAGAGAGGGAACACAAGTGGGAGGAGTGGGAGAGGGAGAAGCAGGCTTCCCGCTGAGCAAGGAGCCCGATGTCGGGCTCGATCCCAGGACCCCAGGATCATGACCTGAGCCGAAGGCAGCCACTTAACGGCTGAGCCACCCAGGCGCCCCGACTTTTTGGTCTTTTTTAGGCAGGTAGGTTTTTTTTTCCTTATAGATTTTCATTGAGAACATAGTGCTTGTAGGGCCACAACTTTGCAAGAGGTCTTGGATCCAATTTCCCATGTTTCTCAGGAACCTGTATCCTGTCTCCTTTGCTTCTACTTGTCTTATTTATTCATATGTCTTCGCAAATGCTTCTGGGACCAATACAGAAGTCAGCTCATACTGCCAACTCTGTCTTTTGGTTTTTTGGGTTTTTTTCTTCTTAGATTTTATTTTAAAGTAATCGCTACACCCATTGTGAGGCTTGGACTCAACAACCCCGAGATCAAGAATCATGTGCTCCTCTGACTGAGCTAGTTAGATGTCCTCTAGCTCTGGTTCACGTTTCATGCCACTGGCAGTTTTGTTTACTTTCTTGAGAACTTAGCTAAACTTCTCAAAGTACATTAGTATTTATCCCGCATTTCTAGATTACAGTAGCTGGAGATTTTAGTACATTTCCTAGATTGCTGTGTTGCAAGATAAAAAAGATGACTCTGCTTTAAAGATTGAGCTTAATATATAGAGATATTGGGTGTCAGCCAAACCATAAAACTGCTTTTTACATATTCATTTATTAATTTCTATTTTTAAATGGCAGCTCCTCTTTAAAAAAGAGATCAGGAGCATGATTTTCCTGTCTATTTCCTGAGGAAGCAAAAAGGCAGAAACTTGGTAAATAGCAAGACCAGTGGTTGCTATAGTAAGCATGAGACTTCCTGGCATTGGCTCTGTTAACAGTAGGAAATGAAATCATGGCAGTGTCTCTTTCATTTGCCACAAGGTTTTGTTTCCCATCTTTGAAGTACGACATTCTGCTCTATCAAGGAATTGGCTCTTCCAACTTATTTTATTCAGTTAGACAGTTATTAGAAAGTCTCATTGGCTGTGTACATTTCACCATACTTAGGAGTTTGTAATTTTATGGCAGTTATGATACATTTCAAGTAGGGCTTCAAAACTTTCCATGTAGCTCCTTCTGGAGGGAAGCCCTTTTCCTCAAATGGCTTTTTTTTTTTTTTTTTTAAGATTTTATTTATTCATTTAACAGAGAGAGAACACAAGCAGGCAGAGAGGCAGGCAGAGGCAGAGAGAGGGGCAGGCTCCCTGCGGAGCAAGGAGCTTGATTGGGGACTCGATCCCAAGATGCTGGGATCATGACCTGAGCTAAAGGCAGTTGCTTAACCAACTGAGCCACCCAGGCGTCCCCTCAAATGGCTTTTGATGTACATTGGTTATAGGCTCTATTCATCCAGGGAGTGAGGACATAGATTTTGGAATCAGATATCCCTGGATTTGAGTCTCATCTTTGCAACTTACCAGTTGTTTGGCTACAGACAAGTTTAACTGCTCTGTGCCACAGTTTTTCATCTGCAAAATCAAGCATCTATTTTCTTTGCTAGTTTCAGAGATAATGTTAAATAATGTATGTTATACAGTTTGATACTGTGCCTGACACATAATAAGTACTTAATAGATGGTTATTTTCATCCTTGTTGAGGTGCTGCTTTTTCATGGGCCTAGTTATTTCTAATTGGTGATCAGCCACGGAATTGGCATCTTCCAAGATTTTATCAAGTCGATTATTTCAAAAATCCAAGCAGACTACATCTATGCCTTGAAAAGCAGAGAAAACGCCCAGAAAACAGAAACTAAGCAATTATTAAGGCATTGAATATTAATGATCATTATTATTTGTACTTAATAAGGTAGAGGTTCCATGTTTGCCTGGGCCTTTATTTAATGCTTTTAAAATTTGCTGTTTTGGGGCGCCTGGGTGGCTCAGTGGGTTAAAGCCTCTGCATTCGGCTCAGGTCATGATGTCGGGGTCCTGGGATTGAGCCTCGTGTCGGGCTCTCAACTCGGAGGGGAGCCTGCTTCCCCCTCTCTCTCTGCCTGCCTCTCTGCCTACTTGTGATCTCTCTCTCTGTGTCAAATAAATA
>CM052811.1:95644312-95681830 GCA_028533885.1 Nasua narica | reverse complement strand
AGCTTTGAAGTCATTGCTCTGTTTCTTCTGACATCCATTGTTGCTTATGAGATGTAGAAATTTAGCCTCATTTTCCTGTAGGATTAATTTTCTTCCATCTCTGGAAGTGTATCTTTTATAGTCCATATATTCTAGAATTCCATAGTGGTATACTTATTTGGTAAGCCCCCTTAATCTGAAGATAAATATTTTTCATGTTTAATGAATTGTGTTAAGTTTTTTTTTCTTATTTTTAAGATTTATTTTAGAGCCCTCAAGTGGGGGCTGGGGAAGAGGGAGAGAATCTCAGGCAGACTCCAACTGAATGCAGAGCCTGAGGTGGGGCTCGATCTCACAACCCTGAGATCATGACCTGTGAAACCAAGAGTCGGATGCTCAAACTGAGCCACCCATGTGCCCCTTGTTTTCTTTTTTTTTTTAAGATTTTTTATTTATTTATTAGAGACAGAGACTGAGAATGAGAGGGGAGAAGGTCAGAGGGAGAAGCAGACTTCCCGCAGAGCCGGGAGTCCGATATGGGACTCGATCCTGGGACTCCAGGATCATGACCTGAGCCAAAGGCAGTCGCTTAACCAACTGAGCCACCCAGGCGCCCCCCTTGTTTTCTGATTTTTAAAAATTGCGTTTGGTTTTTGTTTATCTCTGAAGATAATTGTTTTTAAAAGTTTGATTTTTTTTTTTCCTGAAATTATCCCTATTTCTTCCAGTCATTTTCTTTTCCTGTTTGTTTATCTTGGTCTGGTGATCCTTGCCTGTTAGTTCTTTTTTAAGAATGAAAGTTTAGGTGGGGCTTCACCAAAATAAAAAGCTTTTGCACAGCAAAGGAAACCATCAACAGTCAATCAACTGAATGGGAGAAGATATTTGCAAATAATATGTTCAATAAGGGGTTAATATCTGAGATATATAAAGAAGTTACACAGCTCAACACCAAAAACACAAACAACCTGATTTAAAAATGGGCAGAGGAGGGGCGCCTGGGTGGCTCAGTAGGTTAAAGCCTCTGCTTTCAGCTCAGGTCATGATCTCATGGTCCTGGGATCGAGCCCCGCATTGGGCTCTCTGCTCAGCGGGGAGCCTGCTTCCCCCTCTTTCTCTGCTGGCCTCTCTGCCTACTTGTGATCTCTCTCCTCTCTGTCAAATAAATAAATAAAATCTTTAAGAAAAAAAAATGGGCAGAGGAGGGGTGCCTAGCTGATTTAATCAGGAGAGCATGCGACTCTTGATCTCAGGGTTGTGAGTTCTAGCCCCATGTAGAACCAGGAGCCTACTTAAAAAAAAAAGAGGGGTGCATGGGAGGCTCAGTGGGTTAGTGGGTTAAAGCCTCTGCCTTCGGCTGGGGTCATGATCTCAGGGCCCTGGAATCGATCCCCGCATCCCTGCATCCCCGCATTGGGCTTTCTGCTCAGCGGGGAGCCTGCTTCCCCCTCTCTCTGCCTGCCTCTCTGCCTACTTGTGATCTCTCTCCTCTCTGTCAAATAAATAAATTTTTAAAAAATCTTAAAAAAAAAAAAAAAAAAGAAAACGTAGAGGACCCGAATAGATATTTTCCAAAGAAAACACATAGATGGCCAACAGTCACATGAAAAGATGCTCAACATTACTAATAACAGATGATTTCTAGTTAATGGCAGAAGGAACCCTGGAGTGAGCTCTCAGCTACTCCCTATATTCCATGGCTGTGGAAAAGAGGGACCAAGTGAGCTGTTATTACCAGTATAAGTGTGTTACCATTTCATCTTTATCACTATAGGTACAAATTTTGAGGCTCGAGGAACATGTAGAATATTTCTTAGGGAAAAAGTTTAACTGTAAAGGGTTATAATTTGGCTTTGTGATATTTATATGGAACTCGAATTCTACATCTTGAAGGTATACATTAAGGTGGTAACTTGATCTGAGCCATAAAAATCAAGGCAATGTATGTATACTTTGAATGCCAATTGTCATTTTGGTCATGGTAAAGAATTAGTAAATATAAAGAAAAATGCGGAACACATAAAGGGGGACACCTGGATAGTGCCTGCTGTGTACTAGACTCGATGATAGAGACTTTACACTATTACATATAGATATGTTTACATGTGTATTACATACTTTATAGTACAGCAGTCCTCTGATACTGGTGGGAGAGATTTGCTATTTTTAAAGATGAGGAAATGAAAACTCAAAAGTTAAATACCAAGCTGTAGTAGTGACAGAGCTAAGATTCAAATGTAAGTTTGTGTAACTGTACCTGTTGCCTCTCTAAGGAAATAATCGCTTTCTTAATTTCTCATGTATGTCTCTAACCTGAGCAGTGGTCGTCCTTTGTTCTTCATATGTATTGGGCATTTGCTGAAGTAAGTACTTTTGGGGGATTCAGGGAAGTAGAAGACTTGGATTCTGTTTTCAAGGAGTGTATAGTGTACGTTGGGGACACAAAAAAGATTTTTGCTTATGGGCCAGGAGTTCACTGAAGACAGGGACAGGTCTTAATTGGCTTTCTAAACCCAACATGTGGCACAGTGCCTGGCTTTTCAATGAAAATTTGTTGAGTCAGTGGCCAAACTGGAAAATGAATGCATGAACTTAAGGATAAGGACTTTGCCTTTTTCTTTCTTGCATCCCTAACATTTAATGCAATGCCTGGCCTGTAATAGGACTCAAATAAAATATTGATATGTGAGAGGTAGAGGAAGAAAAGCTGTGGAAGCTAAAATTTACTTGTAATTGTGTCCAGAGAGCCAGGAACCCAGGCAGCATTTGAGAAAGCAGATAATTATCATATGTCAAATGTAAGTTAAGGAAAATGAAAACTGCCAGAAGAAAATTGAATTTAGTGAGAAGATTATTTGTAAATTAGAGAGTGAAAGCATTAAGGACACAATGGGGTCAGTAAGGTGAGATGGATAGTGAGGAACTAAGAACAAGTACATCTTTTTTTTTTTTTTAGATTTTTTTTTGAGAGCGAGCGCATGAGCACATGAGTGGGGGGTGGGGAGGGAGAAGCAGGCCTCCCGCTGAGTAGGGGCCTGATGCGGGGCTCCATCCTAGGACTGTGGAATCATTACCTGAGCTAAAGGCAGATGCTTAACTTATTGAGCCACCCAGGCACCCCAAAAGCAAAGTATATCTTATCCAAGTTGGTAGTTAGAGGAAAGAAAGGGAAAAGAGGAGGCTCTAGGGCTAAATGGTGGTAGTTATTGTGTTTGCATTTTTAAAAATCCGTTCAGGACATCTGTGCTTATTTGTAAACAGAGGAAAATTGAGGGCCGGAGAGGAAAGTTTGAAGGTACCAGAAGGGAAGGCATACTGTAGGGGGAAAGATCTCAAATGGGATCAAGGACAGAGAGATTGATAGTCTTTGAAAAGGATGAGGAAATCTGTTCTAGTCTAAAGAGAGAGAATAGAGGCTCTGTAGAGAAGAAGGGAGAGGTGATGTCCTCATATCACTAAAGCCATCTGTCCAGAGGGAGCTTTGAGCTACTGTGCTAGAAACTGACAAAGAAAGGATGTTTTCTGCATAGCACTGAGACCCTGAGTGTGATACTTTGGAGCTATGGTTGGCGGCCTGAGACAGGAATGGTGAAACTAGGTGGTGTGGATAATCCATAAATCAAGATGGCACTTTTTTGTGGATTAGGGAATTATGGGATAGAGATTGTCTTAATCCACACAGGCTGCCAAAACAAAATATCTAGACTGGGTGGCTTAAACAACTGAAGTTTATTTCTAGAAATTCCAGTTCTAGAGACTGTCAATCCAAGATCAAGGTGTTAATAGGATTGATGTCTAGTAAGAACACTCTCCTTGGGTTGCAGACACTCAACTTCTTGGTATATCCTTACATGGCCTTTCTTTGGTGCATGGGGGCCAGGAGAGGGGTGAGGGAGAGGTGAGGAGAGAGAGAGAGAGAGCTCTCCTTTCTTCTTCTTTTTAAAGATTTTATTTATTTACTCAGGAGAAAGGCAGAGGGAGAAGCAGGCTCCCCACTGAGCAGGGAGCCCGATGTGGGACTCGAACCCAGGACCCTGGGATCATGACCTGAGCTGAAGGCAGATGCTTAACCATCTGAGCCACCCAGGCGCCATCTACCTCTTCTTCTAAGACCACTATTCCTAACATGGGAGCTTCATCCCCATGATCTAATCTGTCTCCAAATATATTGGGGATTAGAGCTTCAAAATGAGAATTTAGGAGGGAGACACAAACATTCAGTCTGTAACAGAGGTATAAACTTTTATTCACTCCTCTCCTAAATGGTTCAGAAGTTTTTATAATTTTTATTAATATCATTAACCAATAGTTTGGATACCTACTATGTATAGGCTTTTATTTTAGTGCTGGGAAAACAACAAAGTAAGAAGAGTCCTGCCTGGAGATTTTCAGTCTTATTCAGGAACTAGATCATATATATAAAAAGTAAATTATCATATAGCACATAGCATTATAGTCTGAGTGCCAAATGAGTAGAATAGACACATGTCAGATATTATAGCAGTATACCTTGACGTTCATTTCCTTGTAGCTTATGAACATTTAAATATTATCACTTTTGGGGTGCCTGGATGAATGGCTCAGTCGGTTATGCGTCTGCCTTCACCTCAGGTCATGATCCCAGGATCCTGGATCTAGCCCAACATCTGCCTCTCTGCTCAGCAGGGAGCCTGCTACTCCCTCTCCCTCTGTGTGCCACTGTGTCTGCTTTTGCTTATGTTTTCTCTCTCTCTCTCTGTCAAATAAATAAATCTTAAAAAAAGTCATCACTTTTATGAATATGTGCCAGTTTGAGAGGTGAAAAAAATACCTAATTGCTTTAATTTGCTTTTTTGTTATTAATAAAGATAATTTTTTAATCTTTTTTTTTAAGAATTTATTTATTTGGGGTGGGGGCGGGGTGGGAAAAAAAAGAATTTATTTATTTGACAGAGAGAAAGATCACAAGTAGTTAGAGAGGCAGGCAGAGAGAGGGGGAGGCAGGCTCGCTGCTGAGCAGAGAGCCCAATGCGGGGCTCTTTAACCCACTGAGCCACCCAGGTGCCCCAGTAAAAATGACTTTAAAATTTATCGTTATAATTTCAGATATTTTTATGAATTGCCTGTTTGTGTTTTTTGTCCGTTTTTCCATGGATCTGTTTGTACTTATTGATTTATTATTAAACACTTTAATAAGATTATTTAGCTCTTTGCTTGTAATAGTTTGAAATGCTTTTCCTAGTTTCTTATTTTGATTTAAATTTTATCTATGATGTTTTGTTGACATATAGAAGTCTAAACTTTTTTTGTATTTGAAGTTACTCAGTTTATGTTTAGAAAGTAGTACTGTACCTCAAGAACAAATATCTACAAATGTTTTCTTTTTGTTTTTTTTTTATTATTTTTAAATATTTAATTTATTTATTTGACAGGGAGAGAGAGATCACAAGTAGACAGAGAGGCAGGCAGAGAGAGAGGGGGAAGCAGCCTCCCTGCTGAGCAGAGAGCCCCATGTGGGGCTTGATCCCAGGACCCTGAGATCATGACCTGAACCAACGGCAGAGGCTTAACCCACTAAGCCACCCAGGCGCCCCTCTCCAAATGTTTTCTTCAAGATGTTTTATAGTTTATACTACATATATTATTTATTGTTATTTATACTTAAAACTTTAAATCATTTGGAATATTTTTTTTGGAATATTGCATGAAATGAGATAATTTACTTTTTGCTCAATTTTCCTAGTACTGTTTATTAAGTAATCCTTTCATTTTCTCTTGATTTGAAATTCTTCCTTTATCATCATCTATGGAATACTTAGGCATATAGATTTTCTTGCTTGTTAATCTGTTTCTGCACCATTACCAGAGAGTTTTAATGAATTGAGTAACATCTCATAGTACAAATACCTTTTAATTATTTGTTTTAAAACAATTTCTAGACTATGGATAACTGTATATTTACAATTTTTTTTTCTTTTTTTTTTTAATTAGGAAAGAGAGAGTGAGGGAGAGCATGAGAAGGGAGAAGGTCAGAGTGAGAAGCGGACTCCCCATGGAGCTGGGAGGCCAATGTGGGACTCGATCTCGGGACTCCGGGATCATGACCTGAGCCGAAGGCAGCCGCCCAACCAACTGAGCCACCCAGGCGCCCCTTGTTTTGTTTTTTTAAGATTTACTTAGAGAGAGAGGGAGAGAGAGAGAGACAGCACAAGTGAGAGGGGCTAAGGGAGAGGCGGAGAGCGTCTCAAGCAGAGTCCCAGGACCCTGAGCCAAATCCAAGAGTCTGACACTTAACCGACTGTGCCACCCAGGCACCCTTTTCTTTTTTTCACTTTTTAATTTTAAAATAATTTAAGACTCAAGGGGCGCCTGGGTGGCTCAGTGGGTTAAGCCTCTGCCTTTGGCTCAGGTCATGACCTCGGGGTCCTGGGATCGAGCCCCGCATCGGGCTCTCTGCCTGGCGGGGAGCCTGCTTCCCCCTCTCTGCCTGCCTCTCTGTCAAAAAAAAAAAAAAAAAAAAATCTTTAAAAAAAAAATAATTTAAGACTCAAAAGCTGCAAAATAGTACAGGGTTCCCATTTATATACATCATCTAGTATGCTCCAATGATAACATCTTACATAGAAAACCACAGTATATTTTCACAAGTAGGAAATTGATATTGGTATAATCCCGTTAACTAAAAAACAGACCTTGAATTTTTTCCTAATTTTACATTTATGTATGAATTTATGTTTTTGGTGTATACTGCTTTGAAATTTTATTACATACGTAGAATTGTATAACCACAGTAACAATCAGGATACAGAACTGTTTTATCACCACAAAGAAAAAATCCCTCGGGCTACTCCTTTATAATTGAATCCTCTCCCCAGTCTTAACTTGTCAACCTGTCACTATAATTTTTTATATTTAGTGAGTGGCATTTAAATGGAACTATGCAGTATGTAGCCTTTAAAAGTTTTTCATTTAGCATAATGCTTTTGTGAGCCAGTCAAGTTTTTGTAAATATTAATGGTTTGTTCTTTTTAACAGCTCAATTTAGTATTCGATTGTATGTATGTATCACAACTGATCCATCTGCTTGTTGAAGGACATTTAAGTTGCTTCCAGTTTGGAGCTATTAACGAAAAGACTGGTGTAAACATTCATGTACATGTTTTTTGGGTGGACGTGTTTTCCTTTTCTCAGGGGTAGATGCCCAGAAGTGCCTTTGCTGGGTCATATGGTAAGTGTTTAGTTGTTGTTTTTTAAAGATTTTATTTATTTATTTGAAAGAGATAAAGATAGAGCGTGAGCAGGGGAGAGAGGAAGAAGCTGGCTCCCCGCTGAGCAGGGAGCCCAACCTGGGGCTCCATCCCAGGACCCTGGGATCATGACCTGAGCCGAGGGCAGGTGCTTAACCGACCGAGCCATCCAGGTGCCCCTAAGTGTTTAATTTTTTAAAGAAATTGCCAAAGTATTTTCCAGAACGGCTGTATGTAATATTTTACATTCTTACTAACATATGAGAGATTTCCTTTCTCTGTATCCTTACTAGCATTTGGCATTGTTACCATTTTTTATAGTCATTCTAATAGATGTGTAATAGTATCTCATCTTGGCTTTACTTTGCATTTCCCTGATGATGGTGAACATCTTATTATGTCCATATTTAGCATCTGAAATATATTTTTCAATGAAATGTCTCTTCATTGTTTTGCTCATTTTCTAAAGAGATTGTTTGTGGGGCACCTGAGTGCCCCACACTTAACCACAGCTGGTTAAGTGTTTGGCTCTTGGTTTCGGCTCAGGTCTTGATCTCATGGATGGTTAGATAGAACCCCACATCAGGCTGTGTGTTCAGTGGAGAATCTACTTGAAGATTCTCTCCCTCCACCCCTCCACCCACTCACTCCATCTCTCTGGAAAATAAATAAATCTTTAAAAAATAAAAAAAAATAAAGAGATTCTTTTTGTTTTCTTACTGTTGAGTTAGAGAATTAATTGTACTTTCTGGATAAAAGTTCTTTGTTAGATATGTGTTTTGCTAGTATTTTCTCCCAGTCTGTGTCCTGTCTTTTTATGCTCCTTTAGTCTTTCATAGGCCTGGTTTTTAATTTTGATGAATTCCAGTTTATGAATTTCTTCTTTTATAGGTCTTTCTTTGGTGTCAAGTCTAAAAATTCGTCACCAAACCTTAGGTTTCAGAGATTTTCTTCTAAAATTTTTAAGTTTTACATTTTATATTTACTTCAAGGATCCATTTTGAGTTAATTTTTACATAAATTATGAGGTTCTAGTCAAGGTTCTTTTTTGTCTTTGCCTATCGAAGTCCAGTTGTTCCAGGCCCATTGAATTCCTTCCTCCGTTGAGCTGCTTTTGTAGCCTTGTAAAAAAAAAAAAATTAATTAAGCGTATTTGTGAGTCTGTGAACTCTCTGTCCTGTTCTATTGATCTCTGACTATCCCTTCAGTACCTTACAGTCTTGATTACTGTAGACAAATAGTCTTAAAATTGGATAGTATGATTCTTCTAAATCTATTTTCTAAGGTACTGTTTTATTCTAATTCCTTTGCCTTTCCATATACATTTTAGAATAAACTTGTCAGGATCTACCAAAAAAAAAAAAAGCTTTGACTTTGATAGGTATTGTGTTAACCTGTAGATCATTTTGGGGAGAATTGACAGTTGTGTTAATGTGGAATTTTCTAAAACACAAACACAGTGTACACTTCCATTTATTTAGGTCTAATTTCATTTCTTTCATCAGTGTTTTATAATTTTTAGCATATAAATCATAAACATGTTTTGTTAGATTTATACCTATGTAAATCTTATTTGGTGGAGTGATTGTAAATGCTATTGTGTTTTTAAGTTTGGAGCATACTCTTCTTTCATTCTTGGGACTCTGATGACACAAATGTTCAATCTTTATTATTGTCCTACAGTACTCTCAGGCCCTCTTCATCTCTTTTTAATCTGTCTTTGTTGTACAGATTGGATATTTTCTATTGATCTATTTTTAAGTTCGTTGATTGTTTCCTCTGTCATTTCCATTCTGCTGTTGAACCTGTCCAGTGGGTTTTTTCAGTTTCATCTATTGTATTTTTTAGTTTTAATATTTCCATTTGGTACTCTTTATATATTCTGAGTGTTTAAATTTTCTTGTTGGAGAATTTTGATAATAGCTGCTTTAAAAATCTTTTTCAGGGGGTGCCTGGGTGGCTCAGTTGGTTAAGCATCTGTCTTCCACTCAGGTCATGATCCCAGAGTTCTGAGATCGAGCCCCCATTGGATTCCTTGCTCAGCGGGGAGCCTACATCTCCTTTTCCCTTTGGCTGCCACTCCCCTTGCTTGTGCTCTCTCTTTTTCTCTCTCTCTCTCTGTCAAATAAATAAAATCTTTAAAACAAAATAAATAAAATTCTTTTTTTTTTTAAAGATTTTATTTATTTTATTTATTAGGAAAGAGAGAGAGAGAGAGCATGAGAAGGGAGAAGGTCAGAGTGAGAAGCAGACTCCCCATGGAGCTGGGAGCCCGATGTGGGACTCGATCCCAGGACTCCGGGATCATGACCTGAGCCGAAGGCAGTTGCTTAACCAACTGAGCCACCCAGGCGCCCAATAAATAAAATTCTTATCAGGGGTGCCTGGTGGCTCAGTTGGTTGGGTGTCTGCCCTCAGCTCAGGTCATGATATCAGGGTCCTGGGACCAAGCCCCATGTTGGGCACCCTACTTATCAGGGAGTCTGCTTCTCTCTCTCCCTCTGACCCTCCCCCCTACTCATGCTTTTGCACTCTTTCTCAAATGAATAAATAAAGCCTTTTTAAAAAATCTTTTTCAAATAATTCCAACATCTGTATCATCTCGCTGTTTGCATCTACTGATTGCCTTTTCTTCATTCAAGTTGAGACTTTCGTGGTTCCTGATATAACAGGTAATTTTGGATTGCATCCTAGACATTATGATAGTCTGATTCCCATATAAATTTTTATATTTATCAGGCAGCCAGCCTGTTTAGGTTTAGAGCACACACAACAGCCCATCTTTGTTGGTTGTGGTTCAAAGATCAGAGTAGTTTTCAAGTCTTGCTGTGCTGTGCTGCTCTACTTGTATGCTACCAAGAGTCCAACCTGAAACCTGGGTGTTCTTTTGGACCAGTGTTCAGGCTGAAACTTTTTGCTGTCTTGTTTCTGGTCATTTTTACACATGAGTTGCTTAGACGTATGTCTAGGATTTTGTACACTTATTTAGAGGACTTGTTTCTCTAGATCCATCATCACCATAATCCTCTCCCTACTGTCTAGTTGGACTGGGGTCAGAAATCTGTTTTATTATTCCAGGATGGAGCTGGAAGACAGGATTCTCCCCCTCCCCACTCTCTCTTTTGCCACATACTACCAAAAGGTCAGCTACAATATGGGGAGGGGGAAAGGTGCTGCCTCATTAATGCAGGACATTAACGCAAGATTGAAAGACAAAACTCTACCCACAGTTTCTGGGCTACAGTGCCTGGTGAGGAGAGGGAGGGAGCACCACTTTTTTTGTGTTGTTTGCCTGGAGTAGGACATGTATGGTCAAAATGTTTTTGTTTTGGTTGAGCTGCCCTTTTCCTGGTTCTTTGTCTAGAGAAACCAATCTAGTCTTGGCACTTTTTTACTTGCACTCATTACTGTTTTCAGTTTGTGGGCCTCTCCAGAGCTCAGACTAGGACATATTAGAAGTCAGACTGAACCAAATCAAACAAAAACTAGTCAACTTCTTGCTGGGTCAGTACTTATGTCCCTGGTCCCTAGCCAATCCACCTTCTTTTTTCCCCTTTTCAGAATCTTCTTTTACTTGCTTCATGAATTTTGTCTGGGGTGTTTTTTTTGTTGTTGTTGAAATAGGGTAGAATATGCATATTCCACATTGTCCTGGCCTAGAAGACCCCATTTTGGCTTTAAATTATGAACATTAGTACATCAGTTTAAGAACATTAGTTTTTTACCTATGTATTTTTTTCTAAGTGCACAGTCTTTCATCTGCGGTTAAGTTTTGGGAGCATTTTCCCTAATGATTACATTTCATTTTGTTTTCTTTTCTCACCCCGTTAGCTAGAACTTCTAGAACAGAAGTCAGCCTACTATGGCCTGCCTCCCGTATTTCACCTGCTGCCTTTTTGTGTATGACGCAAAGAGAACCCTAGGAGGAGTAGCACTCAACACCTCTCTCTCCCTCGCCTCAAGAGCAAATCCACTGTCAATGCCTGTTCATCTACTTGTCATGCTCCCACCATTTATTACTATGTTCCTTAGTAATAGACCATGGTTAAATTTCTAAAGTATACCTCTAGTAGGCTGGAGACTCCAGAAAAAGTTACAGTTCAAAGACAAGTCTGCCGGAGAACTTTCTCTGGCTTGGGGGAGGAAGACTCTTCTGTTCACACCTTCAACTGATTGGATGCAGCCTGCCCATACTGCGAAGGACAGTCTGCATTACTCAAAGTCCACTAGTTTAAATGTAAAATCTCATCTAAAAATACCTTCACAGAAACATCAGACTAATGTTTGACCAATCTGGTACCCATATGCATCTTAAACCATACTTAATCCCTGAATAAAGACAATAACAAGGTCATGCTTCCCCCTAACCTCGTAAAACTGCCCTGCATACAACTGAAAGGTCATTAATCTTTTCCCTAGGAGAGGATGCAAAGTCCTTCGATGATGTTTACTTTTCTTCTTGATAACTTGTAGCTTAACCACTGTGATGTAAAGTTAACAATACCTGAGTAGTAGGATTAGATATTTTTCCCTGAAGAAAATATTTACATATCTATTTTCTGTTACTATTTTCTTTTTTTAAAAAGATTTATTTATGTATTTTTGAGAGAGGGAGCGAGCATGCCTGCCTGCGCGCCAGAGTGGAGTGGAGGGAGAGAAACTCAAGCAGACTCCCTGTTGAGCAGAGTCCAAATGCCAGGCTCAGTCTCCCAACCCAGGAGATCATGCCCTGAGCTGCAATTATGAGTAGGATGCTTTAACCTACTGAACCACCGAGGTGCCCCATTGCTGTCTATTTTTTGTCGCAGAAGCCATTAAAACTTAGTAGTGTAAAGCAACAACAGTCTAATTCAGCTTACCATGCTTTGAATCAGTAAACTGTGTTGGGTTAGCTGTTTGGTTCCACTGCGGTCTTGATTAGAGTCATTGTGTAGCTGTAGTCAGCTCCTAGTTAATCTGGGGCTGAGATCGTCTCAAGCACTTGTCTGTCAGTTGGTGTTCACTGTCTGCTGGACTTCTTACATAGCCGGGGCTGCTTCATATTATGGAGGTAGTGTTCCCAGGGAGCACATGGAAGCTGCACGTTCTCTTGAGGTGTCAGCTTGGAAGTCATACCATCACTTCTGTATTTTTTTGTTTTGAGCAAGTCACAAGGCCAACTCCAATCAAGGGATGGGGAATAAAAGAGTGTGGTAGGTTGTTAGTGAAGATGGCTATAAAAATTCTGCACATACCTTTTATAATAAGAAACTGGTACTCCTATCATAAGGTAGAGTGGGAGAGAGTGGGGTGAAGGGCAGAGGGGACTGGGACTCCACGATCATGGCCTGAGCCAAAGGTAGACACTTAACTGACTGAGCCACCCAGGCATCCTAGCTCTGTGATCTTGCACTAGTTACCTGATTATTCAGTTATTCATTCAAAGCAAAACAGATGGAGGGAAGGGAGGAAGTTGAAGATACCACATGGTAGTGGGATGGGAAGTAATGAAAGGAGTACATAAGGTGAGAGACCATGGCAGGTTTCTTCATATTGCTCACAAATGTTTACACAGTTTTGCACATATGGTAGTCATTCTATAAGTGCCTGTTGATTTAACAAAATCAGAATAAATCAGAGAATTTTTTTAATGGGGAATTAATCATAGAAGAATGAGATAAGAATTTTCCGTCTTCGTTCTCTATTTAAAAGAGAGTAAATTAATCAAAATGAAGAAAGACCATATTTATATACCTCCTGAATGATATGAGTTCTTCTGACTAACTTGAAATGTTTTGGGTAACATGAGAAAGGTAGGTAAGAGAACACTTGAGATGTGAGCTCCTCAAAGGCAGGAGTTTCTCTCTCTCTCCATCTTTGTGTGGTGCAAGACAAGGAACTTAGTTGAACCAAGGAGCGAAAGATTGGTTCCCTACTTTGAAGAAACTTAGGCTGTCCTTGCCTTACAGGACAGGTCTACCATCCATTTGCTTTGTATAAGGTCCAGGAAGAGATTAAGATTTCCTCTCATAATATTATTAGCCCCAATTTCTGATCTGATTGATGGATCATAGAACTTAAATTTCCTCAAAGCCCAGCAGTCAGAGAACACATTGGTACTTTTGTGTTCAAGAGGTGAACAAGAGTATACCTCTCAGAGCCTTAATGAAGTATATTCTATTTCTGGCCACAGACACTAGTCTTGAGCTGATATTTGAGAGGGAAAGATTGGGACTTAGTAGAGTTATACTCCAGTATCTTAACTTTCCAACCATTACGTAAGGCTTTCTTTTTCTAGAAAGAGACTAATGTGGAATGAGAATTAATTCTTGTCAGTAAATGCAAAGCTTTAAGTAGGTCATCTGACTTTGCTTTTGTGCACCACATTCACCCTGGTTATAAAAGGGCCTTTCATGAGTTTTCTAGGCTTTCATCACTCCCAGACTCTCCGCAGGCAATGTGAAAGAATTAAACTACTCTCCCTCTGCAATGCCTGTCTCATGGACTCTTTCGTAGAGTGCACACCACACTGTGTGTAGCTCAGCAGGGACTCTTTGCAGACACTGAGTGTATGAACAGTCCTCCTTCCAGAGACCAGATTCAGTATTGATTAATGTCACATCATAGAAGTTAGTGTCTGCCAGTATCTGATATACTGACTTGGCAGCCTAATTTTTGCCTGGTTTGTAGGCCAAAATTTAAATGTCTTCATTAAAATTATTATTTTTTAAGATATTACTTATTTGTCATAGAGAGCACAAGCAGAGGGAGCAGCAGGCAAGGGGAGAAGCAGGCTCCTTGCCGAGCAAGGAGCCCAATGCAGGACTCAGTCCCAGGACCCTGGGATCATGATCCGAGCCAAAGGCAGCTGCTTAACTGAATGAGCCACCCAGGTGTCCCCCCTGCCCTTTTAAAAAAGATTTTATTTATTTGTCATAGAGAGAGAGAAAATTATTTTTATATAAAATTTGCCTGTAGATAATTTAATCAGTTGGATAGGAGGCTGATGAATGCTTCAAATAATTTACAAATTTTTTTTAAGGAGAGAATCAGCACTGCAGGCGTAGGTAAGTTTTGCCTACAGGAGTAGAGGAAGAAAATAAATTTGGAATTATGGAGCTGTATTTAGCAAGCTGCTTGTGGCATAATCTGGAGGTAGTAAAGGATTTGCATTGTGCTGGTGTTGAGATCCATAACATCTCAAGGAAACTATAACTATATAGGGTTAACAGTATTTACTGATTTTTCAAGGACTATATAGCCTGTCAGTTAAATAGATTCCAAATGATTCTGGTGAAACTAGTCTCTTGGGGCCTTACGGTTTACCTACCCTGTTATTCCCACTAGAAGATATTCTCTGACATCTTCTGCGTTTTTTTAGTCACTTGAGTCCTTTATGTTTTTGAATCATCTTTAGTATCTACCATCCATTCTTATCAAAGATAGACTCTGGTTCATCAGTTCATCTATTCTCTTGCCAGTAGTCAACCCTGTTGCTTATAGTTCTGTTACATTCAGCCACCAAACCATAATTCTGTGCTTTCCAAACCATTACTGCTTAGAGAATTTTCCAAAAAAGAATTCTTTAAAAGTGGGTCTCATCTCAGCTGGGCCCTTTTCTTTGATTTCCTGCCATTTTCTGCAGCAGTAGTGTTATTCTTATCACGTCTTACAACTTTATCCCTCTGTCTCCCCCTCTTTTTAAGCCTTTGCTACATTCTTCACAGGAAATCTCAAAGATGACAGATTGAAACTCCTTCACTTTTCCATTCTTGTATCTCTTCCTACCCTCCTTTCCTTCCCACTGATTCCTCCTCAGCATTTACATTTGATTAGTTCTCCCTTAAACTAAAACCTTTTCCCAAGTGCAAATCAGTGGCTAGTTTTGCTAGGGTATAAAAATCCTTTCTCTAGTCATCTTGATACCCAACCCCCTCATTGTTTCTGAGGATTTGCCTGTAGGTTGTTGTGGGTTTTCTGTGTTATGATCATATTTCCTGCAAAAAAATCATATCCTATCTTTTTTTAGATTTTACTATTTAGAGAGAAAGCATGCATATAAGTGGGGGAGCAGAGGAGAAGGAGAGAGAGAATCTCAAGGGAACTGTGCAAGGAGCATGGAGCCCAACATAGGGCTGGATCTCACAACCCCTAGATCATGACCTGAGCCAAAATCAAGAGTTAGCCTAACCAACTGAGCCACCCACATTTCCCTGTATACTGTCTAATTTTTATGATTCTATTTCTTATTGCCAAGGCTGGGACCTCTTATAAAATTTTTTAAAAGATTTATTTATTTATTTTAGGGGGGGCATGAGCAGGAGGGGCAGAGAGAAAGGGAGAGAGAATCTCAAGCTGACTCCCTGCTGAGCACGGAGCCCAATGTGGGGCTCGATCTCAGGACTCTGAGATCGTGACCTGAGCCAAAACTATGAGTCAGACGCTTAACTGACTGCCACACAGGTGCCCCTCTCATAAATTATTGAGTAGCAGAAGTAATAATGAGTCATCTTGTCTTATTCCTGATTTTAAAGGGAATGCTTTCAGTGTTTCCCTACTGAAGATTATAGCTGCACTATGTTAGGGTGGTTGTTTTAAAACAGGAACTGTTTTATCAGGTGAAAGAAGTCTTCTATTCCTAATTCAGATGGGTTTTTAAATATCATGAATTTGTGTGTTTTTTACCCAGTATTTCCTCTATATCAATTGAAATGATTATATAAAAAAATGATATGATCTTTAATACAGATTTTAAGTTTTCAAAATTATTTGCCTGTAGTTGTTGATAATAGTCTCAATTTTCATCTGCTATATTTGTAGTTATTCCCACTTAATATTCATAATATTAATTTGTGCCTTCTCTTTTTATCTATTTTGTTAATTTCTCAAAGAACCATCCTTTGGCATTTTAATTTTTATTGTTTATCTTCTGTAGTATTGATTATTCCTGTAATTTTAAACAGCTTTATTATTGACATACAATAAACTGTATACACACTTAAAATTTATTAAGTTTTGACATATGTATGTGGTGAAACTATTACAACAGTTAAGACAGAGTGAACATATCCATCATCCCCAGATTTTTCTTGTGCTCCTTTGTAATCCCTCCCTCTTGCTAATGCCCACTCCTCTGTCCCTAAGCAACTACTGATCTATTTTCTTTCGCTCTAGTTTGTATTTTCTAGCGTTTTATATAAATGAAATAAGACATTGTTATATTAACTGTGTTTTTGATGCTTTGACATCTGGGGCCTTGCTTACCCTAGAGAGACTGCCCCTTTCAGGGTTAGCCAATTTCTGGAGATCATAAACAACTCACCTGCTAGTGTGCCTTTCATATGCAAACCAGCCACTTCAGAACCCATAACCCAACCACCTCTTTTATAAGGCTTTCACGTTCTAGGTCACTAACTGCCCGATTCACCCCCAGGGCAGGTACCAGGCAATTAGGGATAGCCTCTATAAACTCCAGAGTTTGTTCAGATTAGCTAATCCTAACCTTTTTGCTTTGCCTCTGCCTCTTTCTTCCTGCAGAAATCACAATAGCCGAATAACCGTTCTTATTCATGTTTTCTCCCCCTGCCTCCTAACCAACTCTGGTGGTCAATGTGGTCCCTGTATGGCGTGGCATGCCACCTCCTCTTGGGAATTGTGAATAACAAATGGTCTTTTCAGTGCCAATCATCCGATTTGTTGGTCTCGTCATAACTGAATAATAGTAAAACTTATGTTTTAAAATAAGTATGTACGCTCTTTTGTTTCTTAGCATAATTATTGAGATTCATCTATATTGTTGTGTGTATCAATAGTTTATTCGTTTTTATTGCCAAGTAGTATTCTATTATATGGATATAACAAAATTTATTTGTTGATGTATTGATGGACTTTGGGGTTGTTTCCAGTTTTCACCTATTACAAATAAAGCTTTTATGAATATTAATGTACAAGCTTTTGTATGAACATATATTTCTCTCGGATAAATACCCAAAAGTGGAATAGCCGGATTGTATGGCAGGTTTAACTTTTAAATTAACTTTTTTTTTTTCAAAGATTTATTTTTATTTTATTTATTTGAGAGAGAGAGAGAGAGAGTGCACGTGAGCATGAGAGGGGAGAGGTCAGAGGGAGAAGCAGGCTCCCCGCGGAGCAGGGAGCCCGATGCGGGACTCGATCCCAGGACTCTAGGATCATGACCCGAGCCAAGGCAGCTGCCCAACCAACTGAGCCACCCAGGCACCCAGTTAACTTTAACTATTTAAGAAACTGGCAAATGATTTTTCAAATGGGTTATACCATTTTACATTCCCATGAGCAACGTGAGGGTTGTGATTTCATCATATCCTTGACAATACTTGGTATTATCACTCTTTTAATTTTAGCCACTTTGGTGTGGTATTTTGCATTTTATTCTCCATTCCCATAATGATTAATGATTTGTAACGTATTTCATGTGCTTGTTTGCCTTACATATCTTTTTTTTTTTAAACTTTTGAAAAGCCGCCATACATATATCTTCTTTGGTCAAAATGTCAGTTCAGATTTTTTTCCTGTTATTTTATTGGGTTGCTTATTATTGTTGTCTGTGTAATATAAATTTTACCATTTTTACCATTTATTTTATTTTTAAATTTTATTTATTTGACAGAGAGAGAGAGATCACAAGTAGGCAGAGAGGCAGGCAGAGAGAGAGGGGGAAACAGACTCCCCACTGAGCCACCCAGGCGCCCCTTCACTGTGTTCTTAATAGAAATGAAATCACATGATATTTGTCTTTTTGCAACTGTCTTGTTTCATTTAGTATGATGTCTTCAAGGGTCACCCATGTGGTAGCACGTGTCAGAATTTTCTTTTTAAGTCTGAATAATACTCTGGTGTATGATTATACCACATCTTGTTTATCCATTTTTCTGTCAGTGGATACTTAGGTTGCTTCTGTTTTTTGGTTGTTGTGAATAATGCTGCCGTAAATATTGGTGTACACAATATCTGAATGAGTTCCCACTTTCAGGTCTTTTGGATATATACTCAGAAGTAGAATTGCTCTATTGTATGGTAATTCTGTATTTTTTTGAGTAATCACCTTACTGTTTTCCACAATGACTGCACCATTTTACGTTTCCACTGACAGTGCACAGGTTTCCAGTTTTTCCACATCCTTGTCAACACTTGCTATTTTCCCCTTTTTGTCTTTTTCTTTTTTCTTTTAAGTAATAGCCATTCTGGTAGGCATGGACGTGGTGTTTTGGAATGGTTTTGATTTGCATTTCCCTAAGGTTTAGTGACTTGAACTTCTTTTTTTTTTTTTTTTTAACCTATTTTATATTTTTTTATTAACATATAAACTTGTATTTTTAAAAAATATTTTATATATTTATTTGACAGAGAGAAAGATCACAAGTAGGCAGAGAGGCAGGCAGAGAGAGAGGGGGAAGCAGGCTCTCCGCTAAGCAGAGAACCTGATGCCGGGCTCGATCCCAGGACCCTGAGATCATGACCTGAGCCGAAGGCAGAGGCTTTAACCCGCTGAGCCACCCAGGTTCCCCTGATTTGAGCTTCTTTATGCTTATTGGCCATTTGCCCCTGGAGAAATGTCTGTTCGTGTCCTTTGCCCTTTTTTAAGTCAGGTTGGCTTTTTTGGTTGTTGAGTTGTAGGAGTTCTTTATATATTCTGATTTTCAATTCCTTGTCAGGTGATTTGCACACATTTTCTCCCATCTGTTGGTTTCCTTTTTATTCTGTTGATGGTGACCCTTGATGCACAGATGTTTTTAATTTTGATAAAGTCCAACTTACTAATTTTCTTGTTTCGTTGAACTGTGCTTCTAGTGTCATATTTTAAAAAACATAGCCAAATCCAGTGCCATGAAGCTTTCTGCCCCCCATGTTTTCTTTTAGGAGTTTTACAGTGGTTCGCTCTTATGTTTAGGTCTTTGATCCATTGATCAAAAGTTAGGTGTTAGGTAGGGAACCAACTTCATTCTTTTGCATGGATACAGTATCCAGTTTTCCCTGGCACCCCCCTCCCCTTTTTTTTTTTTAAGATTTTTATTTATTTATTTGTCAGAGAGAGAGAGAGCACAAGCAGGCAGAGTGGCAGGCAGAGGCAGAGGGAGAAGCAGGCTCCCTGCTGAGCAAGGAGCCCGATGCGGGACTCAATCCCAGGACCCTGGGATCATGACCTGAGCCGAAGGCAGCTGCTTAACCAACTGAGCCACCCAGGCATCCCTCCCTGGCACCCTTTGTTGGAAAGGCTGTCCTTTCTCCATTTTTGTACCTTTGTCAAATATTTGGGTATATTTGTGTGTATTTGTTTCTGGTTTTGTTTTATTTTATAGGTCTGTATATTTATCCCTTTGCCAATACCACACTGTCTTAACTATGGTATCTATTTACTAAGTCTTAACATTGGATTAATGGATTTCTCCCATTTTATTCTTCATTTTCAGAATTACCCTTGGTTTTATTTCTTATTTTATGCATGTAACTGTGCTATACTTTAGTTTCATATATCCAGTAATTTATTCCAAGATGTGCTTAAACAGAGCAAGTACTTTTCCACATTCTTCTTTGTGTTAGTTAATCTGCAATATAAATTTATACCAAACTAGTTTGTTTATTGAAGTAATCTGATTGACTTCCTTGCCTCCAGGCTCATCTCTCTGTAGTCTCCAAACTGAATCTTGCCTTAGATGTAACTTAATCTATTTTATAGCTTTGGTGGTCCTGAATTTCATCAGTGTAAGTGAGCATCTCTTCAAGGTTTCAGACTTTTGCTAATCTTTTGAGGGGGGGGGGTCCCCTCTTCCCTTTGTTTTGGACCTCTGTACCACATTGCCTTTCTTAAGATAACACTATAGTAATGGAAGTTGATTTCTGGTATACTAGGTCTTCTTCAGAAGACTTCAGCAGGTTTTCAAGCTCTTTGCTCTCCTTGGCAAGTATTCAGTGTGCTGTTCCTACCCCACCCTCTCTTGATGGCATATATCAGTTTTCTACTCATCCACACCCACCTACTCCTGCCTCCTGTGCTTATCAGATGTCTCTTGCCTGGTTCTCTCGTTGCTGCTTTTGTCACTCTTAACAGCTGTCTTCTTCCTTTCTTTGGCTTATTGCCTGACTTCCGTGGCAGCTGCTCTGTCATTGCTTGTCTGCCATTCTGCCCCTTCTCCCACCCGCATAGCCTGCACCCCTGCCCCACGTAGGTATGTCATGTGCACTCTTCATGTTCGGAACTAAGCTTATCACCTTCCCCGTGGCATCACATGTCCCCAAAGTGGTCATCATCCTGCTTATAGCATTACGATTCACGTGAGTCAGACACCTGGGCCCTCCTTATCTTTGGCATCCCACTGTTAAGTCTTCAGTTCTGCCCCTGTGAAGGGGTTCCTGGATCCAGTTCAACGTGTGTGTGTGTGTGTAGGCTTTGCCACACCAACAAACGATTTTTGAATACCAGCAGTGTGTTCAAGAATTCAACTAAATTCTGACACTGTTTACTCGGAGATAGAATCAGAATCCACAGGTAAAGGATTCAGTCCCATAGGACCTCCCTCCAGTTCAGATGACCTGCTACAAATTGGTGGTTCCATTGACCCCCTCCAACTCACGATGCTAGTCCTAAGTCCAGGTTTTTACCTCTACTTCTAACCAACTGGCTGTAAATCGATGGTTCTCAGGACTGCCTCCTTCGGTTTGATAAATTTGCCATAACATCTCACAGTACTCAGGAAAACCTGTTTACTCACTAGATAATTGATCTATTACAAAAGATACTACAAGATAACAAATCAAGAGCCAGATGAAGAGATACATTAGCAAAGTCCCAAGCAAAGGAGCTTCTGTCCTTGTGGCACTTGGGGCTTGGCACAGTGGCAAATGGAAGTGTTCTAGTTTCTAAGTGTGGAAGCTCTCTGAACCCCCCCCTTTTTTTTTATAGAGACTTCATTACATGGGCCCAGTCAATTAATTCATCGGTTATTGGTGATTGATTCAACCTCTAGCTTCTCTTTCCAAGAAATCACGGTGGGACTGAAAGTTCCAACTTTCTATTCATCGTTGGTCCCCCTCAAACCAGTTTCCATTCTTAGATGCTTTGCAAAATTCACCTTCATTAATACAAACCCAGTTATGGTGGAAAGGCTTTATTATGAATTATAAAATACACATTTCATCTTTATGGCTCTGAGCATTTTTAGGAACTGAGGGCAAGAAACAAAATATAACAAAAGATGCTCCTTGTTACTTCTCAGGACATTTTAAGGGTTTGGGACCTGTGAGCTCCCAACTTTGAATAAAGATGAAATATATATGAGAAATATATTTTGGTCATTTGAATGACCAAATATATGTATTTCTTTTTTTTTTTAATTGAAGTATATTTGACACACACAGTATTACATTAGTTTCAGGTACACAACATTGTGATTCACAAAGTCTGTACATTTATATATATTTCTTATAAATCATAGTGTCATGCCCTGTAAATCCTCTTACGAATCTCTAGATATTCCTGCCCTGCCTTGAGGTCCTTCTGGTTTATTGGCTAGATTACTCCTGAAGGCTTCAGTCAGTGGCCCTCCTAACCTCAAACCCCACCAGTTAGTTAATCCTCCACCCTGCTGTCATTGTTTCTGAAATCCAGATTGTTCTAGTCATTCTCTTTGTGCTAAAGCCTTTGGGGGTTCCTTAGTATGTTCAATACAAGATCAAAACCTTTCATTGTGGAGGTACCTGGTTGGCTCAGTCAGCTGAGCAGCAGCTGGCTCTTGGTTTCAGCGGGGGTTGTGATCTCAGAGTCCTGGGATCGAGCCCCGAGCTGGGCTCTGTGGTTGGCCCGAAGTTGGCTTGAGATCCTCTTCCTATGCCCTTCTACCAAGCTTGTGCGCCCACATGCGCTTGCTCTCTCAAATAAATCTTTTTTTAAAGATTTTGTTTATTTATTTGACAGAGAGAGAGAGAGATATCACAAATAGGCGGAGAGGCAGGCAGAGAGAGAAGGGGAAGCAGGCTCCCCGCCAAGCAGAGAGCCCGATGCGGGGCTCTATCCCAGGACCCTGAGACCGTGACCTGAGCCAAAGGCAGAAGCTTTAACCCACTGAGCCACCCAGGTGCCCCTCAAATAAAATAAATCTTTTAAAAACTTTTTATTGTGGCCTATAAGCCCCTCTGGGATCTGATCACTGCTTCTGGTCACCTCACCACCTGCAGTACCTCCACATATCCTCACAGACCCCAGTCTTTCATGTCTGTCTTTTTCACATTCATTTAATGCATACTTACTGAGAACCTGCTTGATGCTCTTACCCAGCTCTTTGCCATTCCTGGAACCAGATAGGCTTGTTCAAGCCTCCAAGTCCTCTCACTTGAAAGGCTGTTTCTGACCATTTTCTTAGCTCACTATTCTATCCTCCCAAGTTCAGCTCAAGCGCTACCTCCCCCTGAAAATTCCTTATCTGGTCTGCAGTTTCACCAACTCACCTTAATCAGCTAACATTACTTATGGTAGGTGATAATTCAGAGCTTGAACAAATTATTTATTTGTGCCTCACTACTGTCTAGGGAACTACTGGATGGCAGTGTCCATATCTAATCTGTCTGGTGGTATTCCCAAGTGTGAAGGCAAGGACATGAGCTTTGAAGTTTTAAAAGCCTTGACTTGGAATCCTAATAGCTGCTCATTAGGTATGTGGCCTTGAGGAAATTCCTTAACCTCTATGGTCTTTAGACTCTTCGTCTATAGAATGGAAAAACGATATCTAACTCATTAGGTGGTTGTGAGGATTAAATGTATTAAAGTATATAGAATGCCTGGTACTAGTGCCAAGCACCTAGAGGCAACCAAGGATTGTACTTGCAAAAATAGTTTTCGTTCTTAATAATAAATAATATGATGTTGATTGAGTGAACAGTTAGTTGAAGGAATTGAACCCTCCTTCTAGGTGCCTTTTTCTCAAATCAGAGAACCTGGACAGCTCTAGGAGAAGGCCTGGGCAGAGCTTAACACTCCTAGCTGCCACTTCTTTGTTTCTCCCACTCCTGGGAGACATCCTCAGTAAGAGTGAGAGTGGAATACATATCTTTCTCCCCGAGAGTTTCATCTCCATGAAAGAGGTGAGTTTGCTTAAATCCAGACTAGTACTTGAACAGTCATATATATTGAATATCTGAAAATCAGGAATTAATTAATGTGAGCACATTTAAAACATTCACTGCCCCTTTGCTTAGAAATCTATAAAATGGAAATAATAGTTTTAGTTGGCATTAGGAAGATCTGTTTCTACATTAGTCTTTATGCTTTTTTTTTTTTTTAAGATTTAGTCACTTATTTTGTGGGGGACAGAAGGGGAGAGAGTCTTAAGCAGATTACTCACTGAGCAATGAGCTCAACATGGGGCTTGGGGCTCAAACTCATGACCCCAAGATCAAGACCTGAGCCAAAACCAAGAATCTGTCATCTAATGAACTGTGCCACCCTGGGGCCCCTAGTCTTTACACTTTTAAAAGATCAAACTGTGATAAGATTTATGAAGAGAAGTCAGGTAGTCCTGGATTTGAATTCTCCTTACACAGTTTAACAACTGTTTGATCATCTCCCAATTTCTTTTTCTGCAAAATGGGAGTTAAGAAGAGTATGTAACTGGGCGCCTGGGTGGCTCAGTTGGTTGGGCAACTGCCTTCGGCTCAGGTCATGATCCCGGAGTCCCGGGATCGAGTCCCGCATCGGGCTTCCAGCTCCACGCGGAGTCTGCTTCTCACTCTGATCTTCTCCCTTCTCATGCTCTCTCTCACTCTCTCTCTTTCTCTGATAAATAAATAAATAAAATCTTAAAAAAAAAAAGAGTGTGTAACTTGTAGAGTTACTACGAGATTTAATTGAGGTAAAATACCAAATATTGAGATAATTTGTATCTGACATTTGATCACATTTTATCAGCACTAATGTATTGAATATTGAACGCTTAACTTGGAATAGATACTCTCTTAATGGAAGCTATCACAGCCAAAGTCTATACTCTGGGCAATGTGCAGATTGGCTGAGCTTTCCTTTGCTGTGGGGGCTTCACAATATTCATTCCTTGAAACATTCTTTCTTTAGCAAATGGATGCAGCATTGTACTTACTAGCAAGAAGGCTGAGAAAAATACATTCCAGAGCACCTTCATCATTCCCATTCCTAGATCATCAGAAGTCATAATATTAAGAGTTGGTCTTCTTATTCCTTCTTATACTAGCTGTATCAGGATTGGAGTTGGTTGTATAGATCAGAAAATAAAATAGGTTTTTTTTTTCCCTTTCTCATATATATGAAATGTGAAAATAAGCAGGACTGGTATGGTATTTAGTGTCATCAGAGAACTTGATTTCTTTCTAGCTCTCTATTCTGCTATCCTTAGGTCACTTCAGGGTCCATAATGGCTGCTGGGGCTCCACTGATCACATCTAAATTCCAGATTTCAAGAGGGAGGATGGGGGGCATGACGGGAACGCCTTCCTTTCCTTTAAAACCACCTTCCTAGGGGAACCTGGGTAGCTCAGTCAGTTAAGCATCTGCCTTCGGCTCAAGTCATGATCCCAGGGTCCTGGGATTGAGCTCTACATCGGGCTCCTTGCTTCAAAGGGAGCCTGCTTCTCCCTCTCCCTCTCCCTCTGCCTGCTACTCCTCCTGCTTATGCGCACTCTCTCTCTCTGTCAAATAAATAAATAAAATATTTTTAAAAAATGTTTTAAAATCGCCTTCCTAGAAATCTCATCATACTCTTTAACTTATAACTCCTTGGCCAGGATTTAGTCACTTATCCACAACTAACTTAGGAAGGGGCGTATCCGCCCCCCCCCCCCGCCTTCGCCCAGTATTAACCCCCAGTTTTCTTCCTTCTTCCTCTTAGGATGGTATGTCTCTCAGGACCTCTCAGGGTCCAGTGACAGGGAGTAGACGGTTGGACAAGGAGTGTTTCTCTTTGGCCTGAAGCCAAAGGAATCTTTTCTCTAGCAGATATTCAGTATGTCTATAATGGTGCAAGTTGTATATTTGGAATAATTTTACCCCTAAAATGCATGTAAGGATCTGTAATTGACTGCTTATAAAGGTAGCATCCAAGATTTCTGTAGTTCAAGAGAAACACCCCCCCCCCCAAAGGTACACAACACAGTAAACTGCAGTTAACACCAGTATCAGCATCACAGGGTTGAGGAGGATTGAGAGGAGATATATAGAGTGCTCAGTGTAGGTGGGACTTTGAGATGGGAGGACAAGCGTGAGTGATTTAACAGCTAGTGGGCACTGCCCACCAGCCATGCCTCCATCACTGAGTGCAGAGCCTCCACATGTATCCATAGAGAGAATGTCTCAGATCTACACTGAATTTGAATTTTAAGAACATTTAGGAAATGCTCTTAGACCCTCAAAATCAGGAAAACAACAGTTACAGTTTTTCAGAACTTTGTTTGTCATATATCCTAAGGCTTTTAAGTATTGTCATTGGCATCTTGGTTTTTCTCTATTGTTTGAATGTTAAACTTTCCTGACTGAGCACCCTAATGTATGTTCAGTGGAATCAATTTTTTTTTAACTAAGAAATGGTTTTGTAATGAAATAAGGATTGTATATTGGCCCTTTTTCTGGGTGTGGTAGAGTAGGAGAGAAAACACAATGTGTGTGCCATTGTGTCTGATAAATCGGGTTACTGCCCAGACTTCATGACTCATCTCCCAAAGCCTCCCTGCTCAGTTATTCTCTAACTCACAGTTAACGAGAGGATTATGATTCACAAGTGCTTTTTGAAAAATGAACAATGTATAAATTTTAGTTTCTTCCATTATTTTGGCTCTCCTGAAACATGTAATTCTGTCTTTACTCAGACCAGTCTTGCCTAATCAAGAATGATGTATGGGACAGAGGAAGAAATCCTATACAGTTAACTCTTACTTAACAAAAGCAAACAGAGGATGCTTAACCGACTGAGCCATCCAAGCACCCCTGATTCTGGGCACATGCACCCGAATGTTTATAGCAGCAATGTCCACAATAGCCAAACTATGGAAAAAATCTACATGTCCATCAACAGATGAATGGATAAAGAAGATGTGGTATATATATACAATGGAATACTAAGCAGCCATCATGAGAAAAGAAATCTTGCCATTTGCAAAGACGTGGATGGAACTAGAGGGTAATCTAAGCGAAATAAGTCAGTCAGAGAAAGACAATTATCACATGATCGCTCTGATATGAAGAATTTGAGAGGCAGGGCGGGGGGTCTGGGGTGGTGGGGGAGTGAAATGAAATAAGATGGGATCAGGAAGGAGACAAACCATAAGAGACTCCTAAACTCATGAAACAAACTGAGGGTGGCTGGGAGGTAGGCGGGAGTAGGGATAGGGTGGCGTGGTTATGGACACTGGGGAGGGTATGTGCTATGGTGAGTGCTGTGAAATGTGTAAGCCTGATGATTCACAGACATGTACCCTGGGGCAAATAATACATTATATGTTAATAAAAATATAATAATAAAAATAATATAAATATAATATAATAATATAAAAATAAAAATAAATAATTTTTAAAAATTAAAAAAAAGCAAACAGAAAGACTGGTTAAAACAATTTTGATATATAGACATGATGAAACACTGTATAGCCACAGAAAAGAAGGATATCCAGATGTATTGATATGGAAGATGTCCAGGATTTATTATTTAACTAAAAATGCAAGCTGTAGATAGTAAGTATAATATCCTTTTTGATGGATTTTTTTAATGTATAGCTAATGTATATTCTGGTATAGCACAGAAAATTTTTAAAAGGGTATAGAAGAAAGTACTGAGTGATTACTTTTGGGAAATGGACTCGCAGGAGGTGAATGAGACCTGTTTTGCTTTATATACCTTTATATTTCTTTTTTTTTTTTTTTAAAGATTTTATTTATTTATTTGACAGAGGGAGAGAGATGACAAACAGGCAGAGAGCCAGGCAGAGAGAGAGGGGGAGGCAGGCTCCCCACCGAGCAGAGAGCCTGATGTGGAGCTCGATCCCAGGACCCTGAGATCATGACCTGAGCCGAAGGCAGAGGCTTTAACCCACTGAGCCACCCACGCGCCCACCTTTATATTTCTTTTAATGAGCATAGTTTATTATTATTTTTTGAGCAGTTTGTGAAAGGGAAGTAGACCAGGGTCTTTCCTACATAACAAAAGTAATGTTTTAATAAACAGCGTTAAGAGTCCCTTCATTTCATCTAGAAGATATTTGAATAAGGTCTGAGGATCTAATGTAAAACATGGTGAATATAGTTAATAACACTGTATTGTATAATTTAAATTTGTTAAGAGAGTAGGATTTAAACATTCTCACTAAAAAAAGATGTGAGATGATGAATGTGTTAATTAACTAGATGAGGGGATCCTTTCACATTGTGTATGTATATCAAATCCCTATGATGTATACTTTAAATATCTTATAATTTATAAGTCAGTTATAGCTAAAAGTAAAAAGATTCCATTCACGGGCGCCTGGGTGGCTCAGTTGGTTAAGCAACTGCCTTCGGCTCAGGTCATGATCCCGGAGTCCCGGGATCGAGTCCCATATCGGACTCCCGGCTCTGCGGGAAGTCTGCTTCTCCCTCTGATCTTCTCCCCTCTCATTCTCAGTCTCTCTCTCTCTCTAATAAATAAATAAATAAAAAAATCTTTAAAAAAAAAAAAAAAAGATTCCATTCACAATGGCAGCATAATATAAAATAATCAGGAACTAATGCAGGAAGACATGAATAGGACAAAAAATACAGTAAATATAGTTAACACTTTGAAGAATATAAAAAAAAAAGTAAATGGAGAAAATACTGTCCCAAGATTATAAAATTCGGTACCATAATATGCTAGTTCTCCCTGAACTGATTATTTTACCTGCCTTTTCTTATGAAATTTTTCAAATATAGAGAAAAGTTGAATTTTATATTCATCCCTACCACCTAGACTCTATAATTAACATTTTATTCTACTTGTTTTATCATGTATCTGTCCACTGTCCGTGTGTTCATCCGTCATTCATACTGTTTTTAATGTATTTCCGAGTAAATTGCTTATATCAGTACACCTCTTCGCAAATACTTAAGCATGCATATCATTTATGATACTCATTTGTGAGTAGAGTCATTATCAGAGGTGAAATTTATGTGCAAATACACAAATGCATCTCTTTGTCAAAATACAGAATATTACTGTTGTCGGGCACCTGGGTGGCTCAGTTGGTTGAGCAGCTGCCTTTGGCTCAGGTCATGATCCTTGAGTTCTGGGATTGAGTCCCACATCGGGCTCCCAGCTCCACAGGGAGTCTGCTTCTTCCTCTAACCTTCTCTCCTCTCATGCTCTCTCTCACTTTCTCTGTCTCGCAAATAAATAAATAAAATCTTAAAAAAAAAAGAATATTACTGTTGTCCAGGAAGGTACCCTCATGTTCTTTTCCAGTAAATCTTCCATCTCTTTCCCAGGTAAACATTGTTCTGATTTTTTTTCCCACCCCAAGTTAGTTTCTTAATTGTTTTAAAATTTTTTTTTAATTTTTGGGGTGCCTGGGTGGCCCAGTTGGTTAAGCATCTGACTCTTGATTTTAACTCAGGTCATGATCTCAGGGTTATGAGAGCCTCGTGTTGGGTTCAGGGTAGAATCTGCTTGAGATTCTCCCTCTTCTGCCCCTGCCCCACGTGCTCACTCAATCAATAAAAATCTCTTAAAAAATTAAAAAAAAATTTTTTAAGTAATCTCTCTGCCCTATGTGGGCCTTGAACTCATAACCCTGAGATTAGGAGTCCTGTGTCCTATTATGCTCTACCAACCAAGCCAGCCAGCTGCCCCTCCACCATAGAGTAGATTTGCTGCTTTTAGAACTTCACATGTATGGAATCATACGTTATATAATCTTTTGTGTAAGGCTTTTTTCACTCAGCATGATATTTTTTAGATTCATGTTGTGTGTATCAGTAATTCTTTCTTTTCATTGTTAATGTTCCTTTGTGAGAAAATACCATTGTTTATATAATCTCTTATTGATGGTTACCTGGGTTGTTTTCAGTTTTTTGTTATTATGATTATTTTTGTCTTAGTCCTTTTGTGGGCATATGTTTTTATTTTCTTGGGTAAATATATAGGAGTAGAATTCCTGGGTCATGAAGTAGGTGTATATTTAGTTTTATAAGAAGCTGTCAAACTAATTTTTTTTTTTTTAAGATTTTATTTGTCAGAGAGAGAGAGCGAGCGCACAAGCAGGCAGAGGCAGAATCAGGCTCCCTGCTGAGCAAGGAGCCCGATGTGGGACTCGATCCCAGGACCCTGGGATCATGACCTGAGCCGAAGACAGCTGCTTAATCAACTGAACCACCCAGGCGTCCCTGTCAAACTAATTTTTAAAATGAAATAAATATATCACAAATAGTAGCTCGTTTTAAAAATCATTCTGTGAGGGGCGCCTGGGTGGCTCAGTGGGTTAAAGCCTCTGCCTTCAGCTCAGGTCATGATCTCAGGGTCCTGGGCTCGAGCCCCGCATCAGGCTCTCTGCTCAGCGGGGAGCCTGCTTCCCTCTCTCTCTGCCTGTCTCTCTTCCTACTTGTGATCTCTCTCTCTCTGTCAAATAAATAAATAAATAAATTTAAAAAAATAAAAATCATTCTGTGAAAGGCAAAATCATTCGAACTATTAGAATTTGTATACAGGGTTTCTGGCGTTGTGCAGACTACAGCTGGCAGTGCTGGTTTCCTTCTGACATTTGATAGTACGTATTTCCCTTGGATTCAAACTATTTAACCATTCATCTGTATCTGTATTCATCTAAGGCTAGATCTTTATCATAGAACCAGCTTTTAAAATCAATTCGGAGAGAGATGTGGAAAAGAGATGAATTTCGGAGGGTATGGGGTGTCAGTAAATCAGATGTGACAGAGGGAGGTTGAGGGATTTAACAACAAAGAGGTTGTGTGTATGTGTGGGAGAGAGAAAGAGGGGCAGGGGAGGGAGAGAGAAATACCAGTGGCTCCCCTTCCCCATGAATTTTAATTTTTTGAAAAGGTTATTTTTAAGATGGTTCCAAATCAAAAGGTGTCTTGTGTACTGAAATGAAATGATCCCCAAAGAACCTCTTCTTTCTGTTTAACAGGCCTCATAGTATTCCATTTTATGAAGATGCCATCATTTATTTAATCATATTTCCCTCTATTGTTGGTAAAGATTCAGGTTATTTCCAGTGTTTTTCTATTGCAAACAGTGTTGCACTGAATAACCTTGTATATAAGGGCACTTTAAAAATATAGGTATATCTGGAAAATTCTCAAGTGGAATTGTGTCAAAGGGTTTGTGTTTTTGTAATTCTGCTAAATACTTATAGATCATATGAAAGTACCTGTTTACTCAATTCTTGCCGATGCATTGTTGTTAAAGTTTTTTATATTTGCCAATCTGATAGGTGAAAACTGATGTCACAGTGTAGCTTTAATTTGGATTTCTCTAATCATGAGTGAGGTTAAGCCAATTTTTTTTATATTTAAGAGAAGCATTTTCTTTTCTGTTGCATTGTCAGTTTCATATCTTGTGCCCACTTTTCTTTTGGATTATTGGTTCCTTTTTTATTAACCTGTAGGAGTCCTAAGACATTTGTGAATGAGTTAGAAATATTTTTGAATAGCTTGTTCTTTAAAAATATAGAAGTAGTTAGTTGTTTTAGTGGAATGGTGGAAAAAGAAGCCAGATTGCCATGGAGACAACTCTTTCGAGAAAATTGGCTGCAGAGTAGAGTAGAGAGAATGCTAGCTGAAGGACTGATATAGAGTCAAAGGAGTTCTCCTTTTCTTTTAGAAATTCTTGTGTTTAGAGGCGCCTGGGTGGCTCAGTCGTAAAGCGTCTTCCTTTGGCTCGGGTCATGATCCCAGGGTCCTGGGATCGAGCCTCGCATCGGGCTCCCTGCTCAGCGGGGAGCCTGCTTCTCCCTCTCCCACTCCTCCTGCTTGTGTTCCCTCTCTCACTGTGTCTCTCTCTGTCAAATAAATAAATAAAATCTTTAAAAAAAAAATTCTTGTGTTTAAATGCTGTTATGAAAAGGACGAGTTAAAGCTAGGAGGTGGTGCTAGGGTATCTACAGGACAAGGTTCCTGATGGATTACGATTCTTGGGAGGATTGGCAGAGAAGGAGGAAATTTGTAAATATGTTGACTGGGAGTTAAGGGTGTCGTGCACTCCAGTGGCCTTTATTTCCTCTGAAGTGAAGGTAATGCCAGCAGCTGACGGTGTGGGAGGAGGTGGTTGGAGAGGAGAGGAGGTTCTTTGAAATCACCGCTATGGAGAATTGGAGAGAGCTGAGTGAGGACATACAGAAAGATTGCAGAATTATTTGGACTTCATTGGGGTAGAAGTGGTATCAGCCTTATCGGTTGTTTGATTTTCTTAAGCCATATGAGTTTTTCCTGGTGATGACAGAACCTGGGGTGAGCCATTGTCGTGGGTGCCCAAGTGGAGTTGAAGTATGAGGCTGTTAGGGTTGAGGAAGTCAAGGCACTCATAGGCTGGCCCAGATGTGAATTGTGGTGACTTTCATCTGTGAGGATGTTGAACTGTCTTCCCAGAAAGTATTGGGACTTGGGGATGGGAAGAAAACTGTGAGCCACATTGCAGTGTCTTCACAATGAGTGATGAATGCCTTCAAGAACAAGGACTGTTAGAGCAGATTCTAGAAAGAAAGATTTGCGTATGAGATCTTTGAAAAGTGGGGAAACCTCAGTTTTCCTTCCTGACATGCAGTTTTGGCATACTTGGAATGGAAGATTTGGAGACTGGAAGAGAAAGGAAGGAAGCATAGGTATGGATGCAGTTTAATGTGGGAGGCCGGAGTCACAAGAATTTGCCTGTGGGTCTTTATATCCCCTGGGAAGAATGAGGCCTTGACTGCGATGTTCCTGGCTATGGTCTGTAGACACTCCTTGTTAGTGACATGGATCTTTTTATGTTGACATACCTCTCACTCGCCAGTTTACCCGTGTAAATCCTCTCCGACTTGCCATTCGCCGTACGCTGGTTCTTTCCCTTGCAGCCTCTCAGGTGAAGTACGTCTTTCTTCTGCAGTTTCATTTTAGTTTTGATTCGTATATCCATGATCTGTAGTTAGATCTGTTTTCTTTAACTTAATTTTATTGATTATTTTTATTTATAAAAATATTCTCCATTTTTAAAACTGAGAATAAAGTATAATATAAAAAAGAAAATAAAAATATAAAATGCTGTGCTATATGTTTACAGGTTTTTTTCCTTCTAGTTTTACTTTCATGCATATACATTCATACACGTACATGGATTTAGTTGAGATCATATGGTATGTTCCATTTTTGGTTTTTTTTTGTGTGTGTGTGGTTTTTTTTTTTTTTGCTTAAAAAATGAAGGGCTTGTTCCATTTCCTTAAATTCTTTGAAGATAGCATTTTGAATAGTAGCAGTATATCATCTTGAATAGCAGCATAGCACTTACTTCAACTTTTTCCTGTTTTCCTTGCTGCTGCGTATTTGGATTGTTTCTGCTTTTTCACTTAATGAATATCTTTATCATTTTAGTCTGAGTTTCAGATTATTTACATCTACTTCAGAATAGAACCTTGGAAGTGGGTCACAAAACAATATGGACATGTTTAAGATTCTTGTATAATCTTTCTGGGAAGGAATTTGTTATTACAGGCTAGTGGCCATTCCCACCAGTATTTGGTTCCTTTTCATGAGACTCTTGCCAGCATTGAATATTTTATATGATTGATCTTTTCTGATTTGAAAGGCAAAAATGTTCTCTCGTCATTATATTCCTTTGATTAATTGGGATGGTCAACACTTTTTCATGTATTTTCTTAGCTGTTTATTTTTCTCTTATGTAAATTATCTGTTTAGGTTCTTTACATTTTTCAAAATTGAGGTCTTAATTTAAGTTTTCCATATCGATAGGACTTCTGGTTTTAATCCTTTATCTTATTTGTGACAATTTTCCTAGTTTATTTCCTTTCTTAAAAACATAGACTTTAGGGGCCCCCAGGTGGCTTAGTTCGTTGAGCGGCAGCCTTCCACTCATGTCATGGTCCTAGAGTCCAGGGATTGAGTCCCATGTCAGGCTCCCTGGTCGACAGGGAGTCTGCTTCTCCCTCGGACCCTACCCCCTCTCGTGCTGTCTCTCTCATTCTCTTTCAAATAAAGTCTTAAAAAAAAAAACACCATAGACTTTATTTGATTTTATTTTTAATTTTTTTAAAGATTTTTTATTATCTTTTTGACAGAGAAAGATCACAAGTAGGCAGAGAGGCAGGCAGAGAGAGGGGGGGAAGCAGGCTCCCCACTGAGCAGAGAGCCTGATGCAGGGCTCGATCCCAGGACCCTGAGATCATGACCTGAGCCGAAGGCAGAGGCTTTAACCCTGGAGCCACCCAGGTGCCCCCATAGACTTTATTTTTTAGAGCAATTTTATGTCCATGGTAAAATTGGGCAGAAATTAGAGTTCCCAAATATTCCCTGTCCCCACATAGGCACAGCCTCCCACACTTATCACCTGGTACCACAGTGGTACACTTACTATGGCAGATGCATCTGCATTGACACATTGTTGTCACCCAAAGTCTTGTTTACGTTAGGGTTAACTTTTGGTGTTGTACATTCTGTGGATTTGGACAAATAGATAATGGCACATATTTATCATTGGATTATCATACAGAATAGTTTTACTGCCCTTAGTTTTACTGTTCATTCCCTCCCACCTTCTTAGCCCTACAATCACTGATCTTTTTAGTGTCTCCAGAAGCTTGCCTTTTTGAGAATGTTAGTTGGAATCATACAGTATGTAGCTTTTCCAAATTGCTTTCTTTTGCCTACTAATATGCACTTAAAGTTTCTTTATGTCTCTTGATGGCTTGATAACTCATATCCTTTAAGTGCTGCATAATATTTCATTGTCTGGATGTAATATATTTTCTTTATCCATTCACTTACTGAAGTTGGTTGCTTCCAAGTTTTGGCAATTAAGAATAAAGTTGCTGTAAACACTGGTTTGCTGATTTCTGTGCAGACATAGTTTTCAACTTTCTTGGGTAAATAACAAGGAACACAATTGCTAGGTGATATGGAGAATGTTTAGTTATGTAGGAAACCACTAAACTGTCTTCCAGAGTGGCTGTACCACTTTGTATTCCCACCAGCAGTGTATGAGAATTCCTATGGCTCCACCTGCTCATCAGTATTTGCTGGTATCAGTGTTTTGGATTTTGGCCATTCTGATAGATGGGTAGTGGTATCTCGTTGTTTAAATTTGTAATTCCTTAATGACACATGTTGAATATCTTTCCATATGCCTATTTGCAATCTTTATATCTTCTTCACTAAAGTATCTGTTAAGGTCTTTGGCCTATATTTTAATTGGTTTGTTTTCTTAATTGTTGATTTTTTAGAGTTCCTTATAAATTTTAGATAACAGTCCTTTATCATATGTGCCTTTTGCAAATATTTTCTTCCAGTCTGTGGCTTATCTTCTTGTTCTCTTGACATTGTCTTTCACATAGTGGAAGTTTTTAATTTGAATGAAGTCCAGCTTATTAATTATTTCTTTAATGGATTGTTCCTTTGGCGTTATACCGAAAAAGTCATCACCATACCAGGTCATTTGATTTTCTCCTATGTTATCTTCTAGGTGTTTTATAGTGTTGTGTTTACAGTTAAGTCTGTGATACATTATAATAAATTTTTGTGAAAGTATAAGATCTGTGTCCAGATTTTTTTTGTTGTATACATATGCCCAGTTGTTCCAGCACCATTTATTCAAAAGACTGTCTTTGTTCCCTTGTATTGCCATTGTCCTTTGTCACAGATCAGTTGACTGTATTTATGTGGGTCTGGGTCTGGGCTCTCTATTCAATTATATTGCTCTATTTTTCTTTTATCAGTACCTGTCTGTCTTGATTACTATTGCTGATAAGTCTTGAAGTTAGGTAGTGTTAGTCCTCCAGCTTTGTTTTTCTGTGTTTAGTTGGCTCTTCTCAGACTTTTGCCTCATAATCTTTAGAATCAGTCTGTCAAAATCCACAAAAAGTTATTTTGCATTTTGATTTGAGATTGCATCGAGTCTATAGACCAAGCTGGGAAGAACTGACATCTTGACAGTACTGAGTCTTTCTCTCCATGACCATTATTTATGATGGATTTCTTTTATATTTAGTAGCTTTTCTTTTTTTCTATCATCAGATATGCCATTTTTACCTTTGTGATTTCTTGGATCAGAAAATACTTCCTTATCTTGAGCTCACATAAATATTAATTTATTTCCTTGTAAAATGTGTTTTTAAGTATTTAATCCTTCTACCCATCTGGATTTTATTTTTGCTGTGTGGAATGAGGTGACGGTCTGACGCTCTCCCACAAAACACATAGTTATTTTTCCTCAAACCATTTCCTATCAAGAATAGATATGCATAGGGCGCCTGGGTGGCTCAGTTGGTTAAGCAACTGCCTTCGGCTCAGGTCATGATCCCGGAGTCCCGAGATTGAGTCCCACATCGGGCTCCCAGCTCCATAGGGAGTCCGCTTCTCACTCTGACCTTCTCCCTCCTTGTGCTCTCTCTCACTCTCTCTCTTTCCTAATAAATAAATAAATAAAATCTTTAAAAAAAAAAAAGAATAGATATGCATACAAATAATCAACCTTCCAATTTGTTTTCTAACCCATTTGGAAGGAATTGCATGCTTTCCCTATTTTAGATTATAGTCAGGTGGGAAGAGTGGGGAAGTGGTCAAATCTTATATGGTTATACCTTGGGAAGGCCACCTACCGAACACATTTCCCTACTAGGCATGGTTACTGGTACCAGAGGCAAACTCCTGGGTTGTGTACGAACCACCTGCATCTCCCCACCCTTCTTCAGAGATTCTCATGTACCCCTTGGAGAGGCATGACCTGCTTCCCTTGGAGAGTCACTACCATACTCATACCGTACACACACCATACACACACCAGGGCGTGAGTCTCTTGAAGATGGAATGTATGAGTGTATTGCTCCCCTGTTCTTACCCTCAACCTAGCTCACTACAGGGCACAAAAATCTGAATGGACAAATGAGCCACACTATTACCAGTAGGATTGTGTCACGGCTCTGTTTCAAAGAGCTTTACATCGCAGCCACCCTACCTTCTCCATACTTCCCGTGCTGAAGATGCTAAAGCTGCACATGGTGAACACAAGGAGAGCTTTTCACAGGACCACTCCCTAGCTCTCACCCCCAGAGATGCCCACTGGCACGGGGATTTTTAAAAGTTCTTCAGGTGATTCTAAAGTACAGCCAAAGTTGAGGGTAATGCTATAAAAAGTGTGTTCTTACTAAGTTTTATTTGTATTGATATAAAGATTCAATTAGGTAGTTGGATTGGCAGGGGGGAGGAACGTGCATATCAAACTCCCAAAAGATCATTGGTCTGTATGTACATTTTATTGCTGGGAAGATTTTACCCAAAATACTCCTTTGGTGACTATTTTGGAGATAGTTACAGTAATATAGTACCTTGTCTAATATGGCTGTCTCTTTTCTAGGTCAGCATGGATTCCTGGTTCATTCTTATTCTGCTTGGCAGTAGTCTGACACGTGTATGTGCCAACAATGCAACCACAGGTAAATCGTCATTTGATAAGGCTGGTGTTCTGAATAGAATTTTGCTTTCACATTTAGTGACCTAAAATTGGAGACCTGGGTGGTATTAAAGAAAGAAGAAATATTAAAGTTTTACTTAAAACTGATGGTATAAAATAATGTCTCTGGAAATCTCTGAGTCCTGTTGAATGATCAGCATTGCTCTGTATACAATATACTACTTTAAATAAGTAGATGATATGTTCATCCCTGAAAAGTTAAAAAAAAAAAAGCAAAACTGTTGCTACTTAAGACTCCTATATATTGATTCTGAGAATATAAGTAATGAATCCAGTTTTCTTCCTCCCTGAAACAGTAGTCCTTTGGAGGTGGTAGAAAGGGTCTAGTGTTAGATAAGAGAGAGAGAGAGAGTGAGTGTATCTGGTCTTTTGTTGGTCTCCAGGTGTTTGATAGTTTATTTTTTTCATTTATTTATTGAGAAAGTGAGAGTGAGGGGGCAGGGGAGGGCAAAGGGAGAGTTTCAGGCAGACGCCCCACTAAGGGTGGAGTCCAATGTGGGGCTTGATCCCAGGACCCTGAGATCATGACCTGAGCTGAAATCAAGAGTCGTCCACTTATCTGACTAAGCCACCGGTGCCCCTGTTTGAGAATTTATTAACATTTGCTGCTTTGTGCCTTATAACTTTTGAGCTATCACATT
>CM052811.1:95602670-95643812 GCA_028533885.1 Nasua narica | reverse complement strand
AGTTGGCTTATGTAGTTGGCTGCTCCTATATTGGGGGCATAAATATTTACAATTGTTATATCTTCTTGGAGGATAGACCGTTTAAGAATGATGTAGTGTCGGGGCGCCTGGGTGGCTCAGTCATTAAGCATCTGCCTTTGGCTCGGGTCATGATCCCAGGGTACTGGGATCGAGCCCCGCATCGGGCTCCCTGCTCCGCGGGAAGCCTGCTTCTCCCTCTCTCCCTCCTCCTGCTTGTGTACCCTCTCTCACTGTGTATCTCTCTGTCAAATAAATAAAATATTTTAAAAAAAGAAGAATGCTGTAGTGTCCTTCTGTATCTCTGACTACAGTCTTTAGCTTAAAATCTAATTTATCTGATATGAGAATCGCTACCCCAGCTTTCTTTTGAGGTCCGTTGGCATGAAAGATGGTTCTCCATCCTTTCACTTTCAGTCTGGATGTATCTTTTGGTTCCAAATGTGTCTCTTTTAGACAGCATATGGACGGGTCCGTCTCAGTACCTTTAAATGAATATCTATTTTTTTCTCACTGATTCAAAATGCTACCTTATCATATATTGAATTCCGATATGTATTTAGGTTCTATACCTGTTTCTTGGCATTTGTATTTTCTGTAAATCATTTTCTCTGTCCATGTCAGAACCCCATGTTTTAATAGTTGTAACTGTAAAAAAGTAATATTTGATAAGGTTAGTCATCCCCTGTTAATCTTATTTTTCAGAATTTTGCTAGCAATTCTTGATTATTTTTCTTTATGAGCATTAGAATCAACTTACATAGCAGGAGAAAAATTTTTATTGATCATGTCACATTTATAGATTAACAGGGGCAGTTGACATCTTTATGTCTTTTTTTTAATTAAAGATTTTATTTATTTGTTTGTTTGTTTATTTATTTATTTGACAGAGAGAGAGAGCATAAGCAGGGGGAGCAGCAGAGGTAGAGGGAGAAGCAGGCTCCCCGCTGAGCAGGGAGTCCACTGCAGGGATCAATCCCAGGACTCTGGGATCATGAGCTGAGCCGAAAGCAGATGTTTAACCAGCTGAGCCACCCAGGTGCCCCATCTTTTTTTTTTTTTTTTTTTTTTATTTATTTGACAGAGAGAGAGAGAGATCACAAGTAGGCAGAGAGATAGGGGGAAGCAGGCTCCCTGCTGAGCAGAGAGCTCCATGCAGGGCTCGATCCCAGGACCCTGAGATCATGACCTGTGCTGAAGGCAGAGGCTTTAACTCACTGCGCCACCCAGGGGCCCCCAGGTGCCCCATCTTTAAGTCTTTCTATCCAAGAATGCATTGTATTCCATTTGTTGAAGTCTTACTTTGTATTTCTTAGAAGTGTTAAAGTTTTTGTCACTGACATCACACATGTTTTGTTCAGCTTATTACTAGATATTTCAGAGGTTTTCTTTTTGTTATTTTGGTGTTTTGTTTGTTGTTAGTATAAATGCAGTATTTTCTTCCACTGTGTCTTCTAACTGGCTGTTGTTGGGGCTAGTTGATCTAGATCATTATTTTAGTTTTGGGTATACTATATAAAGCTATTGACTTTTCTAGGTATATTTTATTCTGGTCATCTTAATAAATTTCCTCCATGTTTGACATAATTTTCTTCAATTATCATAAATCTTCAAATCAGTCTCTTTCTTTTTCTCTTTAAATAAATTGGTGAATACCTTCACAATTTCAGAACAAAATTAGGAAGCAGTGGTAAAAGCACTGTTTTGTACCTGACTTTCAGGAGGATGTTCTTAGTGGTTTTCCACTAACCATGGTGCTGACTCTTGGGTTGATGTAAACATATTTATCATGTTTATGTTTTATTAATTTACTCCTACTTTAAAGAGCATATGTGTCAAGAATGGGTATTAAATTTTGCATCAATGAGCAATCAATTCAGCATCAATGAGCAGGATCATTATGATTTCTCTTTTTGTAATATGCTATGGTGAATCATTTTAATAGATTACTTTGAAGTATTTACATTTGTTAAAAAACGACCCTACTTGGTTGTGTTGTAGTTCCCTTGAATGAACGTAGCAATATGTTTGATGCTTCTGTATTTGGGTTTTTTCCATTGACATTCGTAAGTTATTTCTACACTTGATCTTAGCCAAAAGGCCGAGAAGTGATTGTAAGTTATTTCTAAATTAAATTGGTCTAGGTATTTCCTTTATATGTTTGCTTTTTTTTAAATGTATGTGTGCTGTCTTTGATAAGTTTTAGTTGTCAGTGTTTTGCTTTGCTTCACAGAAAGAAATGAACTTTACCTGGAAAACTGCATCTCACTCATGTTTTCAAAATTGCTTGAATGGATTTGAGGAAAAGTCATCTCTTAAGATTCGTTTCCTACATAGCTGTTATTATTTGTTATATATTTATGTCCATTTTCATACTTGAGTTAGGTAACCATTTCTATGTTTCACAGTTTGTTTTTTTCTTCCAAAGAGTCTGCTATTCTATATTTATTAGTTTATAAGCACAGCATTAGCCATATCCTATAAGTGTTCTTGTATGTAGTTGTATAGTTATAGTGCAGTCTAAACTACTCTAATAAAGACCAAAATTCAGTGACTTAAGTAGACAAACGTTATCTTTCTCTCCTCTCTCACATTCCAGAAGTAGACAGAGGCGCTTTGCCTCATCAGGGACTGAGTTCGTTCGTTCTGTTCATTTTCTTTCTTTCTTTCTTTCTTTCTTTCTTTCTTTCTTTCTTTCTTTCTTTCTTTCTTTCTTTCTTTCTAAAGAGGGGAGAGACAGAAGGAGAGAGAATCTTTTTTTAAAAAATATCTTATTTATTCATGAGAGCAAGCAAGCAGGGGGAGGAGCAGAGGGAGAGGGACAAGCAGACTTGGGCTGAAACCAAGAGTCAGATGCTCAACTGACTAAGCCATCCAGGCACCCCGAGAGAGAGAGAATCTTAAGCAGGTTCCATGGCGGAGCTTGATGCGGGGCTCTATCTCACAACCCTGAGATCATGACCTGAGACAGAATCAGGAGTCAGCCAATGAATCAACTGAACCACTCAGGAGCCCATAAGTTCTTTTTTTCTTATTAGCTCTGCCATCCCAACAAAATTGCCCTCATCTACTTGGTCAGAAATGGCTCTCATCATTAGGTTCTGGTTCCAGCTCCTGGGAAGGAGAAACAGAGGAAATAGGGACAATTTCTTTTCCAACGAATGTGATCCAGAAGTTACATTTATCACTTTTGCTTACATCCCATTGCCTACAATTCTTCCTCTAACTACATTTGGCACAAAGGAGTCTTAGAAATGCAGTCTGTAGCCAGACAGCTTTGTGCTCAGCTAAAACAAAACAAAACAAAACAACAGGGTTTCTCTACCAAAAGCAAGAAGAGACTATTACTGGGGGAGAGTTGGTAGATTCTGCCACAAGAGTGATTTTATTATTTTTTAGGTGTTTTACAGTTTAGCTTTGCTTTTAATTTTTTAAACATTTTCACATGTTTTCTTTGTTAATTTCTAGTTTTATTACACTATGATAAAAGAATATTGTGTTATTTCTATAATGGGGAATAATTTATAAGGGCTTGTGAGAAGTTTTCTCTGTTAAGATACAGAATTTGGTCTTCATTGGTTAGATTTTTTTTTTTCATACTGGTTAGATTTTATTGCCTATTACCATTTAGGTCTTTTATATCCTTAACTTAATTTTGCACTATTGCGTTTTAATGGCCTAAAAGACATAAGGACCTCTAATACTACTGTGTTTGTATTTCTTTTTGCGTTCTTGTACTTTTTATGAAGATCAATTCTGTGTTGTTTTTGTACTCAGAAGGACAAATCACTGATTAAAGTTTAGTGAGTCTGGGCAATCTTGTTTCCCATTCGTTGGAGGGTATCTCATTCCAGCCCCAGCATATATAAAGAAGAAAGTATCTGTTTTCCTAGAGCTTATTTTGTCTTAACTTAGGTTGAATTGTAATGTTTTTCTTTGAGAGTGAATGTTTCTATTTCTTTGAGAGTGAATGTTTCTATTTTTATTACACAGGTAATTCTGACTCCAAGGACAGAAGAGGTGAGCCACTCATCTTATGTCTGTTGTCCCCTTTATAGTGTACAATATTCATCGTCTTTGCTCACAGTTTGTGGTAACCCTTGTGCGTCTGTATGGTTGTGTGTTTACTTTCCCTTAAGTTGTTTCCATATTAACCTTGTAGAGAAGAGTATCAGAAACAAATAATCACTGTTTCTAAATATAGATTATGGATTCTAATAGTTATGATGTCTTTTAACAAGTAATAAAACAGCTCTTACTTTATCATGTCACCTTGCTAATATCATCCTTCGGTGATGTTAAGCCATAATTTCTACCCCGTAGTTAATGTCTAGTCAATAATTGCCTATAAACATTCTAGCTTTTTGTGTTGTTTTCCCTAGTCTATAAAGTGTTGACCCTTTGTCATTTTATATGGATTTTATGGGTTTTAACCGCTGTAGTGTAACGTCCCAGTGGCTGGAGATGCTGTGTCAGTGGTCTAAGCAGGACTGCCAAGTCCCTGGTCACCAGAGAACAGAATGTGTGGGTACTTATGTGGAGTGGCTCATTTTGCTTAGGACAGTAGTAAGACTATCATCAGAGGGTATAAGAGAAAAAGAGATCATCCAAAAGTCGTAAGAAGTGATCATTGCATATGAGTTTGGAAAATGTTAATCTGTGAACCAATTTTTCTCCTATGTTTTTTTATTTTGTTAAATGAGCTTTCTGAGGCTTTTTTTCTGCTTACTCCACCATTTAACCATGCACAGTTCTTCCTGCATAACTAATAGAACGTTTGAAGGCTTATGAATTCCCATTAAGTAAGGGAACATTTGAATCAGAAAAGTAGATACTAATAATCCTTCGTGTGTTGTCCATCTGCCACTGTATTTGGTGAGGATTGGCAAGGTGTTAAGCTGTGCACAGATTTTGTGATTTTCCAGCTCTCACTTTCTTACACTCAGGAACTAGATTCTCCCAGGTAGTGTCTTTGCTACTCATATTTGCTTACTAGATTCTCCCTACCAAATGTAGACTTAGATTTATAATGCAATAGATAACTTATATTTGCTCTCTAAAGCTCCTCTTTTAACCAATCTTAGAATAAAATCAAAAGTCAAAGTGGTGTAGGCTTTAAGATTAAACATACAACCTCTGCTTTCTTCCTCCACATAGTTTGTATTTTCTTAATATTCACTTTTTTCTTGCCCCGATATTATTCCTATTTTACCTAGCTAACATGGATTTGAGTAGTTCCAATATTGAGATTAAAAAGAAATGAAATTACCTTAATTATCTAGAGTATTGCTAATTGTGATATATTATTAATATGTATTAGTGCACATCCTTTTTAAGTTAAAAAAATTTTTGTGTAATTGCTTTTGACCAAACAGGGAAATTGAAGAGACATACATATTCTCAGCAATATCTAAAGCCCCAAATGTAATGACGTTTTTACCAGAGCAGATCTCTAGAAGTATTTCTACAAATTTTGATATCACATCCTAATTTTAAAACCAAATGCTTTCTGAAAAATGAGGCAAATTATTTTAAAATATTTGCATCATAATAGTTTTGCTAAGCAAAGTATGTCTTATGCAGATGAATTAAATTACAAGTTTTTCTGCAGTGGTCTCTGGGCTGCTTTTGAATAGGAATGGTTGGTGTTTTAATTGTCAAAACAGAAAGGAATAAAAAGAGACGAAGGGAGGCAGGCAACTTTGCTTCCTTTCTTTTGAAGTCTAAGAAACTGATTTTTTTCTCATGTGTATTATTTTTAAAATATTTTCCACATTATTCAGTAGAACTAGCTTTTTTTCTAATTGTAAAATATATATCATAAAATTTTCCATTCCAACTGTATAGTTCAGTGAAATTAAGATATTAAGTGAAATTAAGAAATACAACTATCACCACAATCCACCTCCAGAACTTTTTTATCATCCCACACTAAAACTCTAAATATTAAACAGTAACTCCTCATTTCTCCTTTCTCCCAGCCTTTCTGTCTTTATAAATTTGTCTATCCTAACCACCTAATTTAAGTGGAATCACAATACTTTTCCTTTTATAATCAGCTTTTCTTTTAAAGCATTTTATTGGTGTTAATTCGGGTGATTTGTGTAATACATTGTAACGCATTAAATCCAGTTGTGGCAATATCTCCTGAGTACCTCTTCCCCTTGAAGTTGGTGGTCATGAGTGTACTCTCCATTTGTTCTTCAGTCTTCACAAATTTTACATCTCAGTTTTATTAGTTTTGTTCTAGAGAGAACAGACTCTGAGATAGCAAGTTTACTGGAGAGTACTTTCTCTCTCCATAGCACCTGCAAAGCACTGAAGGCACTAGTATTGAGGAAGAGGACATGAGATGCCACGTGATTAGAGCAAAGGCAGCAAAGGCCTTAGTCAGTCCTGCAGAAAGCTCTGGAGCTGGAATGGGGGTTATAGGGGCTTTCCCCTCGGCCAGGCTACTCTCTTAGGCCAAAGGTACTTCTGGGAAAGGACTTACTGAGAACTGTTAGACACTAACCCTCCCAGCAGCTAGGGGAATGATCTTGAAGGGGAATCTGTAACATCTACTTCCCGTTCTCATGAAGTTTGAGCAGGATAATGATGCATACTCTCATTCATCTATTCAGAGGTTTTCCTGTGTAAGAAAATGCTATTGAATATTCTTTTTTTTTTTTTTTAAAGATTTTATTTATTTATTTGAAAGACAGAGAAAGTGAGAGAGAGCATGAGAGGAGAGAAGGTTAGAAGGAGAAGCAGACTCCCCGAGGAGCTGAGAGCCCGATGTGGGACTTGATCCCCGAACTCAAGGATCATGACCTGAGCGGAAGGCAGTTGCTCAACCAACTGAGCCACCCGGGCGCCCTCTATTGAATATTCTTGATAAATATATATATATATTTATATATATTTATCAAGATCATTCAATATTTATATTGATCATTCAATATTTATATATATATATTTATCAAGATATATATATTAAGGCTGGAGAGTAAGTGGCATTGTGGAATATTTGGAGAAGCCCTATATGCAATGGTTAAAATCCCTGGACTCAGGCTGGACCATCTCAGTTTGTGAGTTGACTCCTAACCACTTATCAGCAGGGTGAGGTAGATATCTGATTTCCCTGTGCCTCTTTTCACCATTTGCAGAACAGGATAGGAACACAATTTCCTTCATAGGGTTATTTTGGAGAAAGAAGAAACACATATAAAGTGCTTTGCCTACTGCTGGGTCAGCACATAGCGGTTCCTCAGCAAGTGCTGGCTATGACATTGCTACTCCTACCATCCCACCATTCTGTTACTGTTCTGTTGATGGGAGACTAAGGAAGTCAGGAATCTCAGCTGGTCCGTCAGGACTCGTAGACACAGGGACACTCCATGTCTCCTGGAGGCTGTGTGTGAGGCAGCTCCCAAGGCAGGGTCATCTTGCAACAGTTCCACTATGACTGTAGACATTTAGCTATTCTCCTGCACTGTATCTTTTTTTTTTTAAAGATATTATTTATTTATTTGAGAGAGCATGAGTGGGCAGAGGGAGAGGGAGAAGCAGGCTTCCCACTGAGTGGGGAGCCTGACACAGGGCTCAATCCCAGGACCCTGGGATCATGACCTGAGCCAAAGGCAGACGCTTAACCAACTGAGCCATTTAGCTGTCCTGGTTTTTTTATTTTGTTTGTTTGTTTGTTTGTTTGTTTTAAGTCTGGAAAGAATATCCTCTAAACATTTGTGAAGAAGGAGTCCTTGAACTACAGAGTACTAGAACCAGACACAATAAGCATTCTGTTGAACCCCAGAGTCTCATTCAAGTTTCTCAGCTCTCAGATCAGATCACTTGTTCCTCCCAGCTTTCTGGAGAAGTATTTTTTGATCATCGTAGTAAATGACATTATTATTGTGAACTCCATGGCTTTCCCTAAGTACCTTTAATTATATATTCATTCAGTACCTGTTAGATGCTAAGGAATCCAGAAAGAAAAAAACTCTTCCCTGTCTCATGGAAGAAACCTGTGAACAGAAAGCATCAATCAAATTCCACTCAGCTATATGTTATTTGGCTATACCACACAAAGTGCTGCAAGAGAACATAAAAGACTCATGCCGGGAGAGTGGGAAGGAGGCATGGGGGTGAACTTTGGGCAGTTTAAATTAATAGAGCAACTGAGGAAAATGAGGATGCACCACATAGGGTGAAAGCCAGGGGACACGGAAGAGCAAGTCAGGTATTTGAGAATCTGTGCACAGTTGAGGCACATGAGATGGAGAGGGCCAGAGCTAGCCTCTCCTCACAGTGGACCTGCTGATACGGTGAGCTCAAGGGTCAGGGTGTCTTCTGATGATGGGAAGGAAGCACGTGACATGGTCAGATTTTTGTTTTAGAAAGATAATGGGGCGCCTGGGTGGCTCAGCTGGTTAAGCCACTGCCTTCAGCTCTGGTCATGATACCGGAGTCCCGGGATCGAGTCCCATATTGGACTCCCAGCTCTACAGGGAGTCTGCTTCTCCCTCTGACCTTCTCCCCTCTCATGCTCCTTCTCTCTCTCTCTCTCTCTCAAATAAATAAATAAAATCTTAAAAAAAAAAAAAAGAAAGAAAGAAAGATAACTCCAGAGGCCTTAGGGAAGATAGGTGGGCAATAGAAATTAGCCTCTGAATGATAGTTTGGCCCAAGACAAGATTTGGCTCAACCATTTGGTTTGGGCTCTTGAGGCAACCTGATGACTTTTTTTTTTTGCTGTTTTTAAAGTGAATGGGAAGCACCTAAAACATTACAACTCTGCCTTTGAGAGTTGATCAATACTAATATCAAAAAGTATAGAGATGAGACAAATGAACCTTAGGAATTGAGGCTAAGGGAGGATGGCTTTTACTTCAGTGATTATTTTTGTAGTTGACCAAGGTGTGTCTGAATCTTTAGGTGAATCACCTGTCTACATGTGAGCCCTTAGAATAACACGATCCTTTGTTTTCTTGAGAAAAGGATGTAGCAAATAAGACATCTGTTGTCCCAGAACACCATTTTAGTATTTTTGAAACGCTATCCCCGTAGCCCGAGTCTAGGAAGTGAAATTTGCTTGAATGGATAGTGGAGAGGAGGTGGGGGTAGGCCAAGGAATAGACCAGTGTGCTTGTCTTGCCTACACCGGCCCGCGGCATGGAGCGCCACCTCCAGAAGGCCTACACCAGGACAAGCATGAGACATGAGATGATGACTCTGTCCAGTTAGGGAGGGACCCTAGGAGATTGACTTGATCCTGAGCCTCTCTCCAAGTCTGAGATTTGGTACGAGGAGCTGTAAGTTCTCTCCTATTTTCTTAATAGATCTGAATCTCCTTCCTTCACTGAGGCCTGGGGACATCTTTACTATCTCCGTTGTCCTTAACGGTATCAGAAACACGGATGTAATTCAGATGTCAAAAGATAAAATCTTACTTCTATTACAGAGAGCTGTGAGCTTGGAAGAGTTAAAGTGGTGTTGGTCCTGTAGTTTATGAAGAGTCAGGAGACTAGTGTAACTTTGTGGGTTTGCTTTAGATTTGCAGCTTTGTAATATGCTTAATCTCTGTGCTCAGTTTCCTCACCCATAGAACAGGGTTAATAACGGTATCTATGTTGTGGTTCTTAAGATAATTGAATGATATGTGTATGGTGCTTTGCTCTGTGTCTGCTAAATAAGTGCTAATATATTAACTGTAACCATTTTTATTTCTAAGTTATCTGGCTAGCTGACTTTCCTCTTGTCCTATTGCTTATAGCTCTCAACTCTCCTACTACTGGTCATAAATAATACTGCACTGTTCATGCTTTACATATTCCATCCATCCATCCATTCAGGACTTGTTCTGACCACCCATCTTACATCACAGGACACCCTCCCCCATCTCCTCTTTTACCCTGCCTTATTTTTCTTCATAGCACTCATTACTACCTGTATTATATATTTCTTTACTTACCTGTTGTTCTTTCTCCTCTGCTAGAATATAAGCTTCATAAGGGTAAAGAATTATTTTTTCTCTACTGTACCCTCAAGACCTGCCTGGCACAATAAGTCATTCAATAAATATTTATTTATTGAATAAATACTGAGTGCAGGGATATCTGGATGTGATCTTGAATCTGTGTCTTCCAGAAATTTGTAATTTTTTTTTTCAAGATTTTATTTATTTGACAGAGGGAGACACAGCGAGAGAGGAAACACAAGCAGGGGGAGTGGGAGAGGGAGAAGCAGGCTTCCCTCCAAGCAGGGAGTCTGATGCGGACCTCGATCTCAGGACCCTGAGATCATGACCCGAGCCGAAGGCAGCCGCTCAACAACTGAGCCACCCAGGCGCCCCAGAAATTTGTAATTTTACGCACAATCAGTGACTTTAATTCAGTGGGATTAGTGTTGTAGCAAAGTAGGTACATAGTGTTATGGAAGTACGAGAAATTAGCAGTTACACACAAAAGGTGATATTTGAGCTAGAATTGTATAAGAGCAGAGGTGGTATTAACATTCTAGATCAGGGTTCAGCAGATTTTTTTCTATCAAGGACCAGATAATAAAAGAATTTCGGTTTTGTAACCACACTATCTCTGTCACATCCATTCAGCCGCACCTTTGTAGTGCAAAAGCAGCCATGGGCAATATGTAAATGAATGCAAACAGCTGTACTCCAACAAAATTTTATTTGCACAAGCTGGCAGCAGTGGGCTACCTTCGGGCTGTAGTTTCCCTATTTTCAAGAGAAAGGGACCTGCCTGATCCTAAAATCTGGACTGAGATTTTCTGCTAGTATGACCTTCTGGATGCCCAAACCAAGACTTTTCCTTTGATATCAGGCACTTTGCAAATGTTGCCTCTTTTAAATCATCCATTAACTGTAAGAGGTGGAGAGTGATAATATATTTGCATTTCGTAAGGCATTCCACAAGGTTTCCAGGAGATTGTCATACTAAGTAGGATAGTAGAGTTTTGAACTCAGGTTTGTCTGACGCTAAAGCCCCATGCTCTAGAAATGGCTTTCTTTTAACCTTATGCTGAAATGAAAATTTGGCTAGATAAATCATTCCAGGTTCAAAGTCCTTGTTAAGAGCTTGGTAAACAGTGGCACCATTGACTTTGGTGGTGGTATTTTAGATGTGCAGTCACACATAAATCTGATTCTTGTTTCTCTGTAGGGGACCTTTTTTCTTCTGCTAGAAGTTTTTAAGGGTGGCTTCTGGTTGGTGGGTTGAAACTTTCAACCTAAAGTTTCAAAAGCTTTGTCAAGGTGTATCTAGGTAAAGCTCCTTTTTCAATATTGCCACTCAAACTTGATGGTCCCTTTTGGCCTGCTAACTGGGAAAATTTTCTCATATAATTTCTTTCCCTCTTTACTTACTGTTTTCTTTTTTGGGAACTCCTCGATCTAGTATTTGAATAGCTCCTGTAACTCATAGATCTATCCAGCTTGTCTCTTTACTGTTTACACTTTCCTTCTCACTCTTAACTACTCTGTGTTCTGGGGACTTTCGTGATTTGGTCTTTCACTTTACTAATTTGTCTTTCTGTTTCATCTTTTCTCCTTTTCAGCCTTTCTATTGAGATTGTTTCTCCTCTGACCATGTTTTAGTTTCTAAGAACTTTCTTAATTCCCACATTGCTCCTTTTTTCCCTAATTTTTTATTGTGGTAAAATTCACATAACAAAATTTACTGTTTTAACCATTTCTTTCTTTTTTTTTTTTTAAGATTTTATTTATTTATTTAACAGAGAGAGAACACAAGCAGGCAGAGAGGGAGGCAGAGGCAGAGAGAGGAGCAGGCTTCCTGCGGAGCAAGGAGCCCGATGCGGGACTCGATCCCAGGACGCTGGGATCACGACCTGAGCCGAAGGCAGCTGCTCAACCAACTGAGCCACCCAGGCGTCCTGTTTTAACCATTTCTAAGTGTACAGTTCACTGGCATTGAGTTCATTGACATTGTTGCATAGTCATCTATACCATCCATCTCCCTAACTCTTTTCATCTTATAACATTGAAGCTCCCTACCCATTAAACTGTAACTCCCCATTCCCACCTCCCTCCAGCCCCTGGCAACCACTACTCTACTTTCTGACTCTGAATTTCACTACTCTAGGCACTTCATACAAGTGGACTCATACAGTATATTTCTTTGTGTGACAGGCTTATTCACTTTGCATGAGGCCTTCAGGGTTCACCCATGTTGTTAACATATGTTAGAATTTCCTCCCTTTTTAAGGCTGAAAATATTCCATTGTGTGTATATACAACATTTTGCTTGTCTGTTCATCCAGCAATGGACATTTGGTTGCTTCTGCATTTTGGCTATTGTGTCTAATGCTGCCACGAACATGGGTGTACAAATATCTCTTTGAGACCCTGCTTTCAGTTTGGGGGCATATACACAGAAGTGGAATTGCTGGATAATATGGTAATTCTATTTAAATTTTTTGTGAAACCACCATACTGCTTCCACAGAGTCTGTACCATTTTTACATTTCCACCAACAGTGCACAAGGATTCTAGTTTCCCTACATCCTTGCCAACACCTGTTATTTTCTGTTTTTGTTGTGGTTGCTGTTTTGTTTTGTTTTGTTTTTGTTTTTAAATAGATGTGAGATTACTCCTTGTTTTGTAGTGGCTTTTTAAAAAATCAGTGCAGTGTCGTCTTGGCACAAATTGCAATATATTTTATTTTTAATTTTTTTCTAAAGATTTTGTTTGTTTATTGCGAGAGAGGGTGTGTGTGCACGAATTGGGGAGGGACAGAGGGAGAGAGAGAAGCAGACACCCCGCTGAGCAGGGAACCCAACATGGGGCTCATGGGCTTGATTCCAGGGTCCTGGATTCATGACTCTGAGCCTAAAGCAGACACATAAACAACTGAGCCACCCAGGTGCCCCTGCAATGTTCATAAATATTTGTTCTATTTCTTGTATTAGGTCTGTTTCCCAGGACTACTCTTAGCTATCCTTGATGTTTGTGAAGGTCGCCTGTAAAGCTGCAGGTGAGCTTTGCTCTGGAGCATGGACTAGATTAGAATGTGCTCACAGTAGGTGTCCCTTTGGGAGGAGAAACAAGAACACATCCTCAACTAGGGATTCGGTCATGGTTTGGGAAGTTGGATGCTGTTATCCTTTAGGTGGAGCTGCCTTCCTTTCTTTTTAACCCTTAATTCATGTCTTGTGACCTACTAGGTTTATCTCAGTCCCCACCCTTGTTCTTTCTGTCATCAGGGCTGACCCAGGAAACTATCTGTAGGCCGAGTGTACCTAGCAGTCACATGCAATATAAAGACCCTCTCTGGATTCCAGTTCTAACCAAATCAGAAAAGACATTTATGAGATAGGGATATTTAAATAGTAACTGCATATTAAATCATTCTAAGGAATTAGTGTTGCTTTATAAATAGGATAATGGTACTATGATTGTATTAAGAATCCTTATCTCTTAGTGTTATATATTGAAGTAATTACAGTTGAAATGATATGTCTCAGCTTTGCTATAAAATAATCTAGTAGAAGAGGGGATGCCTGGGTGATTCAGTCGTCAAGTGTCTGCCTTCGGCTCAGGTCATGATCCCAGAGTCCCGGGATCAATCCCTGTGTCGGGTTCCCTGCTCAGCAGAGAGTCTGCTTCTCCCTCTCCCTCTGCCTCTCTCCCTAGCTTGTGATCTCTCTCATTCACTCTCTCTCAAATAAATAAACAAAATCCTTTTTAAAAATGAAGCAAAGGGGCACCTGGGTGGCTCAGTCAGTTAAGTGTCTGCCTTCGGCTCAGGTCCCTGAGATTGAGCCCCGTGTCAGGCTCGCTGCTCTGCAGGAAGCCTGCTTCTCCCTCTCCCACTCCCTCTGCTTGTGTTCCCTCTCTTGCTGTCTCTCTGCCAAATAAATAAAAAAATAAAATCTTAATAAATAAAATAATCCAGTGGAGTGGGTATAGATCAGCGGTTCTCTGCTTGGTGGTTTCCCCCCCAGGGGACATTTGGCAATATCTGCAGATGACTTGGGTCATCACAATTAAGGTTTTCTACTGGCACCTAGTAGGTAGAGGCTAGAGATGTTAAACATTTTACATTACACATGGCAGCCCCCTACAGTGGACAGTGATCTGGCCTAAAATGTCATTATCATGAGGTTGAGAAACCCTGGTAGAGATGAAAAGCATGTAAATGCCAACACTGAAGTAAAGTGGTAAGTACACAGGGATGCATTGTAGTGTTCTCTTTACATGTACGTGAACTTGAAAGTTTTCCATAATACAGAGTTTAAAAATATATGTACAACTTATATTGGGGGCGGGGAAGCCATCCGCACTGTCTGACAAAGCTCCAGTCTGTATAGGGTTCTGTTTCCCCAGCTGGGTCTGGATGAGGCAGCACAGCTTGTTACCCCACCTGTGGACGTGCTGGCCCTGCATTGACAAACCTCTGATTCAATACTGTCTTGCTTCCTGAAGGCCCACTCTCATCCCCAGGCCTGGTTGACCCTGAGCTTGAGGTGTTTCCAGGCCCAGATTGGTTGAACTAGTACTCACCTTTCAACTGATGGCTCTTTGGCTCTGTGGCTCTGACTGATTTCTGTAGCAGTCCAGTCAGTCCCTCGGCATTGTCTTCTGCAAATCCCTGTTTCAGGTCTACTAATGCCACTCTCTGTTGCATTCCAGATAATGCTTTTCATTCATTAGTATTTTTATATTTCTTCTAGCATTTCAATGTACTTTTGGGAAGAGAAAGAAGTAAAATTATGGATTCAGTTCACTATCTTGAGCCAGATGGCTCTGATTACCTTCTTTTAATGCCTGGTGTACACCCCTTTGTGATTGGGATTTAACAAAGACCTATTTAGTGATAGATCATTAGTCCAGTATTTGTGTAGTGCCAAATGCATGAGAAATTTTGTCTAGGCTTTAGGTATATGGTGAGGAACAAAGCAGATATGTAATTCTTGCCCTGTGGAATTTATGGTATAAAGGAGGGATACTCCTTAATCAACTGTACTCAAATAAATTTACAATTACAAAGTGTAGGCGGTATTATCGAGGGCAATAACGGTGCCTTGTGAGAGTAACAAGGAAGATAATAGCTAATACTGACTGTGAGTACATAATGTGTGCTGCTTACTGCACCAAAAACTTTACATAGATGATCTCATTTAACCTTCACATAACTTATTTTAGCACTAAGGAAACTAAAACTTAGGATCGTAATTTAGTTTTCAGAAGTCAGAAGAGACCTCTTTAGGAAGAGTAACACTTGAAGTGAGAACTGGATGACCAGGAGGTAGCTAGGCAAAGAATGGAGGGAGGCTATGTAAAGCAGAAAGGAATAACATGTTTGAAGCCCTAAGGAAGAAATGAACTCAGCATTAAGAGTGCCAGTGGCCGGGGTGCCTGGGTAGCTCAGTGGGTTAAGCCTCTGCCTTTGACTCGGGTCATGATCTCAGGGTCCTGGGATCAAGCCCCACATCGGGCTCTCCTCGCAGCGGGGAGCCTGCTTCCCCCCATCCCTCTGCCTGCCTCTCTGCCTACTTGTGATCTCTCTGTCAAATGAATTTAAAAAAAAAAAAAGTGCCAGTGGCCAAAATGGAGTGAACAAGGAAAGCGTAGCAGGAGATAGGGTGAGCAGGGGCTGGTGGGGGAGGTTGTTCTAGGCTGGGATAAGGGTATTAGATTTCATTCTAAAGGCTTAGGAACCAAAAGGTTTTATAAGAGAGGAACATGATCTGGCTCGCTTTCTTAGAGACCACTCTGCCTGGTTTGTGGAGAATGGATCGGCAGCGGACAGAGTCTTGCTATTGTCCAGGTGAGAGAGAATAGGGATTGAGACTACAGTGCTGGCAACAGAATGGAAAAAGGCAGACAAATTGGAGGCATTGATTTTAGCCCTAAAACATAATACTTGTAGCTGGGTCGAATATAGATGATAAGTAAGAGGAAGTCAAGGGGATATCCACATTTTTTCCTTGAGCAGCACGGTGGATGGCAGTATTCACTACTGAATGGTGAGGGGAAAGCTTTAGACACAGAAGGTTCGCATTGCCTGTGAAATTTTTTTTTCTATTTTTTTAAGATTTTATTTATTTATTTGACAGAGAGAGAGATCACAAGTAGGCAGGCAGAGAGGGGGGTAAAGCAGGCTCCCTGCTGAGCAGAGAGCCCGATGCGGGGCTTGATCCCAGGACCCTGAGATCATGACCAGTGCTGAAGGCAGAGGATCAACCCATTCAACCACCCAGGCGCCCTGCCTGTGAAATTTAACTGGGGTGGGATATAGGCTCAGAGGAGAGATCTGACCAAGCAGTGCAAATGTGGGAATTGCTAGTGCATCATTTGCACTTACAGCCATCTGTCTGATCAGCCAGAGTGCGAAAAGAGTGCTAGGGACAGAGCCCTGAGGAAGTCAGACACCTGGAGACCTTGTGTTAGAAGAGGAACAGCTAACAAGGTTAAAATGAGATGGAGCAGCCAAGAGATAGAAAGGAAATCAGAAGTGTGCTTTGTTGTGGCAACCAAGAGATGAAAGCTCTTCAAAGAGGAGGGAGTAGTTAGTTTGAGTGCTCATTTTCAGATGAGAGCTGCATACCGGGGTATGTTTGAAAATTGCCATCAACAAAGAAGCATGGTGGGGAGCCTGGGTGGCTCAGTAGGTTAAGTATCTGCCTTCAACTCAGGTCATGATCCCAGAGCCCCGGGATTGAGCCCTGCATGGGTTTCCCTGCTGAACAGAGAGCCTGCTTCTCTCTCTGCCTCTGCTGCTTCCCCTGCTTGTATGCTTGCTCTCTCTCTCTCTTTCTCTCTCTCATAAATAAACAAACAAACAAACAAACAAATAAATAAAATCTTTAAAAAAATAGAAGAAGAAGAAGAAACATGGTATAATACCTCCCATCTCAAAAAAACCCCTCTCCATCCCACATCTCCCTCCAGTAGTTGTTCATTCTCTCTGCACCTCTTTATAGTAGAAGTCCTAACCTCAAATAAAGAGTCAATATCTCACTGTCTTCTCCTTCAATCTTTATTTCACTCCATTTATGCTTCCCCACCAGCTACTCAACTGAGACCACTTAAAACAGTCACTAATAGCTGTTATCTTGTCAGATCCAGTTTGACTTCTCTGTAAAACTCACCTACTTAGTCTTTTGTAGTATCTGATTGAGTTGATTACTTCCTCCTTGAAAAACCCTTTTCTTGGTTTTTATGACACCATATTCTGCTGGCTTGCTTCTCACCTCGTGACTACTGCTTATGAGTCAGTTTAGCTAGCTGATCTTTTAAAAGAATGTAAATCCAGTGATAAATCACCCTTTTCAGAGTCCTCCAATCACATAGTGCTTCTCATCATGTTCAAAATTAAGTCCGCACTGCTTACCATGGCCTATGAAGCCCTAAGTCTTCAGGTTCCTGCCCACCTCTCTAGTCACATCCTGTACTAAAACTGGCCTTTGTGCTTATTTCTTGAACCTTCCAGGCTCCTAAGGTATTATGCTTGCCATTCCCTGTGTCTAGAAGGCTTCTTGCCCAGATCTTTGCATGGTTTATGTCTTCACATTATTTAGACCTCTCTGCTCAGTATAAGCACTTTAGACCTTCCCGAACTACTCTAAAATAACCCCCTCCAATCCATCAGTCTCTATCCCATTACTCTTCTTTTCTTCAAAGCACTTGTCCCTGTCTGAAACTGTATGTTTACTTGTTTCTGAATAGTGTGCCACTGCTTCCCCCAGAATGTAGGCTCACAAGTCACTTGTCTGCTTAATCATTTCTCTGTTCCCAGAGTCTGGAGCAGTGCCTGGCATACAGTTACTGGTCAAGAAGACAAGTCTTTGAGGTGACAGTAATGGATGTAACCCAGACCATATGTGACAGGATTGACCTTTACATGGGAGGGACATGGCCTCCCTTTTAGCAGAACGGGAAATGGTGAATATAGTTACAAACTCAGACTGGTTGTATGGTTCATGGTGGGGATGTGGGACTGGAGGAAGATGAGTCAGCACCTGGTCAGCTGCCATGAGAAAGGAGGCTAAGTATTGGGTGGATAGGAAGCAAGGCCCTATGGAATGAAGGGAGGAGTTGTTCTGTCTCCAAGCCAGATGTTGCTATAGTTGGGCTCCTGATAAAATAAAAGGTGGCTGTGGAAAGACATGGAAAAGAGTACCCAGCATTTTTAGGTACATAGTGCTTAAGGATCTAATAATGTCTCCTTGCTTAAATCAGAAACAGTATTCTCTGTGCCAGGAAACTGTTTGTGTTTATGATAGAAAAATTGTCCTTTTTCCTTCCTCTCCCATCCTCCTCTAGATGGAGCCCATTGAGCCTGGGACAGAGCACGTTGTTGGCCCTGCACACCCAGACTGCCATCAGGACTGATGTGTTTGTGCTTTCAAATATTTGATTTTTTATGTGCTAAGCACTGTTTTAGGCTCTTTAGCAATGAAAGAAACCTTCAGAGGGTTTTTATTCTAATGCAGGGAGACAGAGTAAACAAATGTACAAGTCAGAGATGGGATAGGCATGTCACTGTAGGTTCCTCTCCCTACCTTTTCCCTCCCCTCCACCCACACTGGCCCTGTGGTGGCAGTAGGAAATGTTCGCTCTCTCTCACTCACTCTGTCCGTGTCCTGACAGCTACAGAAACCTGGAATAAGCCCTTCTTCCTTGTCTGGGTGTTTCCCTGAGCAACTGTGTTGAGCCTTCCATTGCACACATAGTAATAACATGTTTTGTTCTCTCAATTTCAGATGAGACACCAATTATTGCAGTGATGGTGGCCCTGTCCTCTCTGCTAGTGATCGTGTTTATTATCATAGTTCTATACATGTTAAGGTGAGCCTGCTAAATGCTAAAGGGAGAATGCTAAAGCTTCTATACTCTCTTGGATTCTGTTTCAGTACACACGGTCTCATTAAGCCCACATAGTCCAGAAGATAGTAGGATAAGGACAGTGAATAGAATAGAGCGGAATGTTTTATGATTTTAAGATTAAAATTCTACGTAGAAATGGTTTAAAAGCTCTACATAGTTTTCTTCAAGACCCAGCCCCTCCCCTCTGCTTCCATCTGCCCAACTCCAGTTCCCTGACTCCAGTGTAACCTAAAGCCCAGAGTGGTGGTTTGAGGGTGAAGGAAAAGCTGTATAGTCTGTGCTATTACGGATATGTGATTTAAGAGCCTCAGATCTAGCCCTGCTGAAGCAACCCCTAACAGTACCCGATTGGAGATGATGTGGTAAATAGAGACCTATTCTGTTTCTAGTTGGCGGGTTTGGGACAAACCTCGGATCTAGGATCCCTGACTCTGGTGTGCTAACCTAAACCATGTGATTACAGGGTTCCCCTTTCTGACTTTCTTCAGGGTCCTCTAGCTATTACTGCTCAAACAGGGAGGGGGAACCCAAGGGAGAGAAAAGGGAGGTGCATTTGTCCTCTTCCTGCTGAAGTTACTGCCCTGGCTAATTAGGATTAACTCTTCACTTATCTTTGGTTTAAGCTACTCTGTGCTCCTTCTGTTGTTTTGCAGGGATAAAGAGAGGGGAACCTTATACACCCCTCCAGTTTGTCATATGTCTCCCCTGTTCTGCAGGAGACTTGTAGCCAGACCTGTGCCCACCCAGTCTGAAGCTCTGGGCTTCTTCCTTACTGTACTGGGGAGATACCAGGATTTTGTTTGATAGGGACATTCTTATCTCCCCTCCACTGTATTCTACCCACTTATCCCTTCCCCACCGGGTGTGGTGGTCATCTCCAGTGAGTCCTGCACTCGGAGCCACACGGAGGAGCCCTACAAGTGGAATATACTGTTAGGGCCTCTGGGTTGGACTCTACTGTGCTGAGGATGAGCAGGAACATCCAGAAGCACGGGGTCCCCATGAAATGGAGCTGCCTCAGCGTGTGCAGGACCTGTCTCTGAAAGAACATGTTTATTTGGCCAAGGAGATTTAGGAAGCTGAATTGATAATGTGGAAATAAAAAGCCAGTGATTGGTGTCTCTTGACTCTGTGCTTACTTTTTCACTATGAACATTTTCTCATTAGGTTTAAGAAATACAAGCAAGCTGGGAGCCATTCCAATTCTTTCCGCTTATCCAATGGCCGCACTGAGGATGTGGGTAAGGCACCCCTTAATGACATGGGGAACCTTCATGGAGAAGGAAATCAAGAAATAAGGGGTTTCCCCATCCTACAAGGGGTAGGGGAAGACTTGAAGAAAGCAGTCCTAGTTCTTGGAGGCCTGGTACATGAGGTAGCATCCCCAATTTGGTCTCCAGAGCACCTGACCAACCTCCCCCCTTGTATACTGCAGAACCCCAGAGCGTGCCACTTCTGGCCAGGTCCCCAAGCACCAACAGGAAGTATCCACCCCTGCCCGTGGACAAGCTGGAAGAGGAGATTAACCGGAGAATGGCTGATGACAATAAACTCTTCAGAGAGGAATTCAACGTGAGTTCTTTGCTGAGGCTGCCGAGTCAGCAGGGAGGAAAGCAGACCAAAGGTCAGGCCTTTTGAATCATGGGGTAGAAAACAGGTTTCTAACGGGTTAAGAGGTGAGAAATTTTCTACCAGACTCCTTTCCTATGTGATCATAGACAGGAAATAAATAAGATTTGCCTTAACTCTCTCATCTACCCATCCATCCATCCATTCATCGTCGCACCTGTTACTTTAATAAATACTTAATCAAGCGTCTAATACGTGCTAGGTGCCAGGGATTTGTTGGGGAGCAAAAACAGATCCAGTCCCTACACTCACAGAACTTGCCATCTAGTAGGGAAATCCCCGTAAATAAGAGCAAAAATAAGTGTCCAAGTTCAGACAGCAGTATAGGACATGAAGGACTGGTGCGTAATGGTAGGAGTCTGTATTAATAGGTGGCCTTTTGGAGTCTGAAACGGGTCCCAGCGTGTCATAAGTAACAGACAGTAGGAGTAAAGCAGTATAGAAATGAGGACCGTGGAAGACTACCGAGCACAGGCCTCATGTGGGATAGATTTGTTTTGTTTTGTTTTTCTATAATTTCCTTAAGGAAGCTGAACATGTTTATGGATCTACCAGTTGGTGTAAAGCCCACCAGTTCTGATCCCAGTTCAGAACTTCCTTGAAGAAATTCTGTTTTAATTGAGACCTAATCATAGGCAAGGGCATTGATAAAGGAGAGTGGGGATGTTCCAGGCCCTGGAAATAGCAGGAGCCAAACTATCCCTAGTGAGGGTGGGTAAGAGAAGGGCACATTTGAAAAGTAAAAAAGAGCTATGTGTGCCTTGAAGGCAAAGGCTTGGGGAGGTGGTGAGAGAGGAAACCATGGAAGAAGACTGGGCCAGACTGTAGATGTTGTAGATTATCATGAGTGAAGTGAAAAGCCATGGTCCAACCAGATTTATATTTTGGAAAAACTATCTCTGGCTGCTAAATAGAGAAGATCCCATGGGAAGACAGAGTAGATACAGGGAGTACAGTTAGGGGCTGCGAGAGTTATTTAAGATAAGAGGTGCTAATATGTTGATGTAAGATGGTAACGATTATAGAGAGGTGATGGACATAGAGGAACAGTTCCGGAGTTGGCTGATTCATCAAGTTGGGCATTATTATACTCTCAGTTTCCTTTGTGTCTCCTACTCAGCCATGTGTCAGCTTTGTCTCTTAGACTGGCTCCTCTCTTGTTGCCAAAATGGCTTCCCCAGTTCTGAGTGCCACATGGAGGTATAACAAGGTCCAGTGGGAAAAGGATGACTGTTTCTTCCTCTGTATCTCCTTTATCAGCAAAGAAAGCTTTCCCAAGAGCGTCTGAAGACTTCCCTTATTGCAAGCTCCTCCTTAAATTAGTCACAAGCAAGGAAAAAATAGGCTTACTGCAACTGACTCAGATCAGTCTGGATTATTTCTGTGTCATGTAGAGGATAGGCAAACAACTCCACAGAATGGGAGCCATAGTAGCAAAGAGGAGGGGAGGAATAGTTATTGGGTAGGTGAGTCACCCCTCATATCTGTTGCCATCACTGAAGGGCTTAGCAGAGTAGAGAGTGATAAGGTCAGATTTGCACTCTTAGAAAATCACTAGCTACAAAGTGGAGTATAGATAGAAAGGAAGCAAGAGTTAAAAGTAGGAGACCATTTACTAGGAAAGAGTTAATGAAATAACTTAGACTCATTTTTTGGCTGTTGGAAAAATGACACCATTTAATGCTCATTATTCATTGAGAACATTTATCTCATCTCCCAAGTTAATACCCCAGCCTTAGCACCAGAGTTAGGTCCGCAGTAGGCACTCTACTCTTTCATAATCTGTAGTGCCTGCTGCTTCTGGGTAATAGGGTATGGGACTCCATGACCAAACTTCTTTTTCTGTAAAATGAGTTGTTTCTGCCTGAGGTAAAGCTTTCCAGTAAATCCCTGGATGGAGGTGGTATTCCTGGAGGCATGGTAGGCAAATTGAAACAAATATTGTGGTGAGAGCCCATTGCTATCCTACCATGGCCTCTCTATTCATGGGCTCATTGGGCCAGCAAGGGGGTAGTGAAGGAAAGGGCTGAGCAACATCTCCTGGATTTTTAGCAGTGAGTGCTCTCTGGGGAGCATACACACGAAGCATAAATATTTCCTGTCTTTCTTGTTCCAGTTATCCACTAGCCAGGGATCAGCCTAGATCCTGGAGGTGAGGCAGTGTGATACCTTGCCTGAAGTTCTGTTTCCTGGAAGGATTTCTGTTTTATACTCATTCAGAGTCATCCCTTAAGTAGATTATCCCATAGCAGTCCACTTCTAGAGTGGGCCAGTATGTCTTAGAGAGCCATTTGTGCACTAGGCTGGACTTTTTTCTTCCATTAACTGTTAATATCATTGGAAGTCTCATGTGTCTGTTGAAGGAGTGGCTATGTGGCCAGTGTTCTGTACACATCACTTCCATCTAGGGACAGAATTCTGTTGGACATGTCCAAATTTGTGGCTTATGGAATCATGTGATACTTAGTTGATGATGGGCAGTTGAAGTCACTTGGACTTGTGACCCATGGTCAGACATATAGTCTCCACCAGCTAGGAACATGATCGTGCTGACAAGATCAGGGTTTTGTCTCCAAATCCTAATGTTTTTCATTATGATTTTCCTGCTTAGCCCTAAGCACAGACACTTAGGGCCCCACAAGATCAACCAGAGCCTATTTCTCTGTGACCTGGGTTAGCTGGAGAGCCTTCTCTTTCAGATCAGTTAATAAATGAGTCAGAGCAGGACATCAGCATGTGGTATATGCTGTCTTCAAAATCCAAAATGGCTCAACAAGCATCAGTCCTTCCTAGGGGATTGGGGGGATGGACAAGGAACAGCAGCATGTCTTTTATGCCGGAGGGGATATCCTGACATGCCACAGGCCTTTGACTTTCAGAAAACTTGGCAGAAGTAGCAGGCCACTGTATTTTTATTTTTATGTCTAACATGTACATCTAACATACATAAATTCCTGCTCTTCAAGTCGTGTCAGCTTGATGTCATCAGCATAGTTGTCAGGGTGATGTCCTATGAAAGCGACAAAATCCTGATGAACCAGATCACATCAGAGAGATGTCAAGATGATTTATCACCAGGGCTGCTCCTGCCATGAGAATGGGAACCGCTTCATATAGTCTTTGTGCACCATAAAGAAAAAAAATACAGCTATTAACCAATAGCTATATTTCTGGTAACAGCGGTTATGTTAATCTGTAGGAAAGGAGAGTGCGTCTGGAAAAGCACCTGCAAATCGGCAGTTCTACATGATTCATATATTATAATCCACTGACATCCTTAAACACGTCAGTCTCTTATGCTAGTCTCTTTTGTAGCTTGCATGTGGGGAGTGGTGGTAGGAAGCATCAGAATAGTTAATGCTAGTAGTCATTTAGCACTCGCTTCATACCATCACTAAACACACATGTAAATGTACTGTCTCATTATCCTGCAACTTGTAATCTTCTGTAGCACTTCTATAACTCACCTAGAGACTTAGGACATCTGTAACTCAGCTTAGCCTTTTGGTAAAGAGATTAGTTCTCCAGCTTGCATTTACTATTTTAATGGTCCTTCTAATCCATTGGGTTAAGAGACCAGTGTGAGTATTCTGCCACTTGTTGTAGGTAGCTGTTCCAACCATACACTAGGAAAATAGGTAGTTCCTAATGTAAGTGCAGTTTGGGCCAAAACTCTTTCCATCACCTGGCCTGCAAAGGCTCCATTCTAACTAGCATAAAATAGTGGCATTCTAGGTTCCCAGGAATTAGGTAGCTCAAGTCCAGACCTGCTAGATCCCCAAAGGTGTATTTTCCTTTACCCAGTGGAGTTATCATGGTAAATGGCTGTAGATTCTTAAGAGAAGATGAAGGGAAAGATCCTGGTATATGAGTGTTGATGTTATATGAGTTCTTCCTCTCACATGCCTAACATTGAAGGGTTCTGGGTCATGAACTGACCCACGCTGGCAGTTGGATGCAAAGGGGCCCTTTCTCTAGCTGGGCAGTGTACTCAGGCCGCCTTAATTCACCCCTCTGGCTGCCTCCCATTTCTATTGTTGGGAGCTTCACAATGACTTATCCACAACTAGAGATGTCTGAGCCCTGGTGACTATGGCCTCTGAGGCTCCTTCCATCCCAAGGAAGGATGAGAATCTCATTTTGAAGCCAGTCCCGTCCACGAGCATCTCACTCTGGCGAAGACAATAATGAAAGCACTTCTGAACAATTCTAGTGCTTTCCTCACATGTGTGCCTTCTCTGGCAAGGCACACTTGGTGGATCCCATCAGAGAAGAGACACAGTGAAGGTGTCAGCAGGAAGGTTGAGCCTCTTGGAATCCCAGTAGCACTGATAATCCCCCACTTTGTGCCAGGGGCTTTCTGGCTTTTCATGGTTACCTAGCTGAATTTAGCATTCAGTCCAGGTTTCCACTGGCCAACCTGGCCTGCCATTTTGTGGCCAGGCTCCTGAGCTGTTACACTATGTGTAAAAGTTCAATTAACCTTACCATAACTAGAAATTGGCCTTAACCCAAAAATGATGCTCTTCCCTCCTTGGTCTAAGATCTCCAAAAACTGTATCAACAACTATTCCTACGATTTTTGATGATCCAACTCAAAGAATTCCTGCAGTTTCCTCCAAGTATCAGCTCTTTGCTTTTCTTTTTGTTTATGGATTTTAACTTCCACGTTGTGTTGTTCTTGCATCCTGATTGTCCAGGAGTGATGAGAGCTGAGTCGTGGGGCAGTTGTCTTCCTCATGAAAGTAGGTGCAGTAGAGAGCGTACTAGAGAGGACTAACAGTTGGCTTTCTCCAACTCCTCTGTTTCGGCACCGTTGTCATCTCACTTAAGGCTCTGGCTTTCACATGAGCAGCCCAGGAAAATTGAGCAAAATACACGGCACAGTCAGAAAGGCCCTAAGTTTTGTGCTGTCTTTGGAGATAAACATTTGATATCAGAGCTGAGCTTTTCTTTATTTCATTATCTGATATTGTCAGAATTGCCCTACCCCTTGGTTTCAGCATTCCTCATCTCCTTTTAATTGGGATTCCCCTCCCTCTTTCGCACCAGCGCGAACATACCCCAGGTGATTGCAAGCAATGACTGAAGTGACTGAGTGCAGTTGTGAACTAGGAGTGGCTTGCTCCTTTCCCTTTATCTGAACCGTTATCAGGTTCGCATCTCCCACATTTCTCCCCTCAGTCTCCCAACCACAACCCCTCTCTGATACGAAACTGCTAAGTCAGTTAAAGGTCTTCTATTTAAAAATAAGAGAAATCAACTCAAGCAAATTAAGAAACAAACAAACAACCCCAAACCATTAGTTGGGAAGACTGGAGCAGCTGACAGAATCAAAAGCTGAGGGAGACCACCAAACCTCGGGCTGAACAGGCCCTATCCTGCTGGCTCTGGGGCCCTCTGGGGAAGCCTGTGTGCTTTCTTGGTTTCACAGTCCTGAGAATCCGGATTGGCACGGTGTGGCTCAGGTGCAACTATGCCTGCATCCAGCCCTTGCAGGGAAGAGAAGAACAACACTTAGGACAAACACACCAATTTGTGTCTACCGGAATAAAACGCTTATAATCATGGGGTAAGGAAGGCTATTTTAAGCAAAACAAAAGTATCCAAAAGCACAGTGGAATATACTGGAAGATAATAAATACATTAAAATATTAAATATTCCTATGAAAATGATGCCATCAAAAAGTAGCCAGTTGGGCACCTGGGTGGCTCAGTCAGTCAAGTATCTGCCTTCGTTTCAGATCATGATCCCATGGTCCTGGGATCGAGCCCTACGTCAGACTCCCTGCTTAGTCACTGGGGAGTGTGCTTCTTCCTCTCCCTCTGCTCTCCCCGTTCCCCCCAGCTCGTGCTCACTTGCATGCTCTCTCTCTTTCAAATAAACAAAATCTTAAAAAAAAAAAAAAAATGGCCAGTTGAGAAAAACTGTTTGCCACAGGTAGAAAGAGAGATTTTCATAATACATAAAGGGTTGCTACAGACCTGTGAGACAAAACTAAACATTGCAGTAGGAAAATTAATAGTTCTTAGGAAAAAAGCAAATGGTCTATAAACCTATGAAAAGCTGAACTGCATATAGTAATCAAGGAGATCCAGATTAAAACTAACCATTATTTTGGGCCTGTTAAGTGTGAAAATTTAAGAAGATTGGTATCAGGTATGGGCAAAGACCTGGGGATACAGATATTCTTATGCACAGGTAGAACAAGTTTAAATTGGTATAGCACTGGAAGGATGATTTGGCAATATCAATCAAATTTCAAATGTTCATACTATTTGACCTAAGTTCTGGGACTCTGACACAAAACCAAGTATGTGTTTGCAGAAGGTTGTTCATTACAGCATTATGTATAATAGCAAAGAAAGTAAAATCAAAAGCAAATACCTGTCAAATAGCAGATTGGCTAAATGATTTCTTGTATCTTATGAAATTTTATGAAATTTATTTTATGAAAATTTTATGAAATTTATGAAATTTTATGAAATGTTAGGAAATTTTATACTATCATTAAAATAAATGTCTGAACCTAGATCTCTAAGTCATTGTTATGGGAGAAAAGACATTGCAGAGGACTATACATGTATAATCCCCCCATTAAAAAAATACTTTTTTTTTTTAAGATTTATTTTTTTAAGTAATCTCTATACCTAACATGGGGTTCGAATTCACAACCCCGAGATCAAGAGTCACATGCTTCACCAACTGAGCCAGCCAGATGCCCCCAAAAGTACTTTTTAAAGTCTGGAGCTATGAGCAGTGACTTTCTACAAGGAGGGTAAAAGACAGAAGAAACATGATAGGGAACTTTCACTTTTTACTGAATTATTTGACTTTTCCTTTATAATTAGCATATTCTTTTCATAACATTTTAAAAAGCAGTTTATTAATATGGTAAATGAAACTAATGGACCTTAGCTTTAGCATAGTATCCACTGTACTTTAACAGATATATAGCATATAGAATAAAGACTTGATGTCCCCAGCTTGAGTTTTGCCAGGAGTCTTGTGATCAAGTCTCTGTGAAAAGGAATATTGCTAAATGGGAAGTTGTTCTGGAGAAAAATTGGATCATGGAGGTGAACAGGTGAAGGAATAATAAGCATAAGACATGACAGCTGTTTTCAGATAATTGACAGGCTAAAAGGAGCAGCATTTCCCTGAAGCCCCACCATGGTTGAAAGTTCCAGGTGTGATGGCTTTCGTCCTGGAGTTATAAGCTGGAATTTTTTTTTTTTTTTACTGACCAGCTTTTGTCTTAGAAGCATTGAATTTATCTAAAAGAAACACTTTAAAAAGCCACCTATTGAGATCCCTAAAGCATTCGAGGTTTAAAAAAAAAAAAAAAAGCAAAACTTAGTTAGCTCCTGAGAGGAAGGGGATAGGTGACAGAGAAGAGAGGAAAGAGCCAGTGAGATGATCCAGTTCTGTGCATTGCAAGATGTGACACCCCACTGCAAGTCTGTATCCTTGTAGAGACCGCTTAATTCTTGGACTTCCAGGTGGAGAAGCGTGTGTGTGTGTGTGTGTGTGTGTGTGTGTGTGTGTGTGTAATCTGGTGACAGGAACTGTGTGGCATCTGAGTGAGGTGGAGGCAGAATAACCTCTACATTGACAAGTTGTCTCGAAATAAATGCATCAGAGCTGAAGGCCTATGGGAATCAGCAGGAACTGTGTCAGGGGCTTTGGAATTCAGAGTCCAGGGAATTGGGGGGGGGGAAGGGTTTCTAAAGGACAGAGAAGGCTCTGGGTTTTTCACTAGTCAGGACAAGGGAATTGCAAAAGAAATATGTGTCTGGGTTTTGGGCCCTTAGTAAAGAGAACTTTCCAAGATGTGATGAACTGCCTTAAAAGGGAACAGATTCCCCATTATGGTAGAGTGCTCAGATACTGACGACTTTCGAGTTAAGAGTGTTTGCAGGGCGATCTTAGGCAGCACAATGAGGCAAGAAGAGAAATGAAAGGTATTAAGGATTAGAGAGGAAGAAACAAAATAGGCATTTTTTCAGAGGAGAATATTGTCCTCAGAGAAATCCAAATACTCATCAGATAGATTATTAGAATGAGTAAGTTACTTTAGCAAGGTTGATAGATACAAAAACAAAATAAAAAATGAATGCATTTCTATACACAAACCACGATCAGAAAATCTAGTAATAATTTTTAAAAGATGCTATTTCCAATAGCATCCAAAATGTAGAGTACTTAGGAATAAATTTAACAAAATATTTGCAAAATCTTTGGAGAAAATTATAAAAATATTTGAAGACATTAAAGAAAAATCCTAAACTAGTGAAGAGTTAAGATCAGTGGATTGATTAGAAGGCTCAGTATTGTAAAGATGTCAATTCTCCCCAAACTGATATATAGATTCAATGCAATTCCAATAAAAATCCCCACAGGTTTTTTGTGGAACTTGACAAGCTGATTCTAAAATTTATATGGAGGAGAAAAGATTCAAGAATAGTCAAGACATTCCTGAAGAAGAAGAACAAGGTGAGGAGACCTGCCTTACCAGATATAAAGAGTTACTATAAAGTTAAGACAGTTTTGTACTGGCACTGGGACAGATGGATTGACCACGGGAACAGAATAGCCCCAAAGCAGATCCATGTGTGAGTGGAAACCCGTTTACGGCAGAAATGCCATGGCAGTTCTGGTGGGGAAAAGGATGGTCTTTTCAATGAGTAGTGCTGGGACAGTTGGGTAACCCTATGGGAAGAAATGAAATTGAATTCTTGTTTCATACCAAAATTGGTCCCAGTTGGTGTAGATACTGAAATTCAAAAGACAAAACAATGAAGCATAGAGACAATAATGGAGGGAAAATGCTTATGATCTCACAGTAAAAAAGGAATTCTTAAGATTTAAAATGTTGATAAAGGGAAAGATCAAGCAACTTGGCTACATTATAATGCAAAACTTGTGTCCATAAATAAATATAAAGGAAATGAAAGGGCAAGCCACAAGCTTAATAAAATATATTTGTATCACTTATACTGACAAAGGATGAATATCTAGAATAAAGAACTCCTACAGATGAATAAGAAAATAAGCAAACCAGTTGAAAAATAGGGGAAACCCTTGACTAGGTACTTCACAGAAGAGGGAACCCTGCTGACCAGTAAACTATGGAAAGATGGTGAACCTCGTTAATAATCAGAGAAATATAAGTTCAGCCTACATTTGATAAATTTAAAGTCTGACAGTAGCAAACGTTGGGGAAGATCCAGAACAACTGGAATATTTGCTGATGGGAGGGTAAATTGGTACAACTGTCTTGAAGAACAGTTTGGCCTTATCTTGTAAGGCTAAAGATTCTCATAACTTGAAACGCGTGTACATGTGCATGAGGACACACATAAAATTAGTGTTTGAGGCAGGATTATTAACTGTAAACAACCCAAATATTCATCAGTAGTAGAATGGATAAATAAATGTTGGTATGGTCTCTAAACGAGTGCTTCAGTGAATGAATGAACATTGGCTATCTGTAACAGCCAGAGTGAATCTTCAGAATATAATGTTGGGCAAGAAAAAAAGTCACCATTTGATTATAATTCCACTTTTATCAAAAAATAGGCTGATCAAAAAACATATTGTTTGAGGATACAAAATGTGTGGGATACAGATAAAGCAGGGTGATGGTAACACAAAATTCTAAGTTTACTTGTGGGAGGGGAAAAAAAAAAAACAGGACATGAAGAGAAAGGGCCCAAAGAGAACTTCTAAGTTGAGTTGTTCAATAGATGTCCTTTTTTATAAGTGTAAAAATTGAAAAACAATTTTTAAAAAAACTTGACATTTAAAAAAATGATTTCATACATATAGCCTTGTCCCCAGTAAAGGCTTAAGGAATGAAATGGTCTTTGATGCCACCTAGTGTTTCTAGAGATTTTTAACATCTGGTAGCCTTCTGGGGCAGCTGCTTGTGCCTAGCTCTATGAGCTAGGTTTTTCAGAGTAGAAATTAAAAGAGTAGGTAGGGTTCACCTTGTTTTTCATCCCTGCTGTAGGCTCTTCAGTCTGACCCTTTGCATGTAACACCAGGTTCTCTAGGGAGGCCCTTTGTTTTCTCTTGCCAAACAGTGGTTCCTGTTTCTTTCTGACTTTCCTTCTAGGGGTTTCAGCCTGGCTAGCGACCCTAGTTTTTCTTCATCATGACTGTGGGGAGCTAGGAATGCTGATAGGACTATGAGGTGTGGTTATTGTCATAACTGAGCCCATAGGGCTATTTTCAAGAGTCTTGCTGTCACTGCTTCTGTTCTACATCGTTTTAGACAAGGGTGTACGTGGAAAATAATGCCTCTGGCTTAGTCATGAAGGCATTAAAAACTTGTATCTCATCCTGCCCTGTACCAGGGTGGAAACCTGTGGAAATCTAGCTTGTCTGGAATAAGGCAAACTAAAGGTGAACTGGGAAGTTCCAGTCTTATGTAAGGTCTCTGTTCTATGCATTAGAGTCCAGTCCAGGAAACTCTCTTTTCCCCTTTATGTGTTGGCAGCATAGGGTCCAAGGAATTGCCTCTCTCAGTAACGTGACATGCAGAACTAGCAGGATTTGAACTCTGAAAGGAAACTCTCTTGAGTAATTGAAGGCAGGCGGACTATGAGACCCCGACTCCTGTTAGGGTCTTGCACTTTAATTTCTCCTACCATGATCTTGCTGGTTCCCAGGAAGTGTATTTGCTCCCTTCTTAAAGCTTTTGCATCTATCTGGAAAAGTAAGTTGCTTTTAGACTGGTGTTTCTTTTATTTAATAATACATTTTTTTGATTATCAAAGGTAGGCACCTGAGAGTCATCCTTTACTCCTGTCTCTTTCTCTCCCCAACCTACGTTCCCTTCATTCCAGCTCTAACTCCAGAATGTATGTCAGGTGCATCTTTCCTTATACCATCATTCTTCCATGTTCCTATTCTTGCCTTCCTCCTGGTCCCTTTTCCACATAGCAGCCAGAGTGATTCTTTAACATGTAAACTGGATTGCAGTTGAAAAACCTTGAATGGTTTCCTCATGTACTCATAATAAAATTCAAACTCACTGTTCAGGGACCTACATGGACTTGTGTGATCCGACCTTGCCAGACCCCTCTCGTCCACTTCCTCTTGCCATCCCCACCACCCGCATTGTCTGTATAACAGTCTCACTGACCTTTCCCTTAGCTCACACAGCCAGGCCTTCTCCTGCCTCTGGGTCTTCATAGATGCTGATCTCTGTGCCCAGAATACTATTTTTCACACTCCTTCCTCATAGAGACCTACCCTTAATCTAAATTTGGGTATTTCTTAGGCTTTCATACTTTCTGTAATAGCATTCTGTTCTTTCATTGTATTTTTCATGGTATGTAATTTATATGTTTTATTTGTTTAATGTCCTTCACTCACAAGTTTGTATTGTCCTTGAGAACAAGAACTGTGTATATGATTGATTCACCGCTGTTTGCTCTGTATTTATCCTGGTACCTAATAGGTACTAATCTATATCTATTGAAAAAACAAATGAAAAGTAATACATGAACCATAACTTACTTAACTGTTCCCCTACTGCTGAATACTAAGGTTGTTTTCAGTTTTGCGTTCCAAATGATAATAAAGTAAATAATGTGAACAAAGAGATTTTATTTCTTTAGCCTAGATTCTCAAAAGCGGAGTTGCTAGGTCAAAGTATATATATTTTTAAGGTTCATAAAACGTATTTCCAAATCACTTGTCAGAAAAGTTGTCTAGGCTAGAATTTTGAACTATTTCCTTTTTTGTTTTCTTAATTTTGAATATATGGAACACAGGAAAGTGGTTCAAATAGTAAAGCTTAGCTTCCCACTCCTATAAAACTTATTTATTGAATGCTTGTTCTGTGCTAGACTTGATTTTAGGTATTTACTTCTTATGTGGCAGATATTATTAACCCAGGTTTACAGATGAGGAAATGTGGTCCTAGAAAGTTTAACAGATTTTCTCAAGTTCATACAATCCAGACTATCTCATGTCAGACCATTTATTTTTACCCACACACTTTCCACTGCTAGCTAATTTACATTTGCTCCAAAACTGCTGCAAGTTCAATGTCACCTTACTCAAATCCTCTGCTTCCTAACAGCTGCATCCATGTGAATGTCTTCCCACCCACCTGCCTGTCCTTGTTTCCTTGCCACATGATACTAGAAGATGGGCTATCATTCCCTTCAGGTCCCAAGAGAGGGCCTAACTCTGCTGACCATTTAAACCCCTCCCGTGTGGTTCACTTTGAGATGCTTCTCATCTTTGCATGTTGGTTAACATGGGAATAAATGGCCCCATCCCTTCAATTATGTCTCCATTCCTGTTTACAGGGGTGGTCCATTTTGACCCAGCATTGAAACCCTAACCACACGGTAATCATATAAAAAGCATGCTGCGCTTATAGTAACAGTAAGGGCATTCTGCCCCCTGAGGATCTCTAAATCCAGGTGATTTAGAGGAAAGGTGCACTCTCTGTGTTAGGCTGCAGATGTTCACCTGGGCCCATCTTTGTCCCCCAAGTTAGGGTAGAACTTACTGTCAGGTCGGGGGATGGTGCAGCGTTTTGCATGTTTGGTGTTTATCCCTGTTAGTAACTTCCTCTAATTTCTCTTAACCTTTTAGGCTCTCCCTGCTTGTCCTATCCAAGCCACCTGTGAAGCTGCCTCCAAGGAGGAAAACAAGGAAAAAAATCGATATGTAAACATCTTGCCCTGTGAGTGTTTGCAGAGTTTCCTGGCACGTAGTCTGAAACTGCATCTGTAGCCAGAAGTTTTTGAGGATAGGAAGAATCTTGTGATTGATCATAAGAGGGTTGGTAATAAGAGTAGGGTCAATCCTTTGGGCTGGAAGAGCCTGTGGTCACCCAGAGTGACCCAGCTGCACATAAAGTTTAACAAGGGAGCCTGACCAGGCTTTTGTGACAGGCCTCAAGTTTCTAGGTTAAGAGCAGTTTCACTGGGACCAGATAGGATGTGCGTGGTTGTTGTGGTTTTTTATAGTGCTTATGGCAAAGAAATCCTAATGCAGAGTTCTCTTCATAACCCCTTCCCAGGGTTAGTCATTACTAAACAGTTGATTTATAACCTTGTAACATATATTTGTCTAAGCCAGTGGTCTCCAGAATGGGAGGGATATGCATAATCCAGTGAGATGTGACAGCAAAATGCTTGAATTTTGCTTTGTTCTATAATTACCTTTTCAAGAAAAAATTTATCTTTTAAAAAAAATTTCTGGTGTATTTTTAGGTGCATAATATATTAGAGACCACTATATGAGGCATTTATAGATACTTATGTCTTCTTATTCATATATGAGTATATCCATATTATATATATTTTTAAAATGTAATTGGTATTCTGATTACATTGCTCTGACTTTTTTCTTTTAAAGATTTTTATTTATTTATTTATTTGTTTGTTTGTTTGTTTGTTTGTTTGTTTATTTATTTGAGAGAGAGAGAGAGAGAGAGACTGAGAATGAGAGGGGAGAAGGTCAGAGGGAGAAGCAGACTTCCCGCAGAGCCGGGAGTCCGATATGGGACTCGATCCCGGGACTCCAGGATCATGACCTGAGCCAAAGGCAGTCGCTTAACCAACTGAGCCACCCAGGCGCCCTGACTTTTTTCTTTTAACAGTGTATATTGGCAGCTCATCTGTCAAGAAACAGAAATATTCACTTTCCTTTTTATCAACTCCTTACTGTTCCATGTTGTGGATATATCTTAATTTATTTAACTAGTCCCTGAATGATGGCTGAGATGCATCCAAATTATTGCTATTATAAACAGTGTTGCAGTAACATCTTAATGCATGTATGCACAGATGTCTCAGCTGGCCTGGTTGTATCATTAACTGAAACATTATTTTTTTTTCCCTAGATGATCACTCTAGAGTCCATCTGACACCGGTTGAAGGAGTTCCAGATTCTGATTACATCAATGCTTCGTTCATCAATGTAAGGAACTTGAGCTTCTCTCATTATTACCTTGAATGACCATTGGCTACCATCTGCTGGCTTCTGCCTAGCTGTACATTAGAAGGAATATTTGTCATTGCAAATTTTCCCTGAGGAATCTATAAATTTTTTAAGAGACCAAAAAAAAAAAAGAAAATTTTTTAAAGATTTTATTTATTTGACAGAGAGAGAGAGAACACAAGCAGAGGAGCGGCAGCCAGAGGCAGAGGGAAAAGCAGGCTCCACGCTGAACAGGGAGCCCAGTGCAGGACTGGGTCCTAGGACCCTGGGATCATGACCTGAGCTGAAGGCAGACGCTTAACCCACTGAGCCACCTAGGCACCCAAGACCAAAAAAAATTTTTTTAAAGATCAGATAGTTTCCTCTATATTCTTAATGTTTACCCTGTCGTCATTCCCAAAGATTTCCCATGCAAATCTAAAGGTATACTTTTCTGTAAGAGTCAGTGCATCCTTTTTGAGCTTATTCAGGTAACTAAGAACAAAAGCAGGTCTTGCCATCTTTAGTAAAAGTAAGGGAGAAGAGGGGCGCCTGGGTGGCTCAGGGGTTAAAGCCTCTGCCTTCAGCTCAGGTCATGGTCTCAGGATCCTGGGATTGAGCCCCCATCACGCTCTCTGCTCAGCAGGGACCCTGCTTCCTCCTCTCTCTCTCCCTGCCTCTCTGCCTACTTGTGATCTCTCTCCTCTCTTTCAAATAAATAAATAAAATCTTTAAAAAATTTTTAAAAAAAGTAAGGGAGAAGAACAGAACAAGAATATCTGACACCAGGTAAATCTGGTTAGTTATGTCTCCTCTGAACCAAGGCCTGAGGGAAGAGCTGAAACTGGGAGGAGATTTTTTTTAGTGATGATTTAGCGAATGTTTACAGAAATGGTCCCAGAGGGGCGCCTGGGTGGCGCAGTTGGTTGAACGACTGCCTTCGGCTCAGGTCATGATCCCGGAGTCCGGAGATCGAGTCCCACGTCGGGCTCCCAGCTCCGTGGGGAGTCCGCTTCTCACTCTGACCTTCTCCCTTCTCATGCTCTCTCTCACTCTCTCTCTTTCCTAATGAATGAATGAATGAAATCTTTAAAAAAAAAAAGAAAAAGAAATGGTCCCAGAGACTTGAGTATGTTTTGTAGGCTGTGTGAGGAGCCAGTAAAGAAAGTTTGAGAAAGAGCACAAGGGAGCGCAAGCTAGCAAGAGCAACCCTGACTACTGAAGCCGGATGTGTGAAGAGAATACCCACAGAATTTGCACACCATGTTCACAGCAGCATTAATCACAATAGCCAAAAGGCGGGATCAACCCAAGTGTCCTTCAGTGGATGAATGGAGAAGTGAAATGTTGTACATGCATACAATGGAGTATTCAGTCAAAAAAGAATGAAAATTCTGATACATGTTACAACTCTGAAGATTTATGCTAAGTGAAATAAGCAGGTCACAAAACAACTTCATTGAGGTATAATTCACGTACCATAATTTTCACTCATTTAAAGTTTACAACTCTGAGGTTTTTAGTATATTCACAGATATGTACAACCATCACTAGTCAACTTTAGAGTATTTTCATAACCCTAAAGAAACTTGCACCTCTTTTTTTTTAAAAGGTTTTATTTATTTATTTGAGAGAGGGGGAGGTGCAGAGGGAGAGGAACAAGCAGACCCCCTGCTGAGCGCAGAGCCTGCCACAGGGGCCAATCCCAGAGCTCTGAGATCATGACCTCAGCCAAAGTCAGATGCTTAACTGACTGAACCACCCAGGCGCCCCCACCTCTTACTTTTAAAAGTTCACACCAATAAGAATCTTATTGTCCATTTATAGTTAATCCCCATTTCTACCCTTGGCAACCCCTTACCAAGCCTTTCTTGCACAGAGAGCTAAGATCATATAGGATTTTGAAGAGAAGTGGTACCCAGCACTGTGGAGTGGTGACAGCGGGGGAGCGGGTTGGGAGAACACAAAGGTTCAAAAGCAAACCTGACATTAGTCACAGGAGATGATGAAACAGACAGTGGCACAGTTGGCAAGTGGGTTTCTAACCTGGAGTCTCAAGAGAGACTAAGTTCCTCACTTAATTTCTGGATGTTTTATGAGTAGGGTCTTTAGAAATGTTTTTATTTTTAACGATAGGAATGTCGCAACCACCAAAAGCTGGCCAAGGATTTGACTTTCAGAATCCAAAGATGTCTCAGGAACCAGGGAGCCACATTTTATCTTTCCCTTGATCATAACACAAGGAAGAGCAGTAGATTTGCCTCATTCTAGTTATACATTACTGGTTAGGCAGTGCTGCCATATCACAGTGTCAGCATGCATTCATAGGGGACATATGGCACAGTCTTGGTTGGGACATGAAGCCCCGTGGGGCTGGGCCCTCCAGCTGTGCCGTGACCCATGTGCTCCTGTGAGCAATTAGCGCCTTCTTGTGGAGCAGAGCACATTCCAGGAGCTTCTCAATTTTAATGACTTGTTTAGTTACAAACAAATTAAGCCTTTTTCAATTTCCATCTTCTTATGATTAAAAATATTTGTAGTAACTTAAATTCCCCTTCTCAAGAAAAAATTTAACAAGCTTCTTATTGCTGACTTTAAATATGTCCATCTCTCAGGGCCTAAAGCTTTCTTCTTCTGTGCTAGCAAGCAGCTCTGCCCTGCTCTTGTTTGAACTGCAAGAGGACATGGCTTCTCAGATTCAAACTCCTTCCTTTATTCTGCCACTGCCTTGCAGACTTGTATGTCACACCATCATCTCGGTGTGACGTGGTGTCCCATCTGTGAAGCTGCCTTCTCCCTGATTGCCCATCCTATGGCTGTCTTCAGGCAGCAGAGGTGATTTATAACCCTTACATCAGATAATTTTTTACTTACCTACGAATTCTCAAGTGTACACTACATTTAAACAGGTTGAAAAGATATATAACCGAAACAATCAAAACTGGAAAAGAAAGATACTGCCAGTTGTTAGTTTTTCTGAGGCTCCTCTTCTATTCAGTGACATTCCCAGGCCACTTTGCTTCTTGTCTTCCACTACCTATAATGGAGAACCCTGTTTGACACTGGGAACTATTCCACATACCCACAGGCTCTTCCGCAAATGTTTTTGCACCTGGGTAAAGCATTGTCAAGGAAATAACCCCTTAAAAGAGACTATAAGAACCCCTTTTCTTTCCTGATGTGGGCCCAGCTTCATCCATGGAACCACCACATATGCTTCTGCCTTGGAGGGTTAACACTGACACCTAAATTGTCAGCTGCTAAGAAAGTATGAGAAACAGAGTCTAGCCTTGCTGGTGATATTTGGATGTTCTTGTACCAATGTTCATTAATAATTCACTTTGAGAAGACTACCTAGACCATGAGATCTTTGTAATCTTTGATTCCTGGTATCCAAAGCTAATCCTTTGGAAAGTTCTAGAATGGAAATCTTGTTATTTGCGTGAACCTTCTCACAAGGGAGGCTTTGTTAACTGATTGGGAGTGTGGAGAATTTCATTCCTATCCATTTTTGGTTCTCATTTTCTTTTTATCCCTCACCTCTTCCCCCACCCTATCCTCAGGGCTACCAAGAAAAGAACAAATTCATTGCCGCCCAAGGTAAAGTAATGATCATTTTTTATTTTCGGGCTTAACCATGAGTTCATTAGTGGGTTTTGGTTTTGTTTTTGTTTTATTGTGGAAATGCTAAATAGACTAATCAGAATGCAGTAATTTTTCTATAATTACTATCCCCTGAAAGAAATACAATCTGACTTGCGCATTTATAACTAAGGGCCTTCATCTTGATGACAGTATTCAGGGATCCTGTTAGAGAAGTCCTTTTGTGTATGTGCATAAAAAAGACTGGAGAAGGCTACACACACACACACACACACACACACACACCCCACCCACAGGCTAATGAGGTCCTGAGGTCCTCTGTTTTGGAGCCTAATGGGAACCTTAGGTTCAAGCCTAAGTTTGAATTTGGATTCAGTCTCCAGAGTGGGTTGGCCACCTCACAGGGTCCAGGCTGGCTCATGTCCTCCCCCAGTTGTTGGGCCTGAGCTCCTCTGTTATTCACAGAAAAGTGGTCTAGGAACCCTCAGAGCAGAGACCTAGTGCCGTTGAGTTATATGTGCTCTGCACAACATTTCCATAGCCTCAGATTTTAATAAGTGTCCTCCATCTTTGGGATCCTGGTAAAAATATCTTGATGTTTGCTGCACTGCAAAGTAATTGATGTTATTACAATCCATCAGACCCCATTTATTTAGCCATTCAACAAATGTTTATTGGCCATCTATTATGTGCCAGGCACTGGCCTAGGTGTTAGGGATATGTAGAGGAATAAAACAAAAGATAATCCATGCCTTTTGGGGGCCCTTATTTGGTAGAGGACAGTTTACACCAAAATTAACAGAAGTTCTGGTAAGTGGCTATGCTATTCAAGACAGTAGCCACTAGCCACCTGGGGCTATTTAAAATTAAAAATTTTAATTAACTAAAATTAGATAAAATTTAAAATTCAATTTCTCAATCATACTAATCACATTTTAAGGCATAATAGCTACATGTGGCTAGAGACTACCATATTAGTGCAGATATGAAACATTTTCATCATTGCAGAAACTTCTATTGGACAAGTACCATGGTAGAGGTAAAACAGAGATAGAGGTAAAATAAGGTAGCTGAGAAAAACCTTAGATCCTTCTTGCCCTTACAGTCTTCCACTGGGGCCTGGCCGTTGCCTAACCAGGCCTGCTTTCTCTCACCCTCTGAAGCCATCCATCAAGTCAGGTCTACCTTCTGAAGCCCAGCTCAGCTGCCACCTACTAAGTGATCATTCTAGCACCAATAGTCAATGTGCAGTCTCTTCCTCTCTTTTTTTGCCATGTGACCTTGTTGATGCTAAAATATTTGTTGAAGTAAGGTCACCTGTGATTTCCTGATGGACGTTTTCATAGACTCCCATCCTCTTGAACCTTTCCACAGTACTTCACACTCCTTGAAATTCTCCTTATTATTTCCAACATTCATTATTGATTTTTCTCATTTTTCTAAATATTCTTTCTCTGGCTTTTATTCTTTCTGCCTCTTAAACATAGTTTCTCCCCAAATCTTTAGATGACTACTTTCTTGAAACTCCACTCTTGTCTTTCATGGCACCATTTCTCAGTTCTGCTTCTCTATCTGCTCATCCTTAGTCTTCCTCCCAGGCTTTTGCTTTCTGGAAAGATCTCCAACATTATCTTTTTGACCCCTTCTTTTCTTCTCCTCTCTATTCTCTTTGAGAGACCTTCTTTGATACCCACCTCTGTTTGACTGGCTGCTGACTCTCTTGAACTTCTGAGCCTTTTTTCTTCCTTCCTTCCTTCCTTCCTTCCTTCCTTCCTTCCTTCCTTCCTTCCTTCCTTCCTTCTTCCTCTTCCTCTTCCTTTCCTTTCCTTTCCTTTCTTTCTTTCTTTCTTTCTTTCTTTCTTTCTTTCTTTCTTTCTTTCCTTCCTTCCTTCCTTCCTTCCTTCCTTCCTTCCTTCCTTCCTTCCTCTTCCTTTCCTTTCCTTCTCTTTTCCTTCTCTTTTTCTTTTTTCTTTTTCCTTCCTTCCTTCTTTCCTTTTCTTTCTTTTCCTTCTTTTCTTCCTTCCCTTCCCTTTTCCTCCATCCCTCCCTCCTTTCTTCCCTTCCTCCCTCCCTCCCTCCCTCCCTCCCTCTCTCCCTCCCTTCCTTCCACAAGAAGAAGTATTGGGGCAGAGAGAGAAGCAGATTTCCCTTTGAGCAGGGAACCCAGTGTCGGATTCAATCCTAGGACCCTGAGATCATGACCTGAGCCAAAGGCAGATGCTTAACTGACTGAACTAGCCAGGTGCCCCTTCAAATAAATGTTCTGCCCCACCACCTGGATACCCCCACAGACTCTTCAATATCAAAAACTAAAATATGCCTTAGGGCACCTGACTGGCTCAGTCAGTAGAGCATTTGAGACTCTTGATCTCGAGGTTGTGGTTTTGAGCCCACGTTGGGTATAGAGATTATTTAAAAATAAATCTTTAGTATATGTGCTGCCGAAGCGAGCACTAAAAATAAATCTTTAAAAAAAAAAAAAACCCTCACTAAAATATGCCTCTTCTTCAGCCCCCCAGCTGCTTTTTTCCTGTATTCTCTGGCCATCACCATGAATGGAAGGCAATTCATGTAGTCAACCAAATCAGATTTGGGATCATCCAGATCTCCTGCCTTTACCTTACTCTGAATATGAGTGGTCCTCTTATTTCTTTCTCCAAAATCTGTCCTCTCTGACACATTGCCTTATTCCCATCTTTTTTTCCAGCTCTATTGTAGTATTGATCTCTAGGTCCCAGACTTGCTTCTTGCATTTCTTCCACCAGAATGGCCTTTACTGATGCAGAACTCTTATTAGGACTCGTGAAAATCCTACAGCTAATTTCCATTATTTATACAACAAGCCTTCCCTAGCCTGGCCTCTACTCCATTAGATTCTGATACCTGTTTTTCCACCTCCATCTTCTACCACTCCATGTAGCCTACACCATAACCTCACTGAGCTCCTTACAGTCCGTGGACATCTCGTGTTCTTTCTTGCTGCTGTCCCCTGCACCTCTGCCTGGAGCATTTCTTCTCCCCGTATCCCCTTTCTAAATTCCTATCCATCTCATCTACCCTAACATATGGCTCAAATGTCACCACCTTTCCT
>CM052811.1:95566592-95602570 GCA_028533885.1 Nasua narica | reverse complement strand
ATATATATATATATATATATATATATATATATATATATATATATATATATATATATATATATATATATATATATCTTATTATAGCACTTAACTCACAGGCTGGCCAATGACATAGGTATTTATTGAGCAGTTATGATTTCTAATCCTCATCTATAATATCCTTGGGAGACATTATTTGTGTTCTCTTTACAATTTGACAACCTCCCACCCCCCACTTCACTTCCTAGTAAAGTGCCTGACATATACAGGGTCGATGGGAAATGTTCACTTAGCAGGTGGATAAATAGATAGATGGATTGGATATTTAGCTGAGAACATGTGGGCACAGGCTTCCACAAGTCAGGAATGAATGTTCCCAATTTCCCAGCAGATTTCTTCCCCTTCGTGTGTGTTCTCCTCATCTTTGCTATTGGCTACTTTAGGACCAAAAGAAGAAACAGTGAATGATTTCTGGAGGATGATCTGGGAACAAAACACAGCCACCATTGTCATGGTGACCAACCTGAAGGAGAGAAAGGAGGTGAGTGAAGAAGTTAGATAGGCATGACCAGCAGAGGAACTCCTCTGTCTTTGAGCCTCGACTGTCCCTCCTTTGTGCATCCCTTGTGGCTCCTGTGCCGGTCATTCATCCAGACAGACTTTCCTAGGGCCTGGGGGTCTCAGATGAACTTCAGGGGTGCGCCGAGGGCATGTTCCCCATGTCTAGTAGTCAGACATCTCACCGTGGTTTCAAAACAACCTAGAAGAAAGACTTGGGCCATTTGCCAAGGAAAAGCTACAGAGGAGCTTTTTCCCCCCTGACTTCTCCAAGCCCTCATTCTCCTGGTTTCCTATACCTCCTCGGAGTCAGCAGAGGGAGCTGTATAAACTGAGGCCCTGTGGGGTGCAAGGGAATCTGAGGCCCTGGCTGGATCCTTGTGCAAGCAGCTTTCTGACTTCTCCTTTTCTTTTCTTTTCGTGCTATGGCCACCAAGTCCTTGCCTCGCCAGCCCCATCACTGTGTCACAGCGAGAACCAGTCTTGAGCTCTGGATCAGGCCCCAGAGAGGAACCCCCATTCCTGATCGTCTTTTCCCAAAAGGGCCCTTGAGTTCCCTTGACGCCCACCCTGGGGTGTTGGAAGTGTTAATCAGCAGCTCTGCATGCTTAGAGGGATAGCACTAGGCTATAGGTTCGTTTCCTCCAACTTGACCTCTTACTCTTGGGAGCTGTTCAAGGCCCAGGCACCAGAAAAGGCATCATTCCGCCTTGGTAACCCCCTCAGTAGGTTGCTGATTCCAGGGGATCCGACAGGCCTCTCCATGGATCATAACCTGGGATACTGGGGAAGGGCATATTTTGTAGGTAAAGTAATGTCCAATTTGCCCCGAACTAAGGGAACAGGGGTGGGAAAGAATGAGAAGTATACGGCTGGGGCTATGTAAAAGCCGAGAGATAGTGCTGAACAGGATGGAAGCTGAAAAACTTGAAAAAAGAACAGTTAAATAGTCTGCAGGGACCAAGGTGAGAAGAAAGGCCTTCTCTGGGGACTTCTATCTGGGCTTTTGTGTCCTTTCCTTCAGGTTCTTCACATCCGCTGGGGGAGGGAGGTCTGAGGTCATCAGGGGATGCGTGTCTGTTCCTTTCCAGTGTAAGTGCGCCCAGTACTGGCCAGACCAAGGCTGCTGGACCTATGGGAATATCCGTGTGTCGGTAGAGGATGTGACTGTGCTGGTGGACTACACAGTGCGAAAGTTCTGCATTCAGCAGGTACTGTCTCCTGCCTCCTTTCTCTGCCGACTGCTGGGAGGGTGGAACCTCGCAGGGAGGGATGGGAGGTGGGTCATCCCGCCCCCCCCTTACTCAGGGTGGTCAGGAATCACTGCATGTGAGGTCTGTTTGGGCTTTGAAACCAGACATCTGGGCTCTCGGGGAACTTTGTCAAAACTAAGGGAAAATTATTTTCATGACTGGGAGAAAAACGTATCATTGAGATAGTTTGATCGTTGTAGGTATGAACCAAGTGCTTCGGGATGTGGTATAATCTTCTGGGCACTTGACTTACCTCCACTTACTCCAAAGGATCCTGACATCAAGGATGTGGTGGCCCCTGCTCTTGGTCCTCCAGAGTGACCCTGGAAGCTTGAGTAAAGGTGGCCTTCAGCTGAGGGGCACTGTGGTGCTGTGAAAAGAGGGCTTACCAAAAGTCAGGAGACCTGCATTTTAGTTCTCACCTTGCCATTAATTAGTTCTGAGACCTTGACAGGGTCACTTCTCTGAGTTACACGTTTCACATCTGTCAGCGGAGAATAATTTTAAGAACCCTGCCTTACCCCATGGGGTTCCTGGGAAGAGAGTCTCTCTCCGTGGTTACCACTTCCTTGGATAGACTCTCACTTCCCCATTGTCACCGACAACCAGAGCTGGTCCTGGCTCCTTAGCCTTTCCTCCCCCGGCACTGCCCTGCCGAAGGTTGTCAGGGCCCACACAGGATCTCCTCACTCCACAGGTGGGCGACGTGACCAACAGGAAGCCACAGCGCCTCATCACTCAGTTCCACTTTACCAGCTGGCCGGACTTTGGGGTGCCTTTCACCCCTATCGGCATGCTCAAGTTTCTCAAGAAGGTGAAAGCCTGTAACCCTCAGTATGCAGGGGCCATCGTGGTCCACTGCAGGTCAGTGTGGCTGACCCTTGGCTCCCCGTTATACCATATGCTGTGCCCATGGTCGGAGCAGAGGAAAGTGCAGGGGCCCTGGCTGAGGAGAGGAGGCTAACACAGAGCTGTTAGGGTCTCGGGGCAGCAGCCGGAGAGACTTCTCAGGTTTTGGTGCTGGGAAAAACCATTTAAGGAAAGAGGGAAGGGCAGTTCTCCAAGATTGGGGGTGGGGAGACCACTGCTATGAAGCCAGAAAGCTAGATTGAGTGTGTTTTGTGTGCTTGGCACCTTCACACCTTTCCAAGCATCAGGGTTCCCTGGTCCTGGTAACTAAAGGTACGGGGTCCGGGGTACAGCGGGGTTGCTGGCTCCATCGGTGTTCCAGCTGTTCCCCATTCAGAGTTAGAATGTTCTGGCCTGAAGAAAGCGTCCTGGCCTCTGCTACCCCCTCCCTGTATGCTCCCACAAGGCCTGCTGGCCATCCCAGTAACACCCCTGCTCTCTGGCTGCAGTGCGGGTGTAGGGCGTACAGGTACCTTTGTTGTCATTGATGCCATGCTGGACATGATGCATACAGAGCGGAAAGTGGACGTGTATGGCTTTGTGAGCCGGATCCGGGCGCAGCGCTGCCAGATGGTGCAAACAGACGTGAGTGATTTGTGGGTAAGGTGTTGGGGGGGGGGGGGGGCGCCAAGGACCAAAACACCTAGTAGCCTCCTGGATTACTCAGCCTCCTGGGTTATTGTAAATGATGATCATGCAGTGTGATGAAGGACCCTTATACACTATGTATTAAAGGAGACATTGGAGAACAGAGGAGTTGGGAAGGCAGGTGTCACTTGCACTCGACTCTGTGGATGAGAAACAGGTCCTGCGAGAAGCACGCATGCGGGCTGCTGAGAGAACCAGTGCCCACAGAGTTGTGACTCAGCTCCGCCATGTCCAGGAGCAGCAGCAGGGTCAGCTCAGTGGTTGGGACATGGGGTTCAAAGGGCACAGCCCTGGGAGGGAGGCTGGCCCGGGTTTTGTGTGTCTCCAGACTTTGACAGCCCCTTCAGACTGTCCAGTCTGTGCTGTCACAACGAGCAGGGGCTGATCTGTCCCCCTCCAGGCTTGCGCTCTAGGAGGCTGCCAGAGTAGGACGCTCCCTCCCAAGTTAAGCACCCGTCGGGGAGTCGTGCATTTGAAGTCCTGCCTCGCAAAACCGGGACAAGAAGAGTGAATAATTTTATACCTACTAGGGTCAAAGGAGAAGTGGACTTGAGTGATTTGGGGATGGGAGGAGGTCATCTGGCACCACAGAGACGTGTGTAACTGGGAACTCGGGCATCGTGGCGTTTCAGATGCAGTATGTCTTCATATACCAAGCCCTTCTGGAGCATTATCTCTATGGAGATACAGAACTAGAGGTGACCTCTCTAGAAACTCATCTGCAGAAAATTTACAACAAAATCCCAGGGACCAGCAACAATGGATTAGAGGAGGAGTTTAAGGTGAGTTGGAGCTGAACTCCCTCTTTCAGACTGAAGGATCCACGTGCTCTGGGGAATATGGAATGCTTGGCTCTTAGAGAGTTAGCAACAAATGGGGAATACCCTTGTAAGATATGTATGTGGTTAATGCGGTGGGTTTCTGGCCCTTTATTCATAACTTAGTCATTTTCGGCCCATCCTGCACGTTAGAATCACTTGGGTTTTGTTAGGAGGAAAGAAGGAAAAAAAAAAACCGGCAGTGGTATTTTTTTTTAAGTCCCCCAGCCCGCTCCCTGCCACACACACAGGTTTATTATTGTATGTATTGTAATGTACAAAAGCAGTAGACCTCCGTGTAAGGACCAGACAGTAGGCATTTTAGGCTTTGTGGGCCCTACGGTCTCTGTCTCTTTTGCAACTGCTTAACACTGTCGCTGTAGCACCAGAGCAGCCAGAGACGCTGCACAAACAGGTGAGCCTGGCTGTGTTTCTGAGACTGTTTATTTATGGGCAGCAGGCCAGATACGGCCCGTGGGCCAGAGGGTGCTGGCCTCTGCTGTATGCCATTAGACAGTGGTTCTCAGCACACCGAGGGAGTATGTCACACTCTTATCAGCATAACTGTTCCTAGAGGAAGAGCTTCTGGGTTGCAGTGGGAAAGACCACAGCCCTTAAAGTAGTTCTTCTCAAACTAGAAGGTGCACACGAATTACCCTAGGATCCTTGAAGATGCAGGTTCTGATTTGGCAGGGGAGAAAGAGAGGGCCTGAGATTCTGCATTCCTAACACAATGAGACTGTTGCTGGTTTAAGGGCTACACTTTAAGTAGCAAGGATCAAGAAGGAGCCTCAGAATCGGAGAAGGAAGCCTGTGCATTTGAATAAGGTTTTCAGAAGAGTCTGAGGCAGCCTCTAGAGTGGAGGCAGGCTCACTCCCTCCTATGAAGCTAGGATCCTTGCTCCAGGATCATAAAGTTCTGGCTCCAGGGAATCCCAGAAGGGTCCACAAGGAGCCGGCAAGACGGTGTTTCCCAAACACTCTTGGCAAGAAATGGTGTTCCAGCAAGAACATGTGGAAGTGGAGGTCGGCTCCAGGGAGGAGCAGTAGACAACTGGAGGAGCCTGAACTTGCAGCTCTGACAGGCATAATCTTGCCAAGTTACAGAGATGAGGAAGGTTTTCCCTTTCCTTCCCAATTCAGAAGTTAACATCAATCAAAATCCAGAATGACAAGATGCGGACTGGAAACCTTCCAGCCAACATGAAGAAGAACCGAGTTTTACAGATCATTCCATGTAAGAGCCCTCTCCCCACTCCAAAGCCTTAGTGCCCAAGCCCTCCTTCCACGTCTCAGCTCGGAGATCAGAATTCAGGCATTGCTCTTTTTTTTTTTTTTCCTCTTAGTTTTTTAGTGGCTTCTGGAAATGAAAAAAACATGAAGCCCAAAAGGTTTCTCCCTCCTGGCCTGGGAACAAGCACGTTATTGCCCAGCAGGGATTATACCTCCCCAGGGCCTGGGTGGGAGGGAAAGATTGAAAGAGAGGTAGGAGAGGGCAGGTGCTGTTGGGGAGCCACAGCTTCTGTCCTTCTGCAGATGAATTCAACAGAGTGATCATTCCAGTTAAAAGGGGTGAGGAGAACACGGACTACGTGAATGCATCCTTCATTGATGTAAGTGGTGGCTGTCCCCAGAGCTCCCCGCCCTCCGTGGAAATTTGGCTGGGCCTTACAGTGCCACCCTCCCAGTGCTTGGGAGGTTTGTGCTTGTGTCAGTCATCACATACAGAACCAATACGCAGCCTGTCAGGCCCCAGAGAGCAGAAGGTGGTGAGGGAAACAGGGCACACACCACAGTAGTAACTGGAGGGAAAAGTTCATAGCACAGACCATAGCCAAGGGCTAAAAGCCTCTGCTCTTTCCCATTCTTGTTCTCTTCATCCCAGCTCCAACCCTGCTTTCCCTCACCCTCATAGAAAGAGACCAGCATGTCAGGGTTGGTCCTTGGCCAAAGGGGAGTTCTGCCTGGGATGAGTTTGCCTCCAAGCAACCCCATCCCATCCTGGTGGCCTGTCTTCTTCGCTAGCCCCTCCCTGATTAAACCACCTTACTCCTACCATGGACCTGACCTGTATAGGGCTACCGACAGAAGGACTCCTACATCGCCAGCCAGGGCCCTCTTCTCCACACCATTGAGGACTTCTGGCGAATGATCTGGGAGTGGAAATCCTGCTCTATCGTGATGCTAACAGAACTGGAGGAGAGAGGCCAGGTGAGCTCAACAGGGTCCTGGGCTGTGGGGGACAGAACACAGGAAAAGGGGTGGAGAGGAGCTGTGTTTGGCTTAAACTGTCCAAAGAGCCATATCTAGGCAGTTGATCTGAGCAGTTAGGAGCTTCTCTCAGAGCTGGGAGAGCAATGTGGTCTGAGCCCCCAGACAGTTCCTGCCTCTGTCTCTCACTTTTTTTTAAGATTTTCTTTATTTATTTGACAGAGAGATCACAAGTAGGCAGAGAGGCAGGCGGGGGGGCGGGGGGGTGGGGGACAGGCTCCCTGCTGAGCAGAGAGCCTGATGCAGGGCTCTATCCCAGAGACCCCAAGATCATGTTCTGAGCCGAAGGCAGAGACCCTAACCCACTGAGCCACCGGTGCCCCCAGTTCCTGGCTCTTAACGTCTCTCCTGAATACAGTTTGCCTGGAGCCTGGCTTTGTGCGACACCTCCTCCCACCCCCAGGCAGGCAGAGCTAGTGAAATGAGGGATGCAAAGCAAAACCAAGGATCTAATGTGGAACTCCTGAGTGTCTCTAAGAAGTTGCCTTCCAGGCCAGAAAAATGAGGACTGTGGGAAGATGATTTGCCTCTTTGCAAACTATAGAAAACAGGAGAACCTGAGAAAAAATGGAAGAAATGTATAAGTTAACATTCAGTAACAAGGAAACCTTTTAAAGAAAACATCAAGTCAGGGGCACCTGGGTGGCTCAGTGGGTTAAAGCCTCTGCTTTCGGCTCAGCTCATGATCTCAGGGTCCTGGGATGGAGCCCCACATTGGGCTCTCTGCTCGGCAGGGAGCCTGCTTCCCCCCCCTCTCTCTGTCTGCCTCTCTGCTTACTTGTGATCTCTCTCTCTCTCTGTCAAATAAATAAATAAAATCTTAAAAAAAAAAAAAAAGAAAACATCAAGTCAGTTGAAAAGTAGAATTGCCTGGGGGCGCCTGGGTGGCTCAGTGGGTTAAAGCCTCTGCCTTCGGCTCAGGTCATGATCTCAGGGTCCTGGGATGGAGCCCCACATCTGGCTCTTGGCTCAGCAGGGAGCCTGCTTCCCCCTCTCTCTCTGCCTGCCTCTCTGCGTACTTGTGATCTCTCTCTCTTTCTCTCTGTCAAGTAAATAAATAAAATGAAAAAAAAAAAGTAGAATTGCCTGGAAACTTAGAATTTAACAGACCTTAGAGGCACCCTTGGGTCAGGCCCCCTCAATGTAGGGGATCTCGTACTGCTATTCCCGAGTCACAGCCACATCCAGACTTTACATCTCAGGGGTCACTTTTCCTCTCTGCCTGTCTCCCCCCCACCCGCTGTATGCTGGGTGGCCCAATCTGTGTTCACACAGTGTTTATGATCTTAAACTCTGCGTCGTGGTTGCCCAGTGCAGTAAATGGGCACTTCCTTATGCCCAGTGTGTGACTTAACAGGGATCAGAATTGAGAGAAGGATCCTGAAGAAGCCAGCAAGGGCCTGGTGATAAAGGTCTTTCTGAGCCGAAGCGAAGGGTTCAGACTTTATAGAGCGGTTTCAGAGCCCTTGAAAATATTAGATTTGTGTTTTTTTTGAAAGTCCCTCTGACTGGCTCAGTGTGGAGGGGAGATAAGAAACGAGCACAGCACAAGCAGAAGAGGCTGTAGCAGTCCTGCCAATGGCCAGGACTCAGCATGGATGGAGACAAGGGGTCTGTCCCAAAAGATAGTAAAGAGGTGACATGGTGGCCGGGTGAAGAATTAAGGATGGCACCCACTTACAACTCACTGAATTTACAAACAGTTAAAAATCACTAAAGGGGGCGCCTGGGTGGCGCAGCTGGTTGAGCCGCTGCCTTCGGCTCAGGTCATGATCCCGGAGTCCCGGGATCGAGTCCCACATTGGGCTCCCAGCTCCATGGGGAGTCCGCTTCTCACTCTGACCTGCTCTCTCTCACTCTCTCTCTTTCCTAATTAAAAAAAAAAAATCTTTAAAAAAAAATCGCTAAATGTATTTTATGTTAGTTGTTACTACTACACCTTCCCCATTCTGTACTGGAACGGTTTATTTTAACTTTGATACAGCTTTATACTTATTTGCACACCCTGATATTCTGTATGTCAGGATTTTTTTTTTCCAGTTTTAACCATTTTTTAGCTATTTTTTCCAGATTTCTCTCATGTCCCTCATCAGCAGACATACTTCAGAGGTCTTCATCTGTCATTAATAACAATACTGATGAAGTAAAAGGTTCGCGGCACGGTTCCTGGCTCTGCAGTTGGGCAGTGAGCTGCTCTGTCAGCGGGAGCTAGGTGCGTGTCTCCTGGCCCTCTCTAATAAGCCGGGGTGGAAGGTGCGGAGAAACCACGGACCTGCGGAGGTTATCACCACACTGCCCATCTCCAGACCCACGATGGGCAGGCCCATGTTGCAGGGAGAAGCGCTTGGATGGCAAGCACAAGTATCCTCCCTCAGCCCACTGCTCTGCAACAAAATGTGGCCCAGTGAATACCCTAGACTTCGTCCCGTCGGATTATGAGGCTCTTCCGTCCTTGAAGGAAACCAAGTGAGAGTAAAGGATGGAGCTGGGGAAAAGGGCCACGCACGTACATAGTCTCCCATCCCCTGGTGAAGCCTGCAGTCCCCTCTACCTACCACTCTGCCTTATTGCCTCTCTGCAGGGCCCATGAGATAGGCAGCAGCTGTTGCCCTCAGAAGCTTCTGAAATGAATCGGAACAGGACATGAATGACATTCCTTATAAGGCCTCACTGCCCCCTAAGACAGGATCTCCCTTCCTGTTCCATCTCCCGTTGGTCTTGTCAAGTGTAGCCTCCAGAGATACTAACAAGAGCCTAAATGATAGAGTGAAAGCTATCTACATTTACACACGACACCACCACTCCCCACACCTGGTTTTAAAGTCCCAAGGAAAATGTCTTAATCCTAAGGTGTCAATTTTATATACACTAAAATCCCGGAAGAATTAAGACTTAAAATCCTCTTTTCTCTCTGTTTCTTTCCCCCCCCACCGTACCCCCACTCCATCTTAACCAGAGGGGTCCGCCAACATGCTTGGTAAGGCCTGTTCCCTCAATAGCTTAGGTTGGATCATTCATCCGAGTGGGCAGAGCAGTTCTAGCAGTTTCCGCATGGGCTCAGCCCGACCCAAGGTTGTGTTCCACTTAGCCAGAGTCAGTAGAACGAGATTGCATTAGACCCCTGCCACAAAGCTGTGTGTCCTCATCACTGTTGTCAGCCTTGGACCATGCAGGCCACTAGGTGCTATCTAGGAGGAGGAGGGTAAAGGCAGCAGGAGAAGAGACACAAAAGCTTCTCTTGCACCGTCTTTAGGATATCGTTATCCAGAATCTGTAACTTGAAAACGTAAATCTGAGATTAAAGCCCCACTCCCAAGTATTCTGCTACTGGATTGAGCACCTGTTCCCATCTCCCATCCTCAGCTACTGATGATTTTAACACCTGGCTTATTGCCCCTTGGTGGCCCCTGTGCTTCCCTCTGCTCTTAAAGGCACAAGTGTCCATGGAGGTAATCCATTTATCCTTGGTCTTTCAGCCTCTCGGCTCCCTCAGCCACCCACTAAAATCAAGTCATTGCCCATATCTGTGCTGCCTTTGGGCTCTCAGCACCAGGCACCTCGCCTCCTGCCCTGCTTAACCATCTACCGAGTGTGCACCTCACTTCTTCCCCTCTCTTCCTCCATAGTTGTTATCTTCACCAGGTCTCTACAGCCGTGACCGGGGCCCAGGGCTCAAGAGCTCCAGGGCTCCCAGACAGGCCCGGTTCGGCCCCTTGCCACTGACGATCCAAAGGCAGAGAGCCTAGTAGAGGTGAAACAAGAGAGGAGTTTATTGCAGCAAAGCCAGCGCTGGGAAGACAGTGGACTAACGTCTCAAAGACTGTCCAAAGTGCAGAAAATAGTTCTAGTTTCATTTAAGGAAGTTGGAGGACAAAGGTCAGTGGGTACGTGCAGGTGGGCAGAAAGATCAGGTTGATCACTGTCTTGGAGTCTGGTCACGTGGGGTCTTTCTGAGGTCAGGGCACTTGTCATTGCTGAGAGGTAATTTCGGTTCCCATCCCTAGATGCTTTGCCTGCCAGGTCTTTTGCCTGAGTTAAGAGAGAAGCTGGAGAAGAAAAAAAAAAAAAACTTAGAAATACAGACTGAGGTGTAAATGGAGGTGGTTGAAGTCCTCTTTCAGAGCCAGGGACGACTCCACTTCCTCAGCCGCTGACTCCCCTCATGTTCTTATCTTCCTTCTTTAGAATTTTTATGACTTACCATTATTATAATCCTTCCCTGGCTAACATCCGTTATTCCCTCCTGGTCTTTTATTTTCTTGGCACCTTATCTCACAACCTGGCTCATTCTTAAGAAATCAGATGAGAAGGTGCTCATCTTCCCTCCTTCAAGCAACCAGCCTGCTCAGACCTTAACCCTCTGTTGTGTAACACAGTATTCCTTGAGGACCTCATGCAGTCCTGCGGCTTGGAATGCTCTTTATATGCCGGAGGTTCCCAAACCTGTGTCTCTAACCCAGCCCCCCCCTCCCAGTTGTGGACTGGCCTATCCTTGTGCCCACTGCATGTCTTCACATGACCATTAAGGATCTCGAACTCCACCTGGCCCAGAGGAAACATGATTTCCTCCTTCCCTATACTGTTCCGCCCTGCTCTTTCCATCTCAGTAAGTGATCCAGCCTTCTGCCCAGTTGTTCGTGTCAGAAGTCTAGTAGTTACCTTCATCACTCCCCTTTATTCAGTCCCCACATCATCCTCCCTTCCCACACCAGCGAGATCTAACATACGCGGAGCGCGTCCACCTCTCTCCAGCACAGCTACGGGCCCCGCCTCGAAACCGTCGTCTGCTCACCTACTCCACTGCGGTAGCCTCACAGCCCCTCTACCCACTTCTGCTCCTGCCGGCTTTTAGTCACTTCTGCACCCAGCAGCCAGAGATCACTTCAAAAATAGAGTTCTGAGTGTGGTCACGCCTTAAAATCTTTGGACTTCCTGAGATCGTGAGGGAAAATTTACCCAGCTTACAAAAATGTAGGAACCTTTCAGAAATGTTGACATCTAGTCCCAAGACTTGAATTGGGTCCTTCTTTCTCACAGTTTTACTTGCTTAATTTAAACCTCCTAGTGTCCATTTTCCCTTTTTCCCTTCTGCCATCTGGCTGCTAAGTGGGGCATGGCTTCTGATACGGGTCACAGCCGACTCCTTGACAGGAGGGTCCCGTATTTGTCACTGCTTTGTGTTCTGCATGAGCCTGGTCTCCAGCTCAGTGCTCTCACATCTTGCTCCTCAGCAGGATCCCCCGGCCTTTGTAGCCCTGGGCATCAGTAGGTATGGCCAGTGCTGGCCCCTGCTCTGGATTCCTCAGGCCCACGTTCTGCCTCTTCAGGAACGGGGTTCCTCTCCTTTGGCCCAGAGGAGCATCACCCAATAGGTCCCTAAACTGACTCTGCTCTTGTTGAGTATTCCAAAATCTCCCTCAAAACCTTGCCTTTCAGCAACTTAACTCGGCCTCCTAAAGTAGTGCTGCTTTAGGCCCCACTCTTTCTGCCCTCGCCCTCCCCATGGCCATGAGAGGCACCTCTGGACTGCCATTTCCCTTAGTTGTTGCCTGTTTCTCTGAAGTAGCTGGCTTTGTTTTTCAGTCCAGCCTGCTTCCTCTGTATTGTGCCCACTCGGAGAGCTAAATTAAATACACCCTGTAACCTTCACCTGGCTGAGTGTAATGAGTTGCTGCCATTGGTCCAACGTTTGTAATTGTCTTGTGTGGCCTCTCTGTATATCATCCCTTAAGTCCTAACCCTGGGGCGCCTGGGTGCCTCAGTCAGTTAAGTGTCTGCCTTCTGCCTTTGAGCTCAGAGTCCTGAGATCAAACGGCACGTTGGGCTCCCTGCTCAGCGGAGAACCTGCTTCTCCCTCTCCTTCCGCTTCCTCCCTTCTGCTCATGCTCACTCGCTCTCTCACGTGCTCACTCTCTCTCTCAAATAAATAAATGAATGAATCTTTTTTTAAAAAATCCTAACCCCGGGGCCCCTGGGTGGCACAGTTGGTTGAGCGACTGCCTTCGGCTCAGGTCATGATCCCGGTGTCCCGGGATCGAGTCCCACATTGGGCTCCCAGCTCCATGGGGTGTCTGCTTCTCACTCTGACCTTCTCCCTTCTCATGCTCTCTCTCACTCTCTCTCTCTTTCCTAATAAATAAATAAATAAATAAATAAATAAATAAATAAAATCTTTAAAAAAAAAAATTCTAACCCCATAATTTTACCAGGGCTGTCTCCTTACCTGTTCACCTACAAAACTGTAACTCACAAAACTTTGAAACTCACTGAATGGGATTAATCTAACCTCTTGGTTGGTCCCAACCACGTGTAATCACCCTGGGGAGTTGTACCCACTAGACTAGCCACAGCTGTCTCCCTGTTTGCTTTTACTGTTGACTGATTTCCTGTCCACAGTTTTAAGAGCAGACTCTCTTAATAGTTCCCTAACTCTGTATCCCTGGTGGCTTTCTTCCAGTCACCCCCTTTTCTATGTTGTGCCTCACCGCCAAAACTAGGGTCTCAGATACCTGAAAGCCATCAAGTGGGGGACTATATTATTTCTTTTTCTAGTCATAGCATGATTCTAGCTCATACACTCCATCTCTCTCAAGTCCATTTGGATCTCAGCACTTGTAATGGTTTTAAAGTCCATTCTTCAGTCCTGGCTGGTAAACTGTGTGAGGGAGGGAACTGTGGCAGCAAAATTCATTCCTCCCACCCGTACCCTAAAAACCAACATAATCTCTGTTTAAGAGCCTTAATGAGAATTTTTTTTAAAGCTGTTCTAGTTGAGGAGAGGGCCCAGAGCCCCAACCCTCAGCATCCCCAGGACTCCCAAGTGGGTATACATAGAAAAGACTGGTCTGTTGCATTTCCCTGATCCACCACTTTGATAATTCTGTGTTTTAAAATGAGCTCAGTGTCATTTATAAGGGGGTAATGAATGATCACACATATGAAAAGCAAGAAGAGTCACTAAAATGGACCTTTAATAATGATTTTATTTAGACTAAGAGACTATCAATGATTTTTATTTTTCCACTTTTTGTAATTTTCCCAGTGAATGTGAAGTACGTTTATGATTGAGGATTTTAAAATTGCCAATAGTGAAATATTTAAGATCTTTCCCAAAATGCCCCAAAGAAGTAGACAGCATAACTGTATTATTTATATACTTATAGCCTGACTAGTTCCGCAAACATTGAACAAATTGATTTAGCAGCTAGCAGCTTAGAGCCTACCACGTGTGGGTGGTGTGCAAGGTGCAGGGAGGACAAAGATGAGAAGAGCCAGCCCCGCCCACAAATAGCTGTAGAGGAAATTGAACCAGATGCCAGCAAAGACAGGCCATAACCCATCTCCTGCTCACTCACAAGGACAGAAATGTGGATGCCATTGCAGAGTCAGAAGATCAAGAGGAAAGGGATGGAAGGATAGCGTGGCCTGGGCTCTAGTGAAGCCAGGGCTGGCTGGCAATGTCAGTGGAGGTTCGGTTTTTCTGGACTAGCAGTCTGACATATGTAAGCCTCTCTAAGAGGTAGAAACACCCAAAGGGGTAAAGGAGGGGAGAAAAGGAATTGGAGCAAAGATACTCCTCTCCCTCTACCCTGCCATTAAGTGTTCTACACAGCGGAGGTGATGGGCAGAGCTCTTCAGAGATCCTGTCATGTGTTGTACCTTAGACTGTAGCTAAGTTAACACCAAAAGGTTAAATGATTATGTCAGTACAAGAATTAAGTTTTTAAATATACAGTTGACTCTTGAGCAACACGGGGGTTAGGGGCACTGACCCCCCCAGCCCCCAGTGTCTACCGTGCACAGATGTGCGTACATCCCAGGGATGAAGGCCGCAGCATGGGGAATATAGTGGTCCGGCCACAGTGTTGTGTGGTGACGGATGGTGGCCGCGCTGGGCTGGCGGTGAGCAGGGTGTGACGTAGACACTTGCAGAATTACTGTACTGTGCGCCTGAAACATATGTAACGCTGTGTGTCAACTGTGATTTAAAAAAAAAAAATCTGTGTGGGGGCTCCTGGTGGCTCAGTCAGGTAAGTGTCTGCCTTCGGCTTGGGTCATGATCCCGGGGTCCTGGGATGGAGCCCCACACCAGGCTCGTTGCCCAATGGGGAGTCCGTTTCTCCGTCTCCCACACCCCCTGCGTGTGTTCTGCCTCTCTCTCAAATAAATAAAATCTTTTTTAAAAATCTGTGTATAACTTTTGAGTTATCAAAAATGTAATTAATTGGGGCGCCTGGGTGGCTCAGTGGTTAAGCCTCTGCCTTCGGCTCAGGTCATGATCTCAGGGTCCTGGGATCAAGCCCCGCATCGGGCTCTCTGCTCAGCGGAGAGCCTGTTTCCCGCTCTCCCTCCGCCTGCCTCTCTGCCTACTTGTGATCACTCTCCCTGTCAAATAAATAAATAAAATCTAAAAAAAAAAATGTAATTAATTGCCTACTAACTGACCTGAAGGTTGATCAGTGACATTAACAGCACATATTTTATATGTTTTATGTGTGATACACTGTGTTCTTACAATAAAGTAAACTGGAGAAAAGAAAATGTCATCAAGAAAATCATGGAAGAGAACATACATTTATACTACGGTATATAAGTGGGCCCACGCAGTCCAAACCCATGTTGTTCAAGGGTCAGCTGTAGATATCCTAGTGAGGATCCTAGTGAAGCGAATTGGAGTGATACTAAGTAATGTAATGACACTCTTGAGTTTCTGATACCTTGGAGATGACGTGTGTCCGGTAAGAGGTGGTTACCGTGAGAGGGGAGCAGGCGCCCCAAACACAGCCCCACCTCTACCATACGTGGTATTCTAAGCCCTCTCCTCTCCCATTTGTCCCTCCAGGAGAAGTGTGCCCAGTACTGGCCTTCTGATGGCGTGGTGTCCTACGGAGACATCACAGTGGAGCTGAAGAAAGAGGAGGAATGTGAGAGCTACACTGTCAGAGACCTCCTGGTCACCAACACCAGGGTAAGGTGGCTGGGGGGTGCGGCTCCTCCCGCAGGGAAAAGCCAGGGTGCCCTGCCTCCCTGATCGCCCTTCTTCCAAAGGAGAACAAGAGCCGGCAGATCCGACAGTTCCACTTCCACGGCTGGCCTGAAGTGGGCATCCCCAGCGACGGAAAGGGCATGATCAGCATCATCGCAGCCGTGCAGAAGCAGCAGCAGCAGTCAGGGAACCACCCCATCACCGTGCATTGCAGGTACCGCTCTCCCCAGCCCTCGGCATGGGAGAGAAAGCCGTGAGAAGTAGGCAGGGGAAGCGGCAGCGAGGAAAGCCAGGCAAGAGCAGGATATACTGTGGGCAGCACCTGGCACTCGATTTTGGTGGCCAGCACAGGGCCAGATAAGAGAGAGGGTCATAGTGTTTGCACTTCGTGTTAAGTGCTAGGGAACCAGTGATGTTAAGATATGGGGCAGGGGAGCATTTGGGATAGTGTTGGGGTACGGGCGAGCAGCAGGGGAGACTGATAGTGGAGAGACCAGTTGGGCACTGTGGGGGTGAGGGTCTGGCCTCCTTAAGAAACACGAGAAAAGGGGCACCTGGGTGGCTCAGTCAGTTAAGCGTCTGCTTTCTGCTTGGGTCATGATCCTAGAGTCCCAGGATCGAGCCCAGAGTCTGGCTCCCTGCTCAGTGGGGAGTCTGCTTCCCTCTCCCTCTGCCCCTCCCCCTGCTCCTTCTCTCTCTCTCTCACTCTCTCAAATAAATAAAATCTTTTAAAAGAAAGAAACAAAGAGAAAGAAAGACAGGAAAAGAGAAAAAGGCAACTATTTGGGGAATAGTTTGAAGAAAAATGAACAAGACTGAAAACATAGATGTGAAAGAGAAGAGGAGTCAAGGGTGTATCCCAAGTTTAAATCAGGATTACTGGTAATGGTTGCTGTCGCTGACAGAAGAAAGATGAGAAAGGGATTTCTTTTGGGGGGCAAAGGTGAATTTTGTTTGAGATTGCATTTCAGGGGGAAAAATTTTACCATGAGTTTGTGCTGCTATTATAATTAGAAGAAAAAAAATTCTTAGAAGGAAGAGTATATCATAAATCACTGCAAAGTGGTTTTAAAAACAGAAAAATGAGCATAGGAACGTCTAGGAATGTATCCAGTAAATGTGCTTCAAGTGGCCAAAAGGAAATAATCACCAGGATTGAAGTACTGCTTATAATAGTGAAGGATTATAAATTATCTAAACATATTAATGGGAGCCTGACTCAATAAGCTATAATGGATCTCATGCTACAGAGCTACAAAAATTAATGAGGACTCTGCTTATATACTGGTTGTGGGTTAATCCTCTAGATGTATTGTTTTGTGAACAAAAGCAAGTGGGAGATAAGGGAAAGAACGTGTGTTTCTGTTGGGGGACGCCTGGCTGGCTCGGTGGGTGGAGTGTGCGACTCTTGGTCTTGGGGTTGTGAGTCCGAGCTCCATGTGGGGTATGGAGATCATTTAAATAAATGAAAAACTTAAAAAAAAAAAAAACATAGTTTCTGTTGGTATATGCATAAAAATATCTCTAGAAGGACAGGCAAGGACCTGAGGACATTGGCGCTTTCCTGGAAGTGTGTCTGAAGGCAAAGAAGTGGAGTAGGAAGGAAACCTTTTGTTGTTTGGGATTGTTTTGAAACTTGACTACCTATGCACAAATAAAACATTTAATAAAAATAAATAAATAATAAAGCATTTAAAAAATATCTCGAAGAAAAGAGTGGCAAAGTGCACCGACGGACAGTGAACACAAAAAGATGCTATACTTTGCTAGGAATATTCTGAGAAATGAGAATGAAAACAATGCAGCGTGGCTCTGTGCCCATCGGATTGGCAAAATTAAAAGAATTCTTCGGTGGCGCATCTGGCTGTCAGAGGAACATGCACCTCTTGAACTTGGGGTTGTGAGTTTGAGCCCCACATTAGGGGTACAGAGTACTCTAAAAAAAATAAAAATTAAACTAAAAATTTAAGAAAAAGGGATTCCTTGGACTGCCCAGATAAATACTGCCTTCCCTACACTTTTTTCTTTCCCTTGGTCACCCTTTCTTGGCAAAGCCTAGACTCTCTACCTAGCCTGCTCCTGCGCCGTGCTGCTGAGTGTGGCTGCAGAGGAGCGCTGGGCTACAGGCCTCACTTTACGTTCCTGACCACCGATCTCAGGGTTGGCCCTTAGTGCTGCCTTGCTGTCCTTCTGCACCTTCCACTCTTCCAGACCACAGCTGGACATACCAGGGTGCAGCGCCAAATCTGGCCTACCACCTGTTTTTGTGTGGGTCTGCAAGCTAAGAACTACTTTTACATTTTTAAGATTTTATTTATTTGTCAGAGAACAAACAGGAGAAGCCTTAGAAGTGGATCCTTCTATTTCTAAGCTCACTTGGTTGTTGGTAGCATTCAGTTCCCTGTGGGCTGCTGGACTGAAGTTTCTTGCCATGTGGACTTTCCCTGTGTGCTTGCGTGCCTCTTCTAAGCCAAGGAAAGAGTGCTCCTTGCAAGACAGGCATTATGATCCCATGTAATGTAATCACATACGTGTAGTTATATACATCTCATCACCCTTGCTGTTATCTGTTGGTTTGAAGCATATCACACCTCCCGCCCACACTCATGGGGAAGAGATTGCATAAGGCTGTGAACACCAGGAGGCAGGGCCTGGGGCGGGGTGTGGCCATGGTAGGGCCTGTCTGCCACAGCCCCCCTCCACTTCGATATCAATTCCATCCCCTTTTATCACCTCAGGAGCCTGACTTCACTGTCCTACATCACCAGGTTTTCCTCTGAACAACTACCTGGATAACTACCATCTTCATGCAAATGTGCTAGTTCTCCCATCTTACTATATTTTTTAAGTTATTTATTTATTTATTTATTTGACAGAGGGACACGAAGCGAGAGAGGGAACACAAGCAGGGGGAGTGGGAGAGGGAGCAGCAGGCTTCCTGCCGAGCGGGGAGCCCAATGTGGGGCTCGATGCCAGGACCCTGGGATCATGACCTGAACCGAAGGCAGATGCTTAATCACTGAGCCACTCGGGTGGCCCATCCCATCTTAATATTTTAAAAACTCTTAACTCTAATTCCCCTCTATTTTTCTGTTTTCCTTAATAGTAAAGTGTCTCAGAAGATTTGTTCAGACTAACTCCCCATTTCCTCTCTCCCATTCTCTCTTGAGCCCATTGTGGTTAACCTCTCTCCTCCGCGCTCCACTGCAACTGCCCCCGTGAGGGCTACCTGTGACCTCCACATTGCTGAGTCCGGAGATCCTTCTGACTCATTACTCTTGACCTTCATCAGCATCAAACACAGTTAACCACTCGCTTCTCTGTGGAATGCTTTCAGCATAGCTTCTCTTATGATTTGTGTCCTTATTAGCTGATTCCTCTCCGTCTGTGGTCCAGGGCCCAGGTGGACCTCTTTGTTGACTAACAGCCACTCCCCTAGGCACCCCATCTTGTCTCCTTGCTCTCATACCAACTCCCGTGTCATTATCACTGGTTCATCCTCTCCCCTAAACTCCAGATTTATATGTCTAGTACCTACTCAAAATTTCCACTTTGACATCTTCAATTTAAAGGGTTTGGATCAGGGCGCCTGGGTGCTTCAGTGGGTTAAAGCGTCTGCCTTCGGCTCAGGTCATGATCTCAAGGTCCTGGAATCGAGCCCCGAATCGGGCTCTCTGCTCAGCAGGGAGCCTGCTTCCCCCTCTCTCTCTGTCTGCCTCTCTGCCTTCGTGTGATTTCTCTCTCTCTGTCAAATAAATAAATAAAATCTTTAAAAAATAAAAAGTAAATAAAGGGTTTGGATCAGAACTTCTGGTCTTTCTCTCTAAGCCTACTATTTGCCCAGCCTTCCCCCATTCAGTAAGGGGACTGGGGGCATTTCAGTCCCCCAGCTAACTCAGGTGAGAAGCCTTGGAGCCATACTGTTCTCCTTCTTTTCTCATGTATGCACATCTAATGTTTGACTTCACTCTCCATGGAAAATAGTTTGAAAATCAAGTATTTCTCAAACCCTCCACCAGCACCCCTCTGTCTAAGCCACTACTTCCTCTTCCCAGTAGTTATACTGGCCTCACGTGTTTCCCTGTCGCTCCCTTCCCCCGTTCTCAACATAGCAGCCTGAGAGAGTGTTCTAAAAACTTCAGTCGGGCCACATCACTTAGAATCCTAACAGTAGCTCCTAAGGCCCAACTTGATCTTAGGGCTCTTGCCCAGGCCAGGCAGGAGGTGTACCCGAGGACTGACATTCTCCCTGAGGGCTCTGACCGCACCCCACCACTCCTTTCTTCCTTTGTGTCCTTCTATCCATCAGATTGAGCTACAGCTTCTGCACCTAGACATTGTGCCTGTGCCTGAGATACTCCTTTCCAGGCAGACATCTGTTGGGCCTTGCCATCACCTTCAGGTCTCTGCTGTGACACCGTATTAGAGAACCTTCCCTGACCACCCTGCTTAGAACCCCTATTCCTCCTTTTCCTTCCCACACTACGTATCTTATTGTCTGGGGTATTGTTCCCCGCCCCACAGGCCCTGCCACGCAGCACGCACTCAGTGAGGGTCTGAACTGATCTGGATTCCTGGGATTTAGGAAGAAATGAGAAGCGTGGAAAAGAATCAGCGCACGCACACACACGCGCGCACACAGCACAGAGGGGCAGGGGTTATAGGAAAGGAAAGAGACTAGAATCCCAACATGAGTGAGCAGCAGATCAGGGCAGTGCAGGCATATTTTCAGGTGGACGGTGAAGGCTCAGTGCTGGGTGGGAGGCAGCGTGTGTGCGGTTCTTCACCACTGTCTGGGGGCGAAGGGCAGCGGCGGTACCCCTTCCTCCCCCGAGCAGTGCAAGCACTGGGCTTATGGGGAGAGGAGCAAATGGGCCCCCACCCCACCATCTCCGTTAGATGGGAGCCCTTCCCATGAGCCCCAGCCTCCACCTCGGCCTCTACGTGCTCATGGCCATGGTCTTCACCTTCTCAGCCCAGCGGGCTGTAACGGATGTCTACTCGGTTACAGCGCGGGGGCAGGACGGACGGGGACCTTCTGCGCCCTAAGCACAGTCCTGGAACGGGTGAAAGCAGAGGGGATTTTGGATGTCTTCCAGACTGTCAAGAGCCTGCGGCTACAGAGGCCACACATGGTCCAGACACTGGTATGCTGCTTACCCACCTCCCACCCACAGCCCTTCTCTGTCAGGGCCGTCTCAAGGGGAGGGCTCCCCGGGGGGCCCATCGTTCCCCAAGGGGCCCCAGGTAGGAGGAGCCTCGGGGACTGTGAGAGCAGAGGGGCACAGTCCTGTCACCACTAAGATAATCGAGTGGCCTCTCTGAAGGCTAGAAGGGGGTGCCTGGGTCCTCCACAGGGCTCTGCACTTCTCCGTGGGTCCTGGAGTGGGAAGACTCAGGAGTGCCTCCTCTTCTGCTCAGGCTCCTGCCTGTCTCAGTGACCAGAAACCACTGAGTATGGAGACAAGCATCCAGAAGGGCCCCAAACCTTGGAGAGCTAAACATGTCTAAGGGGAAAGAAAAAGTACATTTTAGGAAGTTTGGGCGTTGGTGAGGTTTTGAGAGCCGGGGCACCTGCGGCCTGGCAGTTCTGGTGAGGTGCGGGCCACAAAGAGCCACCTCCCCGCCTGCTCCGTCCGCCAGCCCGGAGCACTCACGTCTGACCGCTGCAGGCCTAGGGCCCCGTCTCCCCCTCTGGTCACCTCCACCTGAACAAAAGTAGCTGTGCTCAACTCAGAAGGGGAATGCCGTCCAAACTCTGGAAGGGAGGGCAGAACTCAGGTTCAAGTCCAAAGACATTCACTTCCCCTCAGGTTTCCTTTTTTTTAAAGGAACTGAGCCTGGGTGGCTCAGTTGGTTGAGCGACTGCCTTCGGCTCAGGTCATGATCTCGGAGTCCCGGGATCGAGTCCCATATCGGACTCCCGGCTCTGCGGGAAGTCTGTTTCTCCCTCTGACCTTCTCTCCTCTCATTCTCAGTCTCTCTCTCTCTCTAATAAATAAATAAAAAATATTAAAAAAAACAACAACAACAACAACAACAACAAAACAGTCTGTCAGGAACTGCAGGTACCTTGTTGTTGTCTTCAGTAACGCTGGCTTTTCTCCTCTGTTTGCTCTGCAGGAACAGTACGAGTTCTGCTACAAGGTGGTGCAGGAATATATTGATGCATTCTCAGATTATGCCAACTTCAAGTAAGAGGTGATGAGATCCAGTGGACAGGAAAATTGCCTTTAATATTTTGTAATATTCTGTTTTGTTAATATACCCAAAATTGTGTATATATCTTATAACTGTTTTAGAAATTGGTACATAGGCTTCTATTACCTATTAGGTGGAGATTTTATATGTAAATGTGTTAGCACTGATAGTCCTTTTTCCAATGTTTTATTGGGGAATTAAATAGTGTGATGTTTGGATTGATATCGTGAAATCCTCTGCCTGGAAATTGGGCTGTATTATTCTTTGGTTTAGACATCTTTTCCCAAAGAGGGAACACAAATTCATTCCAGGTAGCTCGGCATCAACTAAGAAAAAAAGCACAAAGTTCTCAGAGCTCTTGAGGAAATTGGTTGTCCTGGTCATCCCCTGTCCCCCACCCGTTTCCTGGTTCCCTCCCTACTCTGTAAATAATCCCTCCACCCTCCACCCTCCCCCACAACCCACTGTGGGGAGTGAAGGGACCAGAGCGGTATCTCTGGCACCACACTAGGGATTATCAGGTAATAAAAGCTTTGACTCCCTGAGGAAGCGTCTCCCTTTTCTGGGATGGGGCAGCCCGACTAGGGCTGGGACTCTCCTGGGCCGCTTTCGGCTCTGCTGTTAGTGTTCTGCCTCAACTGGTCTCAGGAGCCACTGTCCTCTCAACTCCTGTCCAACTGGCACAGCCTCTCCAGCTCTCAGCGAGTTGCCAGGACCCACCTTCCGTTCCCAGCCGTCTTTGGTGCAGTGATCCCAGCCAGCCTCGCTCTCTGGAAAATGGTCAGCGTCCTCACGGTTTCCCTAGCGCAGGGGCATGGAAAAGAGAGGAGGTGGCTGGCTAAGGCCCGTCCAGCGTCCCTGGTGCTTTGCTATAAAACCGTCTGGATTTTGTCACTCTGTCCAGGCTGAGTCTTTATATATCCACACTTACTAGATCAAATAGCTTTTTATATTTGTCCACATTTCCAGGACTTTTATGTGGAGTGCCTCAGATCCAGAGGCCAAGACCGTAGGAGTCTTCAGTGCCCTCCTGGACGTTCAGTTTCCTTCAGCACTCCACCACCACCAAATGCACAAGTCCTTGATTTTAATTAAAAAAAAAAAAAAGCACTTCCCGCAGGCCTATAGTCTCCTGCCTTTATGATAGACCCTCTCCCCCCTCGTCCACCCTTCATCCCCACAGACTCCTTTCTTACTGCTTGTCAGGGATCCACTCTCTGTCCGCCAGTTCCTCCCTTCTGACTTTATCCCCACTCCAGCCTCTGCTCCTCCTCTTTCTCCTTCCTCAGACACTGGGCGTTCTTGCGGTCTGTGTGCTGTGGACCCTCCGCCCTCCTCCAACCCTGAGCTCCCCTCCTGAGCTCCAGCGAGGCACACCCTGCTTGCTGCCAGTGACTACGTGGGTTGACCCACGGGCCCCTGTCTCACACTCCCACTGCCCAGGGGTTCCCCTGGTCTCTCCAGAGTCTACCGTCCCTTCCCGTGGCCTTCCAGCATTCTCTGCACCTCTGTCCCTCCAGCCCTAGCCCAGGGATCTGGATCCACCGGCAGTTCCTGTGTTGACTCGTCTCCGTTTTTGTTCCTTACAAGGGAGCCCCACAGCTGCTGTGTGTGCAGACTCTAGCTAACTCATTGTCACCCTTCGGCCAGACCGTCTGAGCCCGGGTCTGGGCCCCTCTGTGCTCTGGCAGCACCCGAGCACTCAGGTCTAAGCCTCTGCTTCCCACCTGACTCCAAGCAAATCCCCGACGGGTCTCTCCTCAAGGCTGACCATTAGTTGGAGCTCATTGGTGAACAAATAAATGGCTTTCTGCTGAGAGGGACAGAGAGATGAATTTTAGAGTCTATAATCCGGAAGGGGACAGCGAACGTTCTTGAAAAGCTACTGTTGTTGCCAGAAAGAAAGGAACCAGAGCGTCTCCTGAGAAGCTTAGTTCTGGTTTGGATTTTTTAGGAAAAACCACAAACAAGTTACAGAAAAAATAAAGGCACCCCATTCCTGTCGTAAAATAAACACAGGGGACTTTGAATAAAACGTTCTGTAAACCCAAACCAGAACTAAGCTAGCTTACTGAACTCAATCATTTTCACTAAACCACAAAACAAATGTTTCCCTAAAAACTACTTGGTTGACCAACACATATAGGAACAAAGTGTGTATTTCCCAAGACAATTTAACTGAATATACAGTCCACACATTGCTTCAGGTTCCTGCTAAAGATAAGTCATTTGGGAAATTCCTGGATGCCTTCCTGCCGAGGCTGCCGAATGAAGTCCACGTGCCTGTGGACGACTGTGGTGCCCGTTACGCCATCCCCGCCCCGATCTTCGCCACAGGATTTGACGCACCTGCTCTCTGACGCCTGAGCGCCCCAACGCCAAGCCTGACCCTGGCCCTTGCATTGGCTCTTCAGCCCAAACGCGGAGATTGGCTATTAACCCTGTAAACAGGCCTCTGCCCTCCCCCTGACCCCCAGGCTAATAGCTGGCGGTGGGAAGCAGAACTGACGCAGACTGAGAAGTGGGGGTGCGTTCGAGTGTCCTGGGGTTAGCTGTGCCCAACTCTGAATAGTCCTGGGTTGCGCACAGGGGAAGGCGTAGAACCTTGAGAGACAAAACTAGTCCTACCCCCTGCTCGTTCATAGACCCACAGATGCTGCACTGCCCCTTAGCTGGGCCCCCCCTCATGGGCCTCCTGGGAGGAGAGAGAAACCACCTGGGGATAGGTGTGCCCCCCCAAAACCTGCCTCCATCTGGAGTGCCCAGCCCTGGTGCCCACATGTGTGGACGAGGACGGCGCCATCCAAGCCAGTGTAACAGTGGGGCAGACAGGCCCTCAGGCCCTCGTGGTCTCCCCCAGACCACTCAGGCTGCCAACTGTGTGGGACTTAGGGTCCCCAGGCATTGCCCACTCCAGGCCACAGTTTCCTTTTTGGATCAGAGAAGACTAAGGGCTTTGTGGGACAAAGGGCAGGAGCTTGAGGATGCAGCCTGGAAAGTGGGAAGATTCTTTAGGGCCTGGCCAGGCTGGAGCAGGAGTCTTACCACGTCAGATCCCTGGGAAAACAGGGAGAGGGAGCAGTCTGGTGACCCAGGGCCACTGGCTAAAAATACACGAGGAACATACACTGGTGAGGGAAGGGTGTTGAGTGGCAGGCTGCCCCCCTCCCTCTTTGAGACGTCAGGGGGCGGAGTCACCTGATCAATAAATCGCAGAGCTGGCTGTCTGGGGTTCCTGCTGTCGCCTGCAGGAGCCACCTCATGCAGAGCTTTCCCGAGGTGAGTGAAGAGGCTGCTCTCCCCAAGGGCTGGGGCTCCTGGCTGGGAGTCTGTCCTAGGGGTGTGGCATGCTGTTCCTCTTCTCCCTCCCAAGTCCCTCTACCCATGAGCCGTGTACCTGGGTGGGGGTGGGGGAGAACACCTGTCCCTCTCCCCCAGTGCTGCTCCTGTGCCTGCTGCCTCTAGTTAAGGAGGGACAAGGGGTAGAAGCACTCGCCCGTCACCACCACACATCCATTCCACATCCCCATCTGCCACGGAAGAGAGATGGCAAACTACAGAGAACAGGCAGTGGGCCGTGCACCAGGTGCCCCAAATGCCCATACATTGCTGCTACTCTTGGATAGCTCCCCTTACCCGAGTCTCTGTTCCTCTTCCCAACCTTCTCCCACTTCTGGAACCCCTGAAGGAAGGAGGGGTAGTTCTCATGGACTGAGGAGGGCCCTCAGCTGGCAAGGCTGGGATCCTTGATGCCCCCGGGGCTCTGGGGAAGGCTCGTTGCCGGGAGCCTTTGGGGTGCAGATCCCTAGAGTTCTGGGACGAGGAGCAGTGACAGAAGAGGGAAGGGCATTAGGAAACACTGGAGTGCCCCTGGAGTGCTAGCTGTCCAAGGGGACCCTGAAAGAAAAGGAAGGAGGTATAGATGGAAGTGTCTCTTCTCGAGGGGTGGCCACTCTCCACGGGAGCAGCCCTGCCATAGCCAGCTGCAGCCTGGGCTTTCTGCTACTGCTGCTGCTCACCGTCCTCCCTGGACCCTTGAAGGCTCAGCACTGGTCCCATGGCTGGTACCCTGGAGGAAAACGAGCTTCCAGCTCAGCCCAGCCCCCCCAGCAGGCCCCAAGGATCCTAGGTGGGTCGAGGGTCTCCCCAGCCTGAGTGGGAGGAAGAAGGCGCTGGCTGGGGCTCCTTCACCTGTGCGCCTGGGGTGGGCGTAGTGGGCAGGCCGCAGCCTCCGCTCCTTTCTGAGGAAGGGTCCTGGGCACTGCAGCAAGCAGCCCAGACCAGACTGCCCATACCCTCCCAAGCGATGCCCTGGCTCCCCCTGAGAACAGCGTGCCCTGGGAGGGCAGAACCACGGGCTGGTGGCCCCTCCGCTGGAAGCAGCAGCTGGTGTGGACGCTGCTGGTAAGTATAGACAGAGGCCCGGCAGGGGCCAGTAGGGGCCACTGGGTCTAAAGACTTGGGGCCTGTGTGGACAGAAGAGGGGGGTAAGAGAACCCTGAGATACCCCCTCCCAAGGCACACACAGCGGGATGCCATCTGCTATCCTTCCTGTTTCCCAGAATTCTAGACAATTTATAAGATATTTATGTTAAAGTATAAGATTAGAAGTCACTAGTGGAGTGGAGAGAATTGTACTGAAAACCTCCATAAATAAGACTGGCTATAGTAGGGTGCTCCAGACTTCTTGTCAAGAGAAGCCGGTGTGTCTGGAAGTGGGCCGGCCCTCAGTGGAAAGAGGTGTGGGGTGTGAACTTTAATAGGGCACCAAGAACCAGGTGGTCACTGACATGCCCTAGAAATGGCAGTGATTACAGAAGATCGGTGTGCCCAGATGGATTATTACTACTCTGCAAATTCAAAGTGCACCAGGAGAGCGGTTAACTGAAGGAGAAGTTATAAATTCCTGTAAGGCAAAAACTTAACAGCTAATTAAGTGTGAGCTCAGGTTTTTACAAACCAGGTGTGTTAAGGGTGAACAATTTCCAGGGAGCTACAGAGCCCCCAGCCGGGTCGTCTAGCTGGCAGGGGTTGGGGCCGCAGCTGGGCAGCCAGGTGACCACGGCGTTCGCTGGCATGACCAACCCCTCCCCCCTGCAGAACGAACGTAGAGAGCCGCGCCCTGTCGCCCTCCAATAAAGATGTGAAGTCCCTGAAGCTGCTGCCTCGAGTTCTCTCTGTCCCCTCCCTCGCCCATCCCCACTAAGACCGTACCCTGCATGGGGCTGGAGGGACTTGGGCCCGGGCCGACGGTGGGAGGAACACGGGGCGGGGAAGGGTGGGGTGGGTGGGGCGGGACCGGGTAGAGTGGGTGGGGCGGGGCGGACGCCGAAGTCCACAGGCACGGGACCCGCCAGCGGCCTCCAGGGGGTGGGAGGCGAGACCCGCGGACTACGCGTCCCGTGGTGCCCCGCGACCGCTTCCGGGTCCCGTGATGCCCTGCGGCGCGCCGGACGCGGGGTGGCCTCGGCCATGCTGCGCGCGCTGAGAGTCCTGGGCGGGGGGTCCCTGGGCGGACCTCCAGCCCCGCTGCTGCTGCCGGTGCGAGGGCGCAAGACCCGCCACGACCCTCCGGCCAAGTCCAAGGTCGGGCGCGTGACGACCCCGCCCGCGGTGGATCCTGTAGAATTCTTCTTGCTGACGGAGCGTTACCGGCAGTACCGCCAGACGGTGCGCGCCATCAGGTGTGTGTGACAAGGGGGAGGCGGCCGTCAGCGCCGTGGGCGGTGTATCGGAGCGGGCGGGCGTAGGGGGTGCCGACTTTGGGCGCGTCTCCGCCCAGGCTGGAGTTCGTGTCCGAAGTGCGAAAGAAGGTGCACGAGGCCCGGACTGGGGTCGTGGCGGAGCGCAAGGCGCTGCAAGATGCTACCGAGCACCGCGACCTGATGGCCTGGAACCAGGCGGAGAACCAGCGGCTGCACGAGCTGCGGTGAGTGGGCCGGGAGGCGGGGCGGGCCGCGGGCTGGCGCCAGGGAGACCCAGCCGCGCCCAGTGTCAGCCTCTTGCCCCATCCCACCCCAGGTTAGCGAGGCTGCGGCAGGAGGCGCGGGAGCAGGAGCAGCGGCAGGCGGAGGAGAAAGCCCGGCGGGCCGAAGAGGCGCAGGCCTGGGCGCAGCTCAAGGAGCAGGAAGTGCTGCAGCTGCAGGTGGGCCGCGTTCGGGGGGCTGGGGCTGGAGGCCGGGAATTCCGCCTGGGCGCGGTGCAGTGGGGCACTGGCTACGTGCCCTGAGAGAGCGAGCCGCCTTGAGTCTTGAGAGTCAGCAGATCAGGGTTTGAGAGCGAAGGAGTGCAAGGAGAGTGGTTGGCAGGCGCAGAGACCCAGAGTGAGAATTGTTAGAAAGAGGTTTCCAGTAGCTAGGTGCTGGTAAGCCCGCATCTGTGGGAGGGACTCCCGTTTCCACAAGGAGTTCGTATTTTGCTTTGCGGATGATCAAGTCATTGAAGTGTTACTATTCTGGGTGGGGATGGCAGGTGCGAAACTTCATAAAAGCGGGAAAACCAGTTAGGAGTGATCCAGCAAGGATGGATGAGGTCTGAATTAAAGAAATAGATGGAGAGACGCCCGGGCGGCTCAGTCAGTTTGAGCCTCTGCCTTATCGGGTCATAGGATTGAGTCCCTCCTGGGGCTCCTTGCTCAGCAGGGAGCCCGCTTCTCCCTCTGCTTCCCTTGCTTGTGCTCTCTCTCTCTCTCTCTTTCCCTCGTTCCCTCTTTCCCTCCCTTCTCTCTCTTTTTTCCCTTTCCCTCTCCCTCTTTCCCTCCCTTCTCTCTCCCTCTCTCTCTGACAAATAAAATCTTTTTATAGAAAAGTAATGGAGAAGGACAAGTTTGAGAGAGATTAAGAGGGACACTGAGGCAACACTGAGGAACGGAATCCACCCAGTGAGACATGAGATTGTCACAACTGGTGTACTTTAGAGTTCTGGCTGAGATATCCAGTGGATAATTAAGAAGGAGGAATATGATAAGGCTACCTGATATTCTTCCACGGGAAGATCATCAGGGCAGGACCTGGGCTCCAAGCATCCATCCGGGGAGAGAACTAGAGCCTCACAGTGGGGTAAAGGCCAGCAGATGTGTGCTTTCATTCATCCGGCCCTCTTGTCTTCCAATAGGAGGATGCAAAAAATTTCATCACCCGAGAGAACCTGGAGGCGCGGGTTGAAGAAGCTTTGGACTCGCGGAAGAACTACAACTGGGCCATCACCAGAGAGGGGCTGGTGGTCAGGCCACAGCACAAGGGCTCTTAAGGGCCCAGTAAGGACAGTGCCCACCCAGGGACCATGTGCGTATGGGGGTAGGAGGGTCGGACCTGATCTGCAATAAACTTGTTGATGTTTCTTATGAAGAAGGGGGCTCAACCTGTCCCGCTGTGGCCTTCACATTCTGGCCTCTGCGCCCACCACTTGGTCAGAAATCCCCATTCACAGTGTCCTCTTCTGCACCCACGTACAACTCAGCAAAGCACCAGACCTTAGAGGTTCCCATCTCACAGAAGAGCAGAATGGGCCAAAGTCCCCTCAGGCATCCAAGTCATCTAAGTGTCATCAAGGATAAGGATAGCGGTTGGCAAATTATAGTCCTTGGGTCCAGTCTGGCCTGCTGCCTATTTCTGTAAATCCACGTTGGAACACACAACACTCACGCACTGACTGCTTTCACGCTCTGATGGCAGAAACAAGTAGCTGCAACACAGACCATTTGACTTGCCAAGTCTAAACTATTTGTTCCGTGGGTTTTTACTAAAGTTTGCCAACTCCTGATGTAGACCTTAAGAACTCCAGCCAGAGTCCCCAGGTGCCACCCAGTACCTGAGACAAGCTAACCACTGGCCTGCCTCTGACCCTGAGATTTGCCCTCTAGGGTCTGGCGTGCCCAAGACACAGAAGGCAAGGAGGAGACCCCATTTCGTATGATGGCCCTTTCCACCCATGGCTTCAGTGACCCGCATGTGCCCTGGCGTTGGCCGCTTCCTTGGACCACACCCAGATTGGTATTGGCAGGAGAGGCCTGGTTGACCTTTACAAGGTCAGTGTGGCTTATCCTGCCCTTGGACCAAACCGTACGGGTACCAGAAATACTTGTGATTGAAGTCGACAAGGCTCAGTAACTGAACACAGAGGTGTGGGGCCCCTACTCAAGCTCAAGTCCTAGTGTTTCTCAGAACAAGAGCCTTTGTCACCGTTCACCCGAACTTGCCCAGATACCACCAGGGGAAGCAAATGGAACCCTAGTTTCTTTTGCCAGCTCCCAAGTGGTAGAGACGGTCTGGAAACTCCCAAAATATGAAAGCCTTTTAGGGAATATGGGCCATCTCTCAACATTCAGGTGAGGAAGCAGGTAGAAAGGTACAGGCAGAGGGCCGGTAGTTACAGTGCCTCCATCAGGCCCTGCCCCCCTGAGGGCAGTGGTGTCCCTCTGCAGGCTGATAGGTCACCTTTCCCGGCCTCTGAGCCCAGGCACAGGGCAGCACGGTCCTCGGCTTTAGGTGCTCAGTGTAACTTCTGAGGTGAGAGCCGATGGGTGCGCGTTATGGGCCATGGATTGAGGCAACTGCGCCCATAGCCTTGGGCTTCGCTGTGAGACGGGGGCCATCTGGTCCCCCGCAGTGAAAGTGGTGAGCTTGGAAAGTCGAGTTTCATTCCTGCTAAGGTCCCTGCCCTTCCGCGCCAGGATTCTGACAAGCTATCTGTCCTTGTCCTTCACACAAGGGAAGAGCGTGTCCTACTTTCTTGAAGCTCTGTCCTTGGGCTGCCCTTCCTTCACGGCTGTCCTTTACTGTCCTGCGTGGGGCTGTAAGTCCTTAGCGTCCACTGCTGATGCCAGTATATCACGTAGAGCCGCCCACAAACCAGCCTTCGGTGTTTCCCTCTGTTACTCACAACCCTCCTACTGGCATAGACACGGATGGGCAGCTCACTGGTACCTTCAGGGTTAAGTCAAGCCCAGTCGCATCTGTACCTGCATCTAATGTCAGAGTGCTGTTAGGGGCACACGGAAGCGCTCGGATCCTCCGTGGTCCAGGGTGCAGAGGGACGCGGTGTCCCATGGAAGAATGCCTACTCCAATAGAACCCTAACCATTAACCTGATGGCTTCAAAAACCCCAGGGCCTCTTCTGATTTTCCCCTCAAGTTCCAAATATGCTTTGGGTCTGTTATACACGATGTGAGCCTGGACCTCTCAGAGAATCTTCTCGCACTCGAGGTCCCACTTGAGCATAGTAGATTTGAGGGCTACCCAATAAATGCATCTGGCGGGCAATACCCAAACGTAAGTGCTTTCACCAGGTTTCCAAGAGGCCCACCCACCATGGTTTATGCACCGTGAGGGTAGATGGAGGCACGAGAGCAATTTGTATGCCAACCCCAGGAACTCCGCTGGGTAGGCAATTTTTCCCAAGGATTTAACTCCCCAGTCCAGCATAGGTGTTCTACATCTGGATTCCTGCCCCTTCCCATCTCCAAGATAAGCAACATGACATCGATGGAGTGGACCCCATGATGTCCTGGGGTGGGTGGTCTTGAGGATTAGGTTGTGCAAAACTATAGAGTTGTTGGGGCGCCTGCCTGGCTCAGCCGGGGGAGCATGTGACTCTTGATCTCGGGGCCATAAGTTCAAGCCCCACGATGGTGTAGAGGTTACTTAAAGTCTTTAGGGCACCTGGATGGCCTCAGTCAGTTAAGCATCTGCCTTCGGCTCAGATCATGATCCCAGGGTCCTGGGATCCAGCCCTGCAATGATCGAGGGATCCTGGGATTGAGTCCTGCATCCGAATCCTTACTCAGTGGGGAACCTGCCTCTCCCTCTGCCTGCTGCTCCCGCTGCTTGTGCTCTCTCTCTCTCTCTGTCAAATAAATAATAAAATCTTTAAAATAAAAAAAGATACAGAACACGGTCCAATTCATTGTTCCATTTCCGAGGCCTCGAAATCAAGAACCTGTAAGTTCAGCATACTGTGCGGCCACACAAGGGCCCACTAAAGTGGCAAGGTCAGAGCCGCATGGGCGGCCCCCCCGCCCCGCCCTGCCCAGTACTCCACGGTGGGGCTGTGGGTCACAGTGCCAATAACCTTCCCCAGATGTTTTGGCATTTCCCCTTGCTGAGGGTAAAAACACAGGTAAGTGGCCGAAAGTCTCCAGGAAGTTGTGTTCTATATCACACTCTTTCTTTTTTTTTAAAGATTTATTTATTTGTTTGTTTGTTTATTTATTTGATAGAAAGGAGGGAGATCACAAGTAGGCAGACAGGCAGGCAGAGAGAGAGGGAAGCAGGCTCCCCACTGAGCAGAGAGCCTGATGCGGGGCTCCATCCCAGGACCCCGAGATCAGGACCTGAGCCGAAGGCAGAGGTTTTAACCCACTGAGCCACCCAGGCGCCCCTCTTTTTTTTCTTTTTAATGCTGCCTCCTGGGGGAGAGGTGGTCCAGGAGTGGGATTTTGTGACCCACAGGTGGGTGGTCAAGGTCTCGTGAGCTTGACATCTACGTATCCTGGCTACCGCACCTCTGCCCACGACTGCCAGACCCCAAGCCTACAAGGGTGGGTGCTGGCTAGTGGGCCACTGCTGCGGTTGGAGCACCAGGGCCCGGGCAGGAAGGCGGGGGCCACACAGAGCTGCCAGGGGTGTCCAGAAGCTGAGGGATAAACATGGATTCACCCTTCATCTGGCCATAAAAACAAATCTTGCTGGAGCGCCTGGGTGGCTCGGTCAGTTGGGCTTCTGCCTTCATCTCAGGTCAAGATCCCAGGGTCCTGGGATCGAGTCCCACGTTGGGCTCCCTGCTCAGCAGAGTCTGCTTCTCCCTCTCCCTCTGCCCCTCCCTCTGGCCCATGCTTTCTCTCTCTTTCAAATAAATAAAAACAAACCTTACCAGAGACTCCCAGGTTATTGTTGTAATGAAAGCCAACTGGCCAGGAAGCCTGGGAGCGTGGTGTGCACACTTCCAGCCACCCTGGAGCTGAAGCCTGTGGGCGAACAACCTAGAAGCACTGTTTCTCACAATTTAGAGTATATAGAGCGAGACAGGCAGAAATGTTTTGCAGGCACTTCTTAAAAATAAGGTGGAATGAACTTTGAGACAGTAATGGATTCTGACAGGGATTTATATTTTCTGGAGTTCTATAAAAATTATTAACAGCTACATCGCTCGTGGGGTTTTGTGTTTGAGAGGGTGGGGGAGGGGCAGAGGAAAAGGGAGAGAGAGAATCTTAATCAGGCTTCACGCCCAGCGTGGAGCCCAACGAGGGGCTCGATCTCGCAACCCTGGGATCATGACCTGAGCTGAAATCAAGAGTCGGCCACTTAACTGACTGAGCCTCCCAGGCGCCCCTTGTCTTTTTGAGTCTAGCCATTCTGACAGATGTAAGGTGATATCTCATTGTAATTTTGATTTGCATTTCCCTGATGGTGAGTAATGCTGAGCATTTTTTCCTGCCTCTGTTGACCGTCGGTATGTCGTCTTTGGGAAAATGTTTACATCCTCTGCCCATTTTTTATCTGATAATTTGGTTTTTTATGTTATTGTTGTTTTTATTATTGTTATTATTTATTTTTATTATTTTAATGAAACTGAAGAGTGGCGTCAGAGCATTCCATGGACCAAGAAGAATTACTTGCCAAATACAGTCAATTTGGGAATGAACTGCGGGATAGCCCAAGATCTGACCTGCAGCTCCCCTTCTCTCCAGCAGAGGGCAGTCTTATCAAGACGGTGACAGGCCCTCAAAGTGTAAAAGGGGGACCGCCCTGGGCAGTGGGAAAAGGGGACTTTCTTGCTCTCTCTGACTGGAGGAGACAATGCCCCTGCTCCTCAAACGGGAGAGGACTGCTCTGGGAATAACTTCTGTCCACACATTGCGTCCTGGCTGGGCAATACCGCGGGGAATGAAAGGGTCCATCCATCGCCAGTCCCTGCAACTTCAAATCCCACTACCTCCCCCACCCCCGCCTGCCACCATTTACATTTCGGGGTCCTCATACAGCCACTCCACGCATTTTGTCCAAAATTAATAGCATACTAGCATTCAACGAGAGAGTCGGGGTGGAGTACACCTGTTTCACCGCCTGCAGAACACGAAACTTCTTTGATTTTAAATTTTTTAACTGAAATATGCATACTTAAAAGTGCACAGCTCTCCAATATTTAGCTAGTTTTCACAAAGTAAGCCTACTGTGAAATCAACACCAGATCAAGAAATTGGGGCACCTGGGGGCTCCCTCCATTAAGTGTCTTGATTCTTGATTTCAGCTCAGGTCATCATCTCAGGGTCATGGAACCCAAAGAGGTTCCGCGCTCAGTGGGGCGTCTGCTTCTCGCCTTCTCCCTCTGCACCTCCCCCTGCTCTCTCTCTCTCTTAAATAAATAATCTTTAAAAAAAATCGGGGCGCCTGGGCGACTCAGTGGGTTAAAGCCTCTGCCTTCAGCTCAGGTCATGATCTCAGGGGTCCTGGGATCGAGCCCCGCATGGGGCTCTCTGCTCAGCAGGGAGCCTGCTTCCCCCTCTCTCTCTCTCTGCCTGCCTCTCTGCCTACTTGTGATATCTCTCTGTCAAATAAATAAATAAAATCTTTAAAAAAAAATCTAAGCCCCTCTCATGCCCTCCCAAGCAAGACCTCCTGATGAGAGCCCTTCTCCTCTCCCTTCTTTTGTATGTGTGTAAAGGATTTGTATTTATTTGAGAGAGCCCGTGTATGCAAGAGCAGGGAGAGCAGCAGAGGGAGAGGGAGAAGCAGGCTCCCGCTGAGCAGGGAGCCCCAGTAATGTGGGGCTTGATCCCAGGACCCTGAGATCACGACCAAATGATACCTTTCTATTCATACACATTCTTCCACTTAACACAGTGACTGTGGGATGTTTTCACACAGTAGTACTTTGTTTCTTTTCATTGCCTTATGGAGTTCTGTTGTATAAGTGTATTTAATCCACTTTGCCATCGGTGGGCAGCCAGCTCGTTTCCAGTCTGGGGCTGTTACACATAGTGCCCCCGTGATAGGCACCCTTGGACGTCTTTTGATGCTCAGGCATATGTTTCTGGAGCGCCAAGTGCTGGGTCATGGGCTAAGTCCAGGTTCAGCTTTAGTAACACTGCCAAAGAGATTTCCCAAGTCATTGTACTGGTTCACACCCCGCCGGCCACATACGAAGGTTCCTGTGGTTACTTATTCCCGTGGTAATGCTAGCCTTTTAAATTTTAGCTATTTTTGTGGCCGTGTGTCTTCTTATGATTTTAATTTGAATTTCCCCCATAAGCAATGGGATAAGACCCTTTTTTTTTTTTTTTTTTGCTTTTCAGGTAGTTTTTATTATTTTTTTTAAATTTTTTTATTAACATATAATGTATTATTTACCCCAGGGTACATGTCTGTGAATCATCAGTGGGATAAGACCCTTTTTGTTTTAATTGGGCAATTGTAAAGCTTCTTTGCTTTTAATTTTTTTTTTTTTTTTTTTTTTTAGTGATTTGAGAGAGGGGGAGAGAGCATGAGCAGGAGGGAGAGGGAGAGAAAATCTGAAGCAGACTACACTGGGCTCAGAGCCCGCTATGGGGCTCGACCCCATGACCCCAAGATCATGACTTGAGCCGAAACCAAGAGTCAGACGCTCAGTAAGCTGAGCCACCCAGGCACCCCTCTATAGCTTAAAAAAAAATTTTTTTTAGGTGTACTTAAGTAATCTCTACACCCAGCATGGGTCTTGAACTCACGATTCCCACAAGAGCCACGTGCTCTTCCAACAGAGCCAGTCCAGGAGCCCCTGGACAAGTGTATACCTTCTTCTGTGGTTTTCTCTTGGCCCATTTGTCTTTTTTAGCTGATTTGTAGGAGTCCATTTTAGATTGTGACTATGAGCCCTTTGTTGAGTGCGTATACTGTGCTAATACGAACGGTCTGACCCACAGGGATCTGTGGGATTGGTCATGGGCCTCCCAGGACTGAAATAATCAGGAAGCCCACTAAGGTCCCGCTTATTCTAAATGACCAAAATACTCTGTGTGTAGTGAGTTGGGGCCTAACGTGGGCCACTGCAATATGGCATCCTAGGCCCTTACCCACTTACCAGCCCTGTTTTCCTTCATGGCCCAGAGCCGCTGGGATAAAGGAAAAACCCTGCAATAACATTATATATTTGAACTGTAAAACTTCCTCCTAGCGTTTGCCGAAGAATCTTGTTACCTATGTGACTGGAGTAGGGAAGGAAAAGTACCCAGACCTTGCTGGAATTCCTGGATACACTAATCCCCGGGAACCGAGTTCCACTGGGGCCCAGCGATCAGAGCGGAAGCTTGCGGCAGCCGGGAGAGGAGTGGGACCTGGGAGGCAGGAAGGAGCATCATGCCTTTATAAAATACATGTGTG
>CM052811.1:95519984-95566092 GCA_028533885.1 Nasua narica | reverse complement strand
CCGGCTGGGCCGAACGCGGCTCGGTGGGCGCCCGGCACCCATGAGCACACCCTCACCCGCCAGATGCGTCCAGAAACGTGACTTCTCGTCCCTCCAGGCCACCGACCGAGCTGCAGCCCAACCGGGTTGCCGCAATGGCCCGAGGCTGCCCTGTGACAGCCCCACCTTGTGTGGGTGCCAGACGTATGACGACACTCAGGCACCTGGTCAGGAGGAAGCCCACAGCGGACAGACGTCAACCATCGCTTTATTAAGGCTCGGAGTGGTCTGCCAGACGGGGCCGAGTCAGTCACCGAGACCCCCGCCACGGAGCACTCCCGGGTGACACCGAAGGCGGAGGCTGTCTTCGAGATCCCGAGCCACGGTCTATTGTGCTCCGCTCACACCCACGCCGGGGGCCGGGGCGTGTGTGTGTGTGCGCGCGCGCGCGGGACATGGGGGGGCCCCGGCAGGGTGGGGCCGGCTCTCACAGGCCCCGGGCTCTGGCAGGGGTGGGGGGTGGCAGGGAGGCTCAGGAGGGCAGGGCTGGTCCCCCATCCCTCCCGGCCCAAACTATGGCTTTGTGATCCTATTGCCACTAGAGCAGGAGCGGAGTGCCCCTCCCACCCCGCGCTCTGGCCCTGGCCCGGGCGCTACACTGTGGAAGGGGACAAAGGGAGAGCCCCTGGGGAAGAAAGGGCCCCTCTGTGCTTGGGGCCTGGCCAGACCTCAGGAGCTCCCCCGGTGGGCCTTCTCAGGCTGACGACTCAGAAGTGGACCCGCAGCACGTCCTGGCTGCCAAATGGCCGCCGGCAGGCTGCGCAGGCCGCGGGCAGGGAGCGCTGCTTCTCACCCAGGCACGGCCGGCACAGGAGGTGGCCGCAGGGAAGCTGGTACACGGGCTCCTTTTTGAAGTAGGGAGAAAACACTCTTTTGCAGGAGGCGCACTCGGGACCCGGGACGCTCCCAGGCTGCTCTGGTAAATGAGGAAGGAAAAGAGGCCAAGGTTAGGGAAAGCCGCCCCCTGGGCCAGGCTCCGTCCCGATGGTGGCCGGGCAGATGCCCTGGAGTGGGACAAGAAGCTTCCCCACCCCCGACCCCTGCCGCAGCCTGGCTTTATCCCTCCCGGGGCCTTGATGAAGGGAGCTGATCTGGGAGGACAGGCTGTTGGGGAGCCTGGGAACCTGGGAGGCCTCCCCTCAATGATTAAATCTTGGTACTTCAATGGGTGCTCAAGAAAGAGCTGGCTTCTGAGGGCAGGCGGGTCACAGCGAGCCCTCCGTCCTGGTCTCCGAGCAGGACTTACTTTCCACTGGGACAGGCTGCCAAGGTCAGAGTGGGGCACAAGCTCATCCTGACAATGAAACTACAAGGCGAGAGGCCACAGACAAGGACAAAGCAGAGAGAAGGGTCAGGTGCAGCAGGGCTCGCAGGTCCAGGTTGGCGGAGGAAGGGGGGCACCGAGGGGCGGGGCTGAGGTCTGTCTGCGGCTGGGCCAGCGCCTGCTTCTCTTCAGCCCGGCAGCCCCCCTCCTGAGCTGCCAATCCCCTTCCCGTGCTGCAGGCTGGCTCTTTCCCTGCTTCCCTCAGGAGGCTGCTTTCTTCCCCAGTTCACACCCCTCTGGAGAGGGCTGGGGGGAGCCTCTTGGGGGAAGAAAAGGGACCAGCCAGGCAGAAAGAAAGGGACAGCAAGTACAAAGAATGGTTAGTGCAGAACCAAACCAAATCAAACCAAACCAAGAGAATGGCCGGTCCACTAAAGACAGATGGGACCCAGAGGTGTTCGGGTGAGACTGAGACGGGGGAGGGGGGAGGGGGGCGGGGGACGGGGTGCAGGCTGGGGGCGCAGGACTCCGCAGGCAGCGGGAGGATTCCAGGCTCAACTGGATGCCCTGAGAGGTGTCTAAGAAGTGCAGTGCCACGAGCTAGCTGAGAGCACGCGAAGCCCTGGGAGCAACGGGCAAGGGGGGCTGCCGGGGAGCCACGTGGCTGCGGGGGCTCCGCAGGGGGCAGAGGACAGGGCCCCGAGGCCCACTCGGAGGAGTACCAGCAGGACTTGAGGATGAATGGCTATCAGGAATGTTGAAGGAAACCAAGGATGATGTCCCTGTTATAGGCCTGACCAAGGGTAAGAAGAGGCTGCTGTTCATCAGCACTGGGGTTATGGGAGGTGGGGGAACCTCTGGAGGGGGTTTGCAGTTCTGAGTTAGAATTTCACTCAAGAAATGTCCATGAGTTTCCCAAGGCAAGGGGCCAGGCAGCTGTCAGGGAGGCTGGGGTCTGAGCTCCAAGGAGAAGGAGCTGCAGGTGAGTAAGGACAGTCACCGGCCGGTGGGCTCTTGCTGGGATGACAGAGACGACAGAGAAGAGGGTCCAGGACCAGAGTCTGGAAGAGACGGAAGGGTCAGCAGTGGAAACTGCAAAGGGATGGTGGAAAAAGAGGGTACCGTCCGGAAGGCCAAGACAGAAGGTGTTTCGGGAAGGCAGGGCTGCTAGCTAGCCACATGAGACATGAGAGGGTGAGCGACCCCTGGGTCTGAAGTCCACGGAAACCACTGGTCACCTGTGCAAGAAGGTTCTGGGGGCGGCCAGGGTGGAAACATAATCAGAGACAAGAGGGGTGGGGATGAGAAGCAGAAGAGGTAAGATGGCCGGGATCCGGACGAGAGGACGGCCCGGCTCTGGGGGCACCACCAATGGAGCGTCCGCCTTAGCACGAGCTCCTTAGGCTTCACCTCGTAAAAACTGTCCCGGCATTCCAGCAGATTCTCTCACTTTGTATCCTAGTTGATTCTATCTAATGTGGTCCCAGATTCAGGGTAGGCAGAACCTGGCTCAGTAAGCTGCCCCAGTTCTTTGCTGAGACACCAAGGACAGTGTTGACAGGAAGGGCTGAAGAGGACAACCCCAAACTCCCTCCACGGTTACACGAAATAAACCACCCAGGTGTCAGATGGGAGACAGACCAGATATGAAAATTAAACAAAGAAGGAGAAACACGAGGGCGCCTGGGTGGCTCAGTTGGTTGGGCAACTGCCTTCGGCTCGGGTCATGATCCCGGAGTCCCGGGATCGAGTCCCATATCGGACTCCCGGCTCTGCGGGAAGTCTGCTTCTCCCTCTGACCTTCTCCCCTCTCATTCTCAGTCTCTCGCTCTCTAATAAATAAATAAAAAATCTTTAAAAAAAAAAAAAAGGAGAAACACGAAACACCACAGAGCTGCCAAGCCCTGAGTCCACAGACTTCCGAAGACTTAACCAAAGAAGGCTTTCTTGTGAAGAGTTACACTTCACCAGAGCCCCTCAACCCCCCTGGAAAAGGAAGGAGGGTCTCCCCGAGGCCGGGCACGGCGGTCGGCAGGCCCCGGAGGCGAGGCCCAGCCTCCTGTCCCAGGGCTCCCAGGAGACAGATGGGGCCCTGGTTACCCGAGCCGGCGCCTGGCCTCCAGGAGCTGCCGCTTTCTCTCGAACCCAGGTGCTGGAGCTGCCCCCGGGTCAGCCGAGCCGTGAAGGAGGGCAGGGAGCCAAGGGTCGACGTCAAGGCAACTTCCAAGCTTTGCGACAGCTTCTGCTCATGGGACACCGGACCTGACGAGAGATGCACAGACCGCAACATCCAGAGAGAGACGTTCAGCAAAAGAGAAGAGCAACCGTAAGTCCTCGGAGGACTGACCACTTGAACAGGACTTCCAGCTTCGAACGGACACAGACGTGAGGTGCCCCGTCCCTGGTGTCCGCCGGAGGACGCTGGTGACACAGCCAGCTTCCGGGGCTGCTCTCTAGCTTTCCTCCTCCGGGACAAACCGCCCGCCAGGCCCGGGCCCCCTGCTGGCTTCCCTGCGCAACTGCACCCTACTTTCTGCACGTCTTGCAGGCCAAGGAAATGACACCGCAACCACCGGGCTTTTGCCCCTGCTCCCTGTCCGCTCCCTCACCAGCAGCCTTTCCTCAGGCTCCTCCCTTCCAGGGCCCGCGCCCCTCCGCAGGGCCCCTGGCTTGCACCTCTGGGCACTTGCGTCCTCTCCCTCCTGCTGAGTAAAGCAAAGCGGTCATTACCAAGTGGAATAACAGAGACCTCACTCTGCCCACTCCATGATCTAAGGGACCCCCTCTGTGGGGTCCACGGAAGGCCAAGCAGTGGGCTGAGGGTGAAGACAATGGGGCAGGGGGACAGCTGTCCAAGAAAGAACCCAGAGACCCGCCCAGTAGCAGGGTTCACAACACTGCCCTAAAGGAGGGAGTAGAAGGCTCTGTCTACAGTTTGTAGGACTTGCTTGGGGCCCTGAAGCACAGGTCAGCACGGTCCTATGTCACCAACAAATCTGTCAAGGCCAACACCACCGGAGACCACAGAGCCATCAGGGTCTAAGGACCTTTCTTTGTCTCCCCCCACTGCACCTCAAATGCTTCCAGGAGTTTCTGAGGGTCATGTTAACTAAAACTTGTACTCAAAACCAGACGTAACCTTTCAAACACGCTCTTTACCTAGGGTTTTTATAGTAAGAGAGGAAATTAGAAGAATGACAAAATCTAAACAGACTAATTTTCATAAGGAGAAAGAAAGTGTCAAACAGCTACTACCTCCAAAAGTGCGGCACAGGCAGTCACGGGCAAATTCGACCCAATACGGAAAGGAGTAAACGATCCTAATACTATTGTATCGTTCTAAAGTTTAGTAAAGGAAAAATTTCTTGATTCTTCATATGGCGCAAATAAATCTTTGGTAACAAAACACGGCCAAAGATGGCATGTGCCCAAGCATACATACACATATACATGACGGCCCAAATTATCCAAAATAAAACCCAAGCAAATGGAACCAAGCCGAACACGAAAAGAAGCACGACCAAATGGAGTCTCTTCCGGGAATGTAATACTGGCTCAATACTCAGAAGCCTATTAATGTATTTTTTTCACATTAAAAGAGCTCAGGATGAAAAATCGTAGCATCCTCTCCAGTGACACTGAAAAGGCATTAGACAAAATTCAACCGCCAATCTTAGATAAAAAGATTGAATAAACACAAACAAACCAAAACACCACCACTGAACAAAACAGGAACCAGCGGTGCCAGACGGCATCTGAAATGGTTCCCAAGGAGGCCCACCTCCTGCCTTGGTTTCCCCGGTAACCCCTCCCCTTGCACGTGGGATGGACTTCGTGACCCGCTCCTAACAGGATAGGGAAGCACGACAGGCCGGCCGTCACCCCACGACTGGGTTATACGAGACCGTCAGGTGCATCGTGTTCGCACACACTATGACCTTGGCTGCCCGAGACCCTGAAGCGGGCGACCCAGCCACACCCGCCCGCATTCCTGACCAGAGAAGCTACGAGATCACGCGTGGGCGGTGCTTTAGGCCAGTAGGTGCGGGGGAGTTTGAGGCGAGGCCGAGAGCACAGGGCGACGGTGCCGAGCGTCACCTGGGAAGCGCGGGGCTGACCATGGACACGGACGGAGGACGCGGAGTACCTGCGGAGCAGTCCATGTGCGTCAGCCCCAGCTCACTGGCAGCTTTCATTTTCTTAGCGGTGTGCTCTGAGGTAGTGGGTGAGACCAGAAGGCTTGTGGTGGAAAAACAGGAAGCGCCGATCCCGAGGCTCCCGTCCGGGGCGCGTTCGGCCTGCTCCATCTTCCTCTTCCGAGAGGGCAGAGCAATGGAAGCCGGCGTCACCGCCGACGCAGGGTGTGCTCTCCCCAGCAGCTGGCAGCCCGGGATGGAGTGCTGGAGCAGGAAGTGGTCGATCCGGGCCTTCAGGGAGGGGTGAGGCAGGGGCTGCGAGTGCGGAGTAAAGGCTACTCCCGTGAAGGGGTCGCTGGGCACGCGGCCCCACGCGGCTTCGCTGCGGTTACACTTCTCCAGTGTGCTCTGGTCGATGACCTTGCCTGAGGGCAGCAGCATGGGGCAAGGCATGATCTCCAGGGTGATGGGATCCAGGAACTCCTCGGGCACATCCCGGATCGCCTCGGCGAGCTCCTGCAGGCTGGAGGGGGCCAGCTGGCCCTCAGGCAGGCCTCCCGGATGGCAGTCACTCTCCATGGGCAAGGCTGGGGCCTGCAGAGCCAAGTCCTGAGGGAGGCCCTCGGAGGCCAGCAGCAGGACGCTGTCTATCACCTCCTGCGAGCAGGTTTTAGCCGGCTGGCCCCACACTTCCAGCCGTTTGATGCAAGGAATACCGCTGCCTGTCACATGGGTGATACAGATCTTGAGATGGGCCACGTGGCTAAGAGAAAGGGCCCCTTTATTCCAGAGCTCCTGTGCCACGACAGCGGGAGAGGGGAGCGTGGCTTCCATTGGGCCAAAAGGAGGCCTGGCCTTGAAGCCCCTGTGGCTAAACACCACTTGGCTCTGGTTTTTCAGTAAGACTTTGCCTACCAAGGTGAATGCCTCCTTGTCCGGGATGGAGGGCTCAGCCGGGCCGGGGGTCCGGCACTCGGGGGCACTCCAGGATGCCCTGCTGGACGAGGGGGACGTGTACATTTCCAGGCCTGTGACATTCTGGCCTCCCCCCGCTGCAAGGTCTATGTTAATCCTACAGACTTCCACACTGAAGGGAAAGGAAACTATCACATAGACTGGTGGCTTAATGAAATACTCTGTCCTAAAACCACGACTTCTCTTTGTGAGGTCTTCAGAGATGAGATTTTCTACTTCGTAACCATCAGCTGATATCTAGAGTTAATGACAAATAGGAGATGCATTCATTTGATGAGATCCAAACGAAGACAACTAGTTTTCAAAAACTTGCCACTTCTAAGAAAATTATTTAAAGTATTAAGTTCCTCATTTCAAATGGCCTCTATTACACCAAATTCTCCTATTTTGGAGGGGGGGCAGAGGAGGAGGCACTCAAAATCGGTCAAAGGCCAAGGGCAATTTGTTCCCAAGTACTGCCCATCCTTAAAAAATACGAACAACCTGGGCCCCTGGCTGGCTTAGTCATTAAGCGTCTGCTTTCAGGTAGGGTCAAGATCCCAGGGTTCTGGGATCGCGCCCCGCATTGGGCTCCCTGCTCTGCAGGAAAGCCTGCTTCTCCCTCTCCCACTCCCCCTGCCTGTGTTCCCTCTCTCGCTGTCTCTCTCTGTCAAATAAATAGGTGGAATCTTAAAAAAAAAAAAAAAATTAAAGATATGAGCAACAAAACTCTGCTCAACCCAACCAAAAATCTCTTCAAAATAAAAGGGCAGATAGACTAGTTTTTTTTTCGGTTTTGTTTTTTTAATTTCAGAGGGTGAAACCGTAGAGTTTTATGGGAAAACAAAGATGTTCATTAAAGTTCTTATTTTGTATTTGGACTCTACCAATTATAAGAGTTTCCCTAAGACACAGTGAACAATCTTCTGGTACTTCTGTGATTGTCGGAACTTGGTTTAAAAAAAAGTGTGTTCAGAAACAAGGACCACAAAACTATGGGAAATCTAGAACAGTGAATATGCTATGGGGTGGGAGAGTGGGTAACTTTTTCCCATCTTAATTTTCTAGTATTTGTTATAACTGGTAGAGATTTTAAGATACAGGTACCCCCCACCCCATATCTGAAAGTTCACATCACACCACTTTGCTTTTATGAAAGACCTACATTAGTACCTGTTTTTGCTAACGAAAAGAAATCCAGAATCCAGAGAATTTTTGCTTTTACAAAAAAAAGTCGTTATCACACTAATAAAGGTCTTTTGTAAAAGCAAAGTGGCCTAAAGTGAACCTCTGGAAGGCAGGGGATACTCTTCATCTTACGCCATTTCAGCTTATGAACGGCTGCATAGGAATGTTCTTTTCAGATAGAGGGGGGGATCCTGTATCTCTGTCGGAAAAAATCAGTATCACAATCTGGGAACCTGAAATAGTATGCTGTGTGCAGAAGGTCCAAATTAAGGGAGCATTCAGATTTCCGCTTGCAGTCTCCTTACTCCTTGCTCTGGGCTATGGAGAGATAACCTCCTTTGTACAAAAGGGGAAGCAGCTTAATTCAAGTAATAAAGAAGGAATCCAAATAACAAATACAAGCCATTATTTCTAGCGTAAGAAGTAAGTGGGAAGAATGGCAGGGGAAAGACAGAATCTCTACCTTCACTAGGACTTTGAGCAGCATTAGATTTTATCATCAGAGGGAAGAGCACAATGAACACGACCCTCCAGAAAAGGAGCCACAGCTCCACCTTCTAACAGTGCTGTATGATTCTAGAGGTGTGACCTGACCCATGCTTACCTAAGTCTCACCTGGTAGGATCTAAAACAGAGAAAGTGAAAGCACATTATGCCCAAATCAACTCCACGTACACAACGCAGGAATGGGGAAAAACATGAAAAGTAGCCATCGTATACTTATGTGCATATACTCGTTTTGTTTACCTTGTTGCAATAAATTCTTGGTCTGAACTGTGGGAGGCAAAGATTGATGACCATCTTTGTGGCTGAAAGGGTAGCTTCCAAGCATCAGAAACAGCCTTCAATAAAAAACAAAACTTGGTATTAGACAAATTAAAGTTCAATTCTAAACTTTTGGGCGTTGATTCCTAAGGGAAGAGAATCAAACAGGGTAACAAAGACTTCCATGCACAGGATCATGGTCTCATCGCATCATACATGTGATGCTGGGGAAGAATGAGTCACCGAAAAATTGCAGAGGAGTTGTTTTGTTTTTTTAAGTTTTATTTATTTAAGTAATCTACACTCCCAACGCGGGGCTCGAACTCACAACCCTGAGATCAAGAGTCCCAGGCTCCACTGACTGAGGTGGCCAGGCGAACCCCCCAGAGGAGCTGTCTCTTGCAGCCTGCGCAGGTTGGCCGAGATTCTCCGGCTGACAGCTGGACCCTGCGGAGGCAAGGGCCTGTCAGCTCTGCAAGGGGCTCCCCCTCCCCCCCACGCGGGAAAGGAAGGGTCAAAAGTAGCAGAGCGGAGAGAACAGAACTACTCAGGGGGTTCCGAACGGAACAGTTCACAGAAAATAATCAGAGTCCTAGGCATCTTTGTCATTTAACTCCTGTTCTTCCAATTCCGTCTTCTTATTAAAATGAAAACAATGAGAAGAGTCCAAAATACCACCACCGAGAAACAGAAAATCTCAGACTTGGAAAGCACCTCAAAAGGACATCTAATCCAAGGGGCGCCTGGATGGCTCAGTGGGTTAAAGCCTCTGCCTTCGGCTCGGGTCATGATCTCGGGGTCCTGGAATCGAGCCTCGCTTCCAGCTCTCTGCTCAGCGGGGAGCCTGCTTCCCTCTCTCTCTGCCTGCCTCTCTGCCTACCTGTGATCTCTTTCTCTGCCAAATAAATAAATAAAATCTTAAAAAAAAAAAAAAAAGGACATCTAACCCAAACAGCAACTTAATGACCAGTGTCTAGGCTGGGGGGATGGGTGCAGGTGGTCAAAGGTACTAACGTGCAGTTCTGAGGAGGAAATGGTGACTGAGGAGTCACAGCATGGTGACTGCAGTTAACAACGCTTCATTTATTTGAAGGCGGCTGAGTAGACCTTAAAAGTCGCCATCACAAGAACAAAAGCTGTAACTGTGTGAGGTAATGGATGTTAACTACACTTACTATGGTACGCATTTTGTATTAGACACAAATACTGAAATCATTATGTGGTACATCTTAAACTTATCCAATGTGATTATGTTGACAGCTCGATAAAACTGGAAGGAAAAACAATGATCAATGTCCAATAGCCTTTGGTCCTCTTTGTACAGAAGCAGGGAAGCCACTGGAAATAGCCCTCCCAGCGGGAGGCCTTGCCAATGGCTCTGAACTCCCTGGATGAGACCAGCCAGGTATTCTATGTTTTTCTATCTGGCAGACAACAAAAACTGTTAGCCCAACAGGGACGGGGCCATCCTCTGGGGTCTGTATTATCATGAACAGCAGGTGCCTTCGGCTCAGGTCATGATCTCAGGGTCCTGGGATCAAGCCCCACTTCAGGCTCCCTGCTCGGCAGGGAGTCTGCATCTCCCTCTCCCTCTGTGATGTCTCTCACTCCCACTTTCTCTCAAATAAAATAAAATCTTAAAAAAAAGAAAAAAAAAAAGAGGGAGATGAATCTGATGATGTAGAGAACCCTTGGCCTAAAATCTCCTATTCTTTGTGAACCTGTGTTAAAACTCTTCGTACTTCACACTTTTGGAGGCATGCATGCCATCTCTGTCAGAATATTCTAGAATCTGGCCTGGAATCAGCATGGTCTAGTTTATAGAATTCTTTTTTTTTCCCCAGGGAAGACTGTTAACAATGTCTCCAGCTTCTGACAATTTTCTTGTTTTCCACAACATCTCAAAAATGAGTATATGAGGAACTGCACCTGCAAATATTCTCAGGGCCCCTAAATGTGCCCCCTCTCGTCCAGGAAAGCAGAGCACATTCGGAGTAGCACTGCCCTCCATTCTCCTGCCCAATTAGGGCAGGGGCTTCTTGTTAAGTTTTTTGGTTTTGTTTTCAATGTACAAATAAGCCACTGACTTTAATTGAATATAGAAGTAGTAAAATGGATAGAAAGCCGGATGAAGGAAACCAAACACTTCTGGAAAGGCCAGCCCAAAATGCCAAAGGAAAACCGATGATAGTGACACAGAGGGTGACATAATGCATGTGCAAGTAAGTGTAGGGCTACACAGACAGTGAGGTCAGCCACCGCTGCAGGCCACTGTCCTCCCAGCTTTGTCCTGATGGGACTGGGCTTTGCTAAGAACAAGCAAAGAGACAAAAACCGTGTTATTACATCACAATACAGAGAGGTGGTTGAGATGAGTCAGATTAAGGGCCCCTTGTCTACAATCACCACCACCCCACCATCCACTTTTTTTTTTTTTAAGATTTTATTTATTTATCTGACAGAGAGGAGAGAGATCACAAGTAGGCAGAGAGGCAGGCGGGGGGGTGGGGGGAACAGTCTCCCCACTGAGCAGAAAGCCTGATGCTGGGCTCGATCCCAGGACCCTGAGATCATGACCTGAGCCAAAGGCAGTGGCTTAACCAACTGAGCCACCCAGGCGCCCTGGAAAATCTTTAGACAAGCTAGCTCTCTATTCAAGCATCTTACCTCATGAGGCTTCTCAACCTAAGAGGTGGTTAATATCATTAGCCAAATATTAAAGCGTATGGACCTACAGCTGACCAGTCTACCTGTTCTCCACGGCACTTACCGAAATCTAATTTGAGAGAATATTTACGGAGACGGTTCAGTCCATCCACAGCAAATTCTCTGTAGTGCGAGCCTAAGCGGAACCTCTCATTTCCTGCCTGGCTCCCCAGCGGCTGCCGAATTCATATCCCACACCACCACTGGACAGACTGCTTAGCAGTGTAGACCCGCAGCTGGAGCAGATACATGTAATTTGCTGATAAGAATTTAGTAGACTGTCTGTGAAAATTCGTAGGACACTGGGGTAGCACGACACATCAGCTGGGAATCGTAACCGTGGTCTCTATAACGTATCCCCTCACCCTGAGCTGCTCCTTAGGGCAGTGTGAGGGACCATTCTCATGTTCAAATCCCATTCACAACCATCACCACACTCCTGGCCCCGCCGCCGCCAACAGCTTTACCAACTCTTCACTCCGGGGTGGCCCGTGAGCAAGGAATTTCGTAAGAAACACCGCTAGGAAGCTGGCTGCTGTTTTATTAGGCTGTCAAGATGATCATTCTTTACTCTGCACGGTATCCTCTCTTTGAGACCCATGAGAAAATTCTCTCTCTGGTCTCAGTACTAGGAAAAGTTGCTTCTTCCGATCAACTCAATATTTTATGGTTTGAACACGAGTCATATATAATTGATGACGATCCTTTCTTTATTTTGGCTGCTGGATAGCTCAGAATAAATCTGTGGCCCATCCCTCCAGATTTCTCTTTGCCTGATTTCTTCTGTTACTTTTATGTCATCGTGTATATATATTTTGAAAGCTACCTTAAAATCATTATGGAACAAGATAGAGTAAAATTAACAACAAACCATTCTCCTTTTGGTGGACATTTAGGTTGCTGGCAACTTTTTATTATTACAATATTAAGATAAAAATCTTGGGGATAAAAAAACAACCTGGGTGGTTCAGTGGGTTAAGTGTCTGCCTTTGGCTCAGGTCATGATCCCAGGGTCCTGGGATGGAGCCCCGCATGGGATTCCCTACTCAGTGGGGAGTCTGCTTCTCCATCTCCCTCTCCCCTACCCCCTGCCCCACCGTTCATGTTCTCTCAAATAAACAAATAAAATCTTAAAAAGATAAAAATCTTAAGTCAATTTTTGTCTTAGTACAATTTTGACTTTTTTTTTTTTTTTTAAGATTTTATTTATTTGACAGAGAGACAGAGCTGGACAGCACAAGTGGAGGGAATGGCAGAGGGAGAGGGAGAAGCAGGCTTTGCACTGAGCAGGGAGCCCGACACAGAGCTCAATCCCAGGACTCTGGGATCATGACCGGAGCTGAGGCAAATGCTTTACCATCTGAGCCATCCAGGCACCCCCTGAATTTTTTTCTTAAGGGGTCCTACGTGTTTCTTGAGAAGGTGGCTATTTATGAATAGGCTCCTTTTACCTCATTAATTATTCTAACCAGTTTTGCTATATAGAGGAAACTTTTTCACTTGGATATCTGTTATATATTCAGCTATCTTATTAAACCAATTGATTTCAACAGATTTTCAGTTGTTGTTGGGGTTCCTAGTCTCAATAATAATGACAACCTTTCTCAAAATGATGACCCTTTTGTCTCTTATCTTCACTAGTTAGAACTTCCAGAATTATATGAAATAATAATGAGTTACCATGCTTGTTTTGTTCCATTAGAAAACGCTTCTAGTGTATCATCTTTGAAATAATGTTGATTGAAATATTCTTTTTATGTTAATAAAGTATTCTCATTTTCAGAGTTTTCTGAAAATCAGGGATAGGCTTTGAATTCTGATTTTCTCTATATATTGAGTTTTATTATTTTTATTATCTGACAGACTAATGAGAGATAGCACATTTTTCTAATTTTAAACCACCCTTTCATTCCTAGGATAGGCTCTATTTGGTTGTGGCAGATTGTTCTTTAAATGTTTTTCAAATTCTACTGAATTTGATTGCTCCTATCTAATTTTAGACGAGATATTATTGCACATTCATATAACATTTATAAGCCCTGTGCTAGACACTGGAGTACAGATAAAAATGAAACGGTCAGGTGGTGAAACTATTCTGTATGATATTATAATGGCAGATGTGTGACATTAGGAGTTTACCAAAATCCATAGAACCATAGAACACAGTGATCCTTAATTGACATGAACTTCAGTTAATAATAATGTATAGATATTGGCTCACCAATTATAACAAATGTAACACACTAAATACAAGATGTTAGTTATAGAAGAAACGGTATATAAACAAGAGGAGGTATAGGGGAACTCCCCATATTATCTGCTCAGTATCTCTGTAAACCTAAAACCACTCTAAAGAAAATAAGGCCTATATTTTTTTCCATTTTAAATCTTTTATTTTTAAAGACATTATTTATTTATTTGAGAGAGAGAGAGAATGAGAGAGCACAAGCACGGAGAGGGGCAGAGGGAGAAGCAGACTCCGTGCTGAGCAGAGAGCCCGATGTGAGGCTTGATCCCGGGACCCAAAGACCACTACCTGAGCCAAAGGCAGTTGCTTAACCAACTGAGCCACTCAGGCACCCCTTAAATATTTTTTTGACTTTTTTTTAAGTAATCTCCACACCCAACATGGGACTTTAACTCACAACCCCAAGATCAACATTTACACGCTCTACTGACTAAGCCAGCCAGGCACCCCTAAAAAATAAAGCCTATTAAGAAGAAGAATGGGGGTTCCTGGGTGGCTCAGTGGGTTAAAGCCTCTGCCTTCGACTCAGGTCATGATCTCAAGGTCCTGGGATCAAGCCCCGCATCGGGCTCTCTGCTCAGTAGGGAGCCTGCTTCCCCTTCTCTCTCTGCCTACTTGTGATCTCTCTCTGTGTCAAATAAATAAAATAAGGAAGAAGAAGAAGGAGGAGAAGAAGAAGAATGGGGTCTCTGCCTACTTGTGATCTCTCTCTCTCTGTCAAATAAAATCTCAAAAAGAAGAAGAAGAAGAAGAAGAAGAAGAATGGGGGAAGTGATAGAAACAACTTAAACAACTAGAGATCAAGCTGAAACAAATGATTGTGCATGGAAGAGTGGCCGATCCTTCTGAAAACCTCTTACAAATGACAGTATTCATTTCTTTGGCAAATAATGATCTCCAAACACTGCAGGATTCTATAGGAGTCTGGCTGCCATCGAGGTCTTTATGTGATCTTATCACCTCTCTAGTTCCAACACCCCTGATCTTTTAAGGTCAAGGGCCTTCTGCCTTAATGTTTAATCTGAAAAAAAAAAAAAAAAAACCAGCTCAGCTCAACATATGAAAATGCAAAGAGCCTCACCCAGAAAGACTCTCCTCAGCCCTGCCTGGAAAATGGCCATGTTACCTGAACTCTTGCAAATACTTCGAGTATTTATGCATTTACTCTGGTAAATACTTACAAACGAGAGCCTCCTTTTCCAAAGCTGCCATCTAAGAACAAGAGAGACTGGGTCTGAGTATAAATCGAGGGCCATGGATCATGCCTAAATTGCTCGGCAGTTCGGAGAGGTAGCCTGGAGCCAGATAATGGAGGCATTACAAGACAGCAAATAATACAGGTTTATAAGCAGATCACAAGTCTATTTTCATTACAGAGAATTTTTTTTTTCCTTTCTTAAAGTATTTCAGATTAAAAAAGTAAAGAATACAGTAAACACTCTTATACCCACCACGTAGCTTTAGCAGATATAAACATTTTGCCACGTTGCTTCTCATTTCGGTGTTAAGAACAAAATTGAAAAGATACAAACAAAACCCACCACTAATCCCAGTTCTTCTCCTTTTTCATCAAGAGGCAAACTCTATCCGAAGTTGGTGTCTCTTATTCGAATTAGTATTAGTGCATGTGTATCTATGAACTACGCAGTGGTCTTACGTATTTTCAATGTACCTTAATGATATTATATACCATGCACATCATCTCACAACTGGCTTTTCCACTCAGCATTAGTAGTCTAACGTTTTCCGTGTTGAAATGTGGGTATCTAGTTTATTCATTTTAACTTCTTCATAGTATTCAATTGCAGGACTAAAACGGTTTATTTTTCAATTGCCCTCTTATCTATGTTGTTCGTAATTTTTTTACTATGCAAAAAATGCTATAATAAATATCCTCTACAAGTCTTCCTGTGGAAAAAAAAAAGAAGAAAAGGAAAAATAAATGAAATGGTCCTGTCCTCAAGTCTTGAGGCATGCTGCACTTCCTTCTAACAGTCACTACGGAATATAAAAGTTTGAAACAGAGGGGCGCCTGGGTGGCTCAGTGGGTTAAAGCCTCTGCCTTCGGCTCAGGTCATGATCTCAGGGTCCTGGAATGGAGCCCCGCATCGGGCTCTCTGCTCAGCAGGGAGCCTGCTTCCCCCTCTCTCTCTGTCTGCCTCTCTGCCTGCTTGTGATCTCTTTTTCTGTGTCAAATAAATAAATAAAATCTTTAAAAAAAAATTTGAAACAGAGCTTTCTGCAAATGACATTTAGAGTAGGGAAGGATACCCTAGGTGAATGTTTTCTTTCTTTTTTTTTTTTAAAGAGAATTCAGGGAAGAATTCACAGGAGTAATGTTTGAACTGGAGACAACGAAGATATATGCCTGACCTCATGGATAACTCTGAAATGGGATGGATACGACATAATAATGGCACAATGGACAACGTGTACTTGACTATGGGAGTCAGGAGGCACGAACAGGAACAGGGGAAAGACACTAGGGAGGGGGACCAGTAGTAGCCAAGGCATAGAGATGAGATAGTGAGGCTGCTTTAGAAAATGCTGAATATACCACTTTAGCTTCTTAGAACAGGAGGAAGACGCAGGGCTGGAAACGCAGATACAGATGGGGAGGGCCCTGGATGTTACGCCGAGGAGCTTAAGAACACCTTGTGGTCTGAGGTAGTGTTTTTCTCCCAAGTTGCAGATCGATCAAGAATCAAGAACTCACATTACTGAGACATAACCAGAGTTTTGTTTGTTTTTCTTAATTAAGTAGAACAGAGTCAGAGTGCACTATACATGAAGATGGGCAGTGTTTGGTGAAACTTTTGAAATATATAATCGAGACTATCTATCTATCTATCTATCTATCTATCTATCTATCTATCTATCTATCTATCTACTTTCTGGGTTAAGTAATCTCTGAACCTCACGTGGAGTTCAAACTCACAGCCCCAAAATCAAGAGTCTCATGCTCTACCAACTGAGCTATTACCATTGGTCTGGGTTTTGATGTAAAAGGCATTTCTTACTGAGGATTGTGATTTAAAAAAAAAAAAAAAAAAAAGTTTGAAAGCCACTGGTCAGAAGGAAGTCATAGAAGGCTTCTAACCAGGCAAAGAAATGACACTAATGAAAAACCTACCATTAACCTTCTCAATGACAAAGCAATTCTGAACCACTTAGAGGCAATTCACCTTTCAAGGGGCTCCTGCTCTCTTTTTTGTACTACATGAGGGGCTATCTTTGCAAATAGCTTCCTGAAGCCATCAAAGTACACACTACTAAGAAATACACTAGCAAACTCAATTTCTCCCTGGGCATTTTCTTCCTTTTTTTCTTTTTGAAGAAAGGGTATCCTTAAAGAGGAGGAAGGAGGAACATGAACTATGTATAACATATTACTGTCTCACAGGATTTCAAAGCTACCTTCAAGGAAGTAATTAAAAAAAATTTTTTTTTTAAGTAAACTATACCCAGCATGGGTATGGGACTCATGACCCTGAGATCAAGAGTTGCATTCTCTACCGACCCAGCCAGCCAGGTGCCCTGAAAAAAATCTTTTGCTTTTAAAGATTTTTTTTTAGGGCGCCTGGGTGGCTCAGTTGATTAGGCAACTGCCTTCGGCTCAGGTCATGATCCTGGAGTCCCGAGATCGAGTCCCGCATCGGGATCCCTGCTCTGCGGGGAGCCTGCTTCTCCCTCTGACCTCTCCTCTCATGCTCTCTCTCTCTGTCTCAAATAAATAAAATAAATAAATAAATCTTTAAAGTTTTTTTTTAAAAGATTGATTGATTGATTGATTTGACACAGAGAGAGAGAGAGATCACAAGCAGGCAGAGAGGCAGGCAGAGAGAGAAGGGGAAGCAGGCTCCCTGCTGAGCAGAGAGCCAGATACGGGGCTCGATCTCAGGACCCTGAGATCATGACCTGAGCCGAAGGCAGAGGCTTTAACCCACTGAGCCACCCAGGCGCCCTGCTTTTAAAGATTTTAATGAAACTTTTTAAGCCCACAGCAGATTCACATGCAGTTGTAAGAAACAATACAGAGATCTCATGTGTCCTTTAAGCAGTCTTCCCCCAACAGTAACACCCTGCATGGCCACTGCATAGCTTGTCACCAGCATGAAGCTAACAATGATACCCTCCGTGATCTTATTCAATTTCCCCACTTTATGGGCATGAGACACACTCACGCACATGTCTGTGGATTCAGTTCTATGCAGTGCTATCACACGTACAGATTTATGTAATTAACCACGACCAAAGTCCAAATGGAGAACAGTTCCATCATAAGGATCCCTGGGACTGTCCTCTAAGAACCCTTTTATTTTATTTTAAAGATTTTAAAGTAATCTCTACACCCAACGTGGGGTTCGAACTTACAACCCCAAGATCAAGAGTCACATGCTCTACCTGCCGGGTCAGCCAAGAGCCCCTAAATCCAAATACTTTATTACCACAGAAGTCTTCAAGATCTTTACGCAGATACAAGGCAAAAACTAGATACCCAGAGTCAACTGAAGAGTCCAGGGGATCTCACTACCCACACTGTAAGAAACGCTTGAGTGACATGTTTATTCTTGGGTGTACTTGCCACTCAAATGATAAATAGGACTACGTAAAAAAACTGCAAAAGTATATATAAGATTTTTAAAAACCACACAAAATAGCAGAAGTATTATGATCACACATCTGTCAAAAATCTGTATCTAAGGGGGGGCCTGGGTGGCTCAGTCAGTTGGGTGTCTGACTCTTGATTTCAGCTCAGGTCATGATCTCAGGGTCCTGGGATCAAGCCCGTCAGGCTCAATGCTCAGCTGGGAGTCCGCTTGAGATTCTCTCTCCCTCTCCCCGTGCCCCTCCCCACCCCGCTTGCCCACACTCTCTCTCAAATAAATATAATAAATAAATCTTTAAAGAAAAATCTTTATCTAGGAATATGTACACCTGATAGTTCGGGAGGTAATGGTGGCCATACAGAAACTTAAAATATGCAACAGCAGAGTGGTGGGCTACCCTGTTTTCCCTTTTGCGTGTTTAAAGGACATGCAAGTAGTTAACAACTGGACTGGGTTCCTGGGGTCGCAGGACGACACCAGAGAGCACTGAGGCTGTAGATACAATGCTCAGAGTATTTCTGGCAGCTGACGGTTCCTACAGGACTGGATGGCCAGATGGAGACAGACTCTTCTCCTCTGCTTCCCTGTGTGCAGGCTGAATAAGGGAAAGCGCGAGGGAAGGGTTGAGAAGGGATCCAGAGGTCGGGTGAGCAAACACGTGGACCAGGACCGACGGTTTTTCCAGAATGTGGAACTTTCTGTGTTAATACCAGAAAAGTTCCAGGCAAACTGGGACAAGTTGGTCATCCTATCTGGAAGGTTTCTATCTGCAATTCCTTGGAGCTTGAAGCGGCTAAGTAAGGCTTTTTTTCGGTTAAGGACTCAGAACATGGGGGTAGGGAAGTACAGAGCGGTGACGCACAAGAGAACAAGGTGACCATGACACTCTCTGAACACCTGAGCATCCATCTTCCTTTGGCCTAAAAAGAAGCTCAGTTATACAACCTGATTTTTGAGTCTCACGAAAATGTAATGGAAAGTAATTCTGGCAGATACACATATTTTAAAGACTAGGCTCAAACAGGTTACAGAGGAAAAAGAGAAGAAAAGATTACCTGTCAAATAAGAGAAAAAGCATTTAACCTCAAAGAGTGGGTGGAATACCAATGCACTGAGCAATTTTACAAATTGGGCACTTCAGCTTTTAAAGAAGTACAATACCTCTTCTAATTTCTAAATTGAGTTACTTGTCCATCCATGAAAAAAATGTGACTTGTGCTCATTTTTCTACGAGCTGGTTAAAATGAAAGACAGCTGTCCCAGCACATCCCACGCCGTCAGCCGCGAGTGAGGCGCGCACAGAAGACCAGAGCACAGGTGTGTACCCAGGAAAAGCTTGCAATCCCATATGCTTGGAACCCAGTCACCCTTCAAGGCCTTAATATGTGCAAAGCACTCTGCTAGGCACAACTTTTAAGGAACTCACAGGCTCAACTCAAGGCACAGGTGGCCTCTTAATTTTAAGAGACCCAGTCTCAAACAAGGAGATGAACAAAGGGTTCTAATACCATTTACTCATCACCTTAATAGCAGGGTCAGCAAAATTTTATGGGAATCCATGTGAAGCAGCCATGTTTTTCATGTATAAATCTGGCCGTTGGACCTTATTCCATTTGTTCTTGCCTCTCTCTTGAATGCTCAACTTATCTCTGACTACTGGACCCTTTCCTCAACTTAAGTCTCTTCTGCCCTCACCAGCCCACTCAAAAAACCTTGCCTTGGTACTGAGTTTTTCTTAGTGTTGCCAATTTAGCAAATAAAAATAAAAACCACACACTTATATCTGAAAATCAGATAAACAATGGATTTTTTTCTTTTAATATAAGAATGTCCTGTGTACTATTTGTGACATATGCTAAAAAATTACTTATTGCACATTCAGCAAACTAAGAACAGAAAGGAACTTCCTTAACGTGATAAAGGGTATTCACGAGAGACCCACACCTAATATATTCAATGGTGAAAGACTGAAAGAATTCCCCATAAGATCAGGAACAAGAGAAGGGTGCCTACTTTTACCACTACTATTCAATTTCATACAAGAAGCTCTAGCCCTAGCAAGTAGGCAAGAAAAAGAAGTAAAAAGGTCTCCAAAGTGGAAAGAAAGAAGCAAAACTACCTTTATCCATAGATTATAGGATCCTGTATATAGAAAATCCTAAAGAATCAACACACACACAAAAACTGTTACAGCTAATTAAAGAACTAGGCAAAAATGCAGGATAAATCATCCATTTATAAACATTAGCAATGAGCAATTCATAAAGATGTTAAGATAAAAATTCCATTTACAGTGGCATTAAAAAGAATAAAAATACTTAGGAATAAACGTAACTGGGAAGGTACAAGACTTACACATCAAAAACTATAAAATGCTGCTGAAAGAAAGTGAAAAAGATCTAAATAAATAAAAAGACAACTCCTGTTCACAGATTAAAGACTCAGTATTGTTAAGATTGAAAGATGCTAGGGGTATCTGGCTGGCTCAGTCAGTAGAACATGTGACTCTTGATCTCAGGGTCATGAGTTCAAGCCCCACACTGGGCATAGAGCCTACTTAAAAGAGAGAGAGAGAGAGAAGAAAGATGCTAAGCACCATTAGTTACTAGGGAAATACAAATCAAAACCACAATGAGATACCACTTCACACTCACTAAGATAGCTATTTAAAAAAAAAAACAACAACACAAAATAAGTGTTAGCAAAGATGTGGAGAAAGTGGAATCCTAAGGCAGTGTTTTTGGAAATACAAAATGGCACAGTCACTATGGAAAAGTTTGGTGGGGGGCACTGGGTGGCTCAGTCAATTAAGGCTCTGCCTTGGGCTTGGGTCATAATTCCCAAGGTCCTGGGACTGAGCCCCGTGTCGCGCTCCCTGCTCAGTGAGGAGCCTGCTTTTCCCTTCTCCCTCTGCAGCTTCCCCTGTTTGTGTTCTCGCTAATAAGTGAATAAAATCTTAAAAAAAAAAAAAAAAAAAATCCTCATTCCCTAATCAACCAATTAGCAAGTCTTGCTTTTTTCTCCTTCCAAACATCTCTGAAACTCAGACCTTCCATTCCCATCCTGGCCCTCATTACCTCTCACCTGAGCTCTTGCACACATTTGTGAAATATTCTCCCTAATATATATCTATGCATTGGTGGGGACCCCCCAATCTAGTTCTATCCTTTCTAACCTAACAGTTCTAAAATACGAATCTGCCCAATTATTCCTAAACTCCTTTAGAGGCACTCCAGCCCCTGTAGACTTAGGCTGTTTAGCAAGACCCTTAGCTGTGGCCCAGATCCACTCTGTACCCCCACCCTCTGCCTTCTTTCCACCCAACTCTCCAGCAGTGCCCAAACACTCAAATTCCTAGACCATACTCACTAAACATTATCATCTCTGTGCCACAACTCATTCTGGGCACTGCAGATAAATTAACTAGACACGGTTAACTCAAAGGGCTATCTTCCAACAGGGAAACTAGTAAGTAAACAGAGTAATTTCTGATACTTCTGAGTGCCCTGAAGAAAACGCTGCTGAAGATGACAGAACCTGATCAAAAGCCAACAGGGCTACTGTTTGGGCAGGGGCTGGGAAGTGGCCTTTGAGAGGAAACCTGAATATCCGTGGGAGGGAGTCTTTTTAAAATTCTCAGACCCCAAATGTTTACAAAGGTTACTTGCAGTAAGTTGCTTCCGTATATACAAGATCTAAATACACAGAATCTCTATATACGATCTCTTCAGCTTGTGGCCCTAGTATGACAAACCTGAAGCCCACCAGACTTCCTAACATGGGAGATAATGCATTTCCTTCTTGTCTCAGCTACTTATCATTAAAAACATTCTACCTCGGGGTGCCTGGGTGGCTCAGTGGGTTAAGCCTCTGCCTTCAGCTCGGGTCATGATCTCAGGGTCCTGGGATCGAGTCCCGCATTAGGCTCTCTGCTCAACGGGGAGCCTGCTTCCCCCCTCCCTGCCTACTTGTGATCTCTCTCTGTCAAATAAATAAATAAGATCTTAAAAAAAAAATTCTACTCCTATAAGTCCAAGTTTAGGGAGAAAATATTCGGAGGGGAGGGTGGGAAGACAGTTTATGCAAGAGAAGAAGAAACACAGAAGAGGTGGGACTAGAGGACGACATTAAGCTCACTAATTCTCAAATGGCTCTTGTAAACACAAAGAACCAGCAACTAAGGACAACCAACCAAATCTAAATGAGAATGAGATTTTAATTTTAAAGGGATAAGAAAACATGAATGGGGGGGGGGGATCCTGAAATGTAAATGAAGCTGTAAAAGATTCTCATTTTATTTATTTTTTAGGTAGGCTCCACATCCAACATGGGGCTTGAACTCCCGACCCCTGAAATCAAGTCACATCCTCCACCGACTGAGCCAGGCACGTGCTCCAAAAGTCTTATTTTAAAACAAAGTATATGAAAACCATTTTTTTAAAACCTGGCTTTGACAATGTCTTGACTACACTTCTATCTTAAAAATTCAAAATCAGGGCACCTGGGTGGCTCCATTGATTGAGCAACTGCCTTCAGCTCAGGTCATGATCCCGGAGTCCCGGGATTGAGTCCCACATCGGGCTCCCAGCTCCATGGAGAGTCTGCTTCTCCCTCTGAACTTCTCTCCTCTCATGCTCTCTCTTACTCTCTCTCAAAGAAATAAAGAAAATCTTTAAAAAAAGTTTTAAAAAAATTTTATAAAAATTCAAAATCATCATGAGGTGAGGCCAGTCAAAATAGAAAAACATGACAGGAATTACTTGGAAAGAGGGCACATGAAGAGGTTTATTAATCACCTGCACAAATTAGCAACAGCTTTTCCAGCTGGGCCAGGTTACAATTAGTTCACAGTACACTAACCTCGCTCTGCCCTGTAGACAAGAGCCCAGCTAAGCTTCCTCAACAGAGGATTTTATTACCAAACCCATATTCTGGCTTTTCGAACGGTCTCCCAACACCTGGTACAGCGCGCTTCCATGGCACCTGTGAGTCACGACGTCCCTGAGAGCCCTTCAGAGAGCGGACGAGAACACCTTCTCGTGGAGGAACATCAGCTTCTCTAAGCGAGTTCGATTCAGGAGCGGGAGCCACTCCCAGTGGAATAACTCGACCACATGGTACCCGAGCTGCTTCAACTGCCGCCTCTTCATGTTGTGCAGCCCAAGCAGATCCCTGGAACCGTAGCAGTACTGGTTCTTGTTCGTCAACTGAATAGCCAGCTTCACGTGTGGGGCCGGCAGGCAGGCTGGGGGACAAGGCCCCGCCATCTCCATGGCCCCCAACCTGTCTGCCACACCGCCAGGGGTGCTCCCCAAACCTATGGCTGCCTTCTCTAACATCCCTGCCTGCTGCTCAGTCTCTGACTCAGTTTCTTCCTGGAAATGTCCTCTTGATTTCCCTTTTAGCAGCTGATTCATTAAATCATCGGTAAGGCTGACTCCCACGTGCTTCAGCCTCAACTTGGCTTCATTTTCAAGTGGTACGGCTTCTCTGTTAAATGGTAATGGCTTCAGGTTACTGTCGAGCTGGACCTCTAAGTCAGAAGATCGGGTATGAGGCAAAATCATATGGTGTTTGATGTACTGGGGCCCGCCCAACATGTTCTCCAGTAAAAAGAGGGCTTCTAGGAATTCAGGCTTTGAGCACATATCCCTCCTCGCTAAATTCCACAGCATTTCCGACCCCTCTTGCTGAAGGTGAGCACTAAGACGATTGCCTCTATAACCTAGACACTCAATGCCGACCGTACCGTCAAGAGTATACAACTCCTTAGTGAGTTCGAACTTAGTTCTCTCCCTAGCTAACTTGATGAACTCTGGGCTCAAAGCAAAGTTGATGAGCTCAAATGGAAAGTACTCAGAAAATGCCAGGCCCAGCAAGCAGGTAAGTAGGTGTTCTGGGTATCGACTGAACTCCGGCCTCTTTCTGTGAATCTCGTTTATCAGAGTAGAATAAAACTCTTCCGTATTGGGTGGCTTATAATTCAGAGTTCCAAATGACCACAGAATCTTGGCTACGTCTTTACTTCGACAGTATGCCACCCGAGGAGGCAAAGAAGCAGCCACGGCGTTCATTAGCCCTTCATCCAGGACGCGTAAGGCTGAGCAAGCAAGAGTCAGGTGCATGACACCCTGAACTCCTAGAAGAGGAATTCGCTGGGGAGCAATCTGGCCAAAGTGCTTCATGAAATTTACATGATCCACGTGAGTGAAACGGAACATTTTAAGAATATTCACTAGGGCATAGTCGCTCAGATGCTGCATGTCGGCACAAGCCAAGTCTCCAAGTTTCCGCATGACATACTCAGAGAGATTGCTACTTGATTTGAAGAACCCCAAACAGATTGTACCAATCTCCTCTAAATTGATCAAGTCTATATACTTGAGAATCAACGATTCCAGTTTTTGCATGAGGTCTGGGGGTACCTGACGACTTTCACCTATGATATAAATTAGGTGAATCAGCTGGGACAAGGATAGGTCTTTCCAGTGCATATCAATGTAACTAAAAAAGATTTTAAAAAACCGAGGGACTCTGCGGCCCAAGTGCCGCCAGAGGTCAGCCACCAAGAGAAGCTGAGCCAGACTCATCTCCCACACCTTCCTGCAAAATCTGAGTTCATACACACCCAGCACTGAATGGGAGCAAGGGATTCCTAAACTGACAAAGGCTTTCAAAATATTGATCAGATCTGGGACATCAAAGAGCTGTATGTTTTTCGCACTCAGCTGGCAGAGCAAAGCAAAGCTGGGACTGGCCAGCACGACATGATGCTGCTCTGCAGGCAAAGAGCTCAGCTTACAGAGATAATCAGCAATGACTTGAGGCTGGAGATTATCTTGATCAACTGTGATTTTGTGCAAAATTAATTCACCTTCTGAAACGGAAAGGGGCTGACAAGCGTCCAATCTGCTGTAGCTGTGGAGCTGGTACTCTGGTCTTAGCTGTAGGAAACCTCGGGGGTCTTCAAAGGAATCGAACGCTTCTATATCGTCTTCAGCAACGTCTGCGGCCCCGGAGGAGCCCGGCTTGAACGCGCTGGCCTGCGAGGCAGAGGCCTGGCTGGATCCCGAACCTGGGAGGGCGCTGCTGGTTGCCAGGAGCCTCCGAGAAGAGGAAGCGCTGTGAATGGTCCCAGCTTTTTTGGCAGGCTGGCAGAGGCCGCTGTGTTCTGGAGGCTCCCGTCCCCTGGGCCGGCCACAGCTTCCCACATTCCAGTGTGTCACACTCTGGGTCACGCTGCAGGCCAAAGGACGGCAAAACGCTCGGTATCCTAAAGGTTTTAGTAACTTGAGGGTGGCTCCCGTTCTGGGGTCAGCACAGATCGTTCTGGCAGTCAGAACACAGTCCTCACGGGTTTGTCCAGGCAATTTCTTGTTTACAGGGTGCTGGATTAGAGCTGGACGCGGAGGCGTTCCACAGAAACTGCCTGGAAATCTTCGGCATATCGCAAGAGCCATGGGTCACAAAGGACTGGGCCAGAATTGGTGCCAGATACTGAAAAAAGGGTAGATGAAGAATAAGTGGCTTCCACCTATCACAATACCAAAATGCACACATTTTAAGAAAGGGATTAAGCTACCTTGCTGTCCACTCGAGTAAGTTCCATGCTAGAGAATGCCCAAACCACACGCTAGCACACATCAAGGATAAACTCCTTCTCCTGGATATCAAGGCATACAGGGCCCACTTGGAGAAGAAGAACGTTGGTAAAAGCTGCTGTGGCTGACTCCGAGAGTAATAAGTGGGGTTTGGTGTAAAGTTTCATTAATTACGCCCACAATGACCCTCCTTGTCCCTAAGGTATGAAGCTTTCGGTTATGGGATCGTGTTCTCATGCTGCTCCTACACCTTTTAGAAGATGCTTATTCCCCTCTCCCGGAGGCTTACCAGATACTGAATCACTATCACAGAGCAGTCACACAATTGGAACGCATACTCAAAAGCTCCTTTGGGGGACGCCTGGGTGGCTCAGTTGGTTAAGCAGCTGCCTTTGGCTCAGGTCATGATCCCAGCGTCTTGGGATCGAGTCCCGCCTCGGGCTCCTTGCTCCGCAGGGAGCCTGCTCCTCTCTCTGCCTCTGCCTGCCTCTCTGCCTGCTTGTGTCCTCTCTCTGTTAAATGAATAAATAAAATCTTTAAAAAAATTAAAAAAAAAAAAAAAAGCTCCTTTGGGCGGAAGCAAGCAGAAGGCTGATGTGCTCTGCTCATTGTCACTTCACGATGGGAAGCAAAAAGCATCTCAGAGTTGGGCTGCAGGTTCGGGGCACACCAGTTCACGGGCCTGGACCGCTGCCATGCAAGGGAGCTGCACACCTCTCCTCTGGAGGCGGCTATTAGCAATGTTGTCAGTGGTCAGGTGCGGACCACCCTGCCTCTGAGTGGCGCTGTCCCCACTGTCTCCCAAAGTAGAAGCCATGGGAGGCTGTGACACGGACTCTGCTATGCTCCTGCTCTCGCTAAGGGCTTTCAGCTTTCTTTCCATCGGAGAAATGCCAAAGCCTGACAAGCAAAACCCAGTGAGCCCTGGGCTGCCAAGATGTAGCCCCAGATAGGGTTGCTGCTGCATATGAGCCTTTGCAGGTTCTGAGGGTGCCAGGGTGACTTTCCGAAATCTCTGCCCAACTCCCTGCCAGCTACTTCCCTCCAGAGCCCACAGCAGGAGAACCAGGTGGCCACAGGGCAGGCCTCGTGGCTTCGTTCAGGCAGTACAGCTATGAAGGCTTCTCTGGATGGTAGGAACGTGTGCTCTAATTTCTTTGTGAACCAGAGTAGAGTTTTCTCACATTAAATCCTTAGACACTTAGTTCTTCACTGTGGCCTGTGGACCGTTCTCTCTACTGAGTTTCAATCTCTGGGTCCAGATATTACAGACCAGGTGTCGGCAAACTATGGTCCACAGGTCCAGATCTACCCCTCCACCTAGTAGGCAAAGTTTTACCTGAACACAGCCAGGCCACACATTACGTATTGTTTATGCCTGCTTTCTCACTACAAGAGCAGAACTGAGTAACTGTGGCAGAACATATATGGCCTGCAAAGCATAACATATTTACTATATGGCCCTTTACAGGAAAAGTTTGCTATAGACCATTAGTTTATTCCTATAAATGAAGATGACCAACTTTTTAAAAATTAGAAAATGGGGCGCCTGGGTGGCTCAGTGGGTTAAAGCCTCTGCCTTCAGCTCAGGTCATGATCTCAGGGTCCTGGCATCGAGCCCCGCATCGGGCTCTCTGCTTGGCAGGGAGCCTGCTTCCCCCCCTCTCTTGACTGCCTCTCTACCTACTTGTGATCTCTCTCTGTCAAATAAATAAATAAAATCTTAAAAAAAAAAGGAAAAAGAAACCTCCCTTAAAAAAAAAAAAAAAAAGAAAACTGAAAACAATTCAAATGTCCACGCAGAAGTAGAGGGCTGGTTTACAGGATAAGTGTGTGGCAGGGATCAACATGAGAAAAAGCACGTACAAATAGTGGAACAAACAGAACACGAATGAGTGCCAGCATCTAAAATATTTATATAAAAGGAAAGTAACTATATAGTGTTCTGGTTGGGAGACTTTCTGTTGTATCTTGGATAAATTAACTTTCCCCCCCTTTTTATTAGCATCGAAACTCTTAATACAGAAGAGTATATGAATTAATTTAACAAATGCCTTCATAAATAATTTTAAAAGCACATTAAATAACTTAAATTAGGGGTGCCTGGGTGGCTCAGTGGGTTAAAGCCTCTGCCTTCAGCTCAGGTCATGACCTCAGGGTCCTGGGATCGAGCCCCGCATCGGGCTCTCTGCTCAGCAGGGAGCCTGCTTCCTCCTCTCTCTCTGCCTGCCTCTCTGCCTACTTGTGATCTCTGTCAAATAAATAAATAAAATCTTTAAAAAAAATAATAAATTACTTCAATAAATACTACCTAAGAGTACTTAATGAAATTATTGTGCATGGTCCTTAAATGAACAAAAGAACCATTTCCTCAAACATCAACGTTTGAGCGGTATCGATTCTGTTTTTTTTTTTTTAAGATTTTATTTATTTACTTGACAGAAAGAGACACGGCGAGAGAGGGAACACAAACAGGGAGAGTGGGAGAGGGAGAAGCAGGCTTCTTGCCAAGCAGGGAACCCAAAGCAGGGCTTAATCCCAGGACCCCAGGATCATGACCCGAGCCCAAGGCAGATGCCTAACAACTGAGCCACCCAGGTGCCCCATCGATTTTGTATCTTGAATTGATTCTGTATTTTGAATTAACGTGGCTCTTCTTGGTTTGCAAAAATACAGACTAAGTCTCAAGATGGAAAAAACAACAGCCACAATCATCTTAGGGCTTCCTCTGTGCCAAGCCTAGTATACGCTTTTTATTTATTTATTTTTGTTGGGTTTTTTTTAATTACTTTTTTTTTTTTTTTACAGATTTTATTTATTTATTTGAGAGAGAGACAGCGCAGGAGTGGTGAGGGTTAGGTGGAGGGAGAAGAAGACTCCCTGCTGAGCAGGGAGACCTACACAGGTTGGCCCCAGGACCCTAGGATTATGACCCTGGCCAAAGGCAGATGCTTAAATCAACTGAGCCACCCAGGTGCCCCCAGTATACACGCTTTTTAAATCGCTTTTTAAATCTGCATTAGTTCCAATCCTTACCACCTCTCTGTAAGGTAGGTTGTAAGTTCCAATCCTTACCACCTCTATATTGTGGACGAGGAAAAGGACACTTCACAAGATTAAGAAACCTGCTGAAGGTTACACAGCTAAGGGATGGAGTGGGGTTTTACATCAAAGACGGTCTGATTCCGGGGCGCCTGGGTGGCTCAGTTGGTTAAGCGACTGCCTTCGGCTCGGGTCATGATCCCAGAGTCCCGGGATCGAGTCCCATATCGGACTCCCGGCTCTGTGGGAAGTCTGCTTCTCCCTCTGACCTTCTCCCCTCTCATTCTCAGTCTCTCTCTCTCTAATAAATAAATAAAAAATCTTAAAAAAAAAAAAAAAAGATGATCTGATTCCAAAATCCACACTGTGGGTGTATTCTAGACAAGAGGAGGAGTCGGATTCCAGACAAAGAAGAGAGGAGGACCCTGAAGAGTCACAGGGTTTCCAGACGTTGGGAAGCTGGAGGGTTAGAACTGGGTGAACTCAAAAGCCCCTCACCTCTAATACGGGCAAACCTTGGAGGTAGCGTTGTTCGGTTCCACCCCACTGAAATAAAGTGAGTGTCGCGATAAAGCGAGTCCAAGGAATTTTCTGGTTTCCCAGTGCACACAGAGGTTATGCTTACACCCTACTGTAGTGTGTCAAAGGTGCAACAGCATTATGTCTAAAAAAACAACAGATAGGGGCGCCTGGGTGGCTCATTAGGTTAAAGCCTCTGCCTTCAGCTAGGGTCGTGATCTCAGGGTCCTGGGATCGAGCTCCGCATCGGGCTCTCTGCTCGGTGGGGAGCCTGCTTCCCCCCTTTGCTTGCCTCTAAGCCTACTTATGATCTCTCTCCTCTCTGTCAAATAAATAAATAAAAATCTTTAAAAAAAAAACAAACAAAGCAGATATATCTTAGTTATAAAATACTGCTAAAAAATGCTAACCATCATCTGAGCTTCCAGCAAGTCATAACCACTGATAACGAATCACCATAACAAATACAATAATAATGAACAACATTTGAAATATTGCAAGAATTACCAAAATGTGACATGGAGACAGGAAGCGAGGAAATGCTGTAGGAAAATGGTTACCAACAGACTCATTCAACAGGGGGTTGTCATAAACCTTCAACTTGTAAAAAACACTCTCTCTGTGAAGTGCAATAAAGTGCAAAATGAGCTATGCCTGTAGTCTAGGATCGGAGCTATCACTATGGTTTGTTTATGCCACTTACAAAAAGAACAAAGAGAAGACCTCAAAGATGAAATCTACAAGAAGGAATGGGTTTACAAGATATCCCGTCATCAAGGTAAGCAGAAGTACCATAACTGAAGAACTGAAAGTTGGCAGGAGAGATAAGGGATCCCGAATCTCAACACAGGAGAGAAGCAAAAGGAAACCCCGAAATAACGATGAAGACACCAAGCCTAGAACTGTGAGCAGATGTAAAGAGCAACGAGTTCCGGCCAGAGAAGGTAAATATTACCAAGGAGAAGAGATTTCTTTCGAGGAATAATCTGGGGACGGACAAGTAATAGGTAGACAGAAAACCAAGTCCGTAACAACGGTGACAAAAATTATTAACTCCAGGGAAAAAAAAAGGTTGTGTAGGACAGAAAATGTTATATTATGCTCCCTGCTCAGCTATGAATATTTAAATAATCTTATTGATATAAACCTTGAATATCAGCTTAACCAAAAATTTTGAGCAAATTATAGATGGAGGATGCAAAGAGGGGAAGAGGAATGTGGGGGCTGGGTAGTGAGGTCCAGAGCCTTGGAGCCCATAATAAAGAAGCCAAAAATTTTATAGATACAGATACTTCCTAGAAATCAAGAAACAGCAACACAAATATATTATCTAGAAGTATAATGATAAATGCTGATAAATGCCAAAAGAAACAAAGAGTGGAAAGTACCTCCACAGAACAAAAGAGGGGAAAAATAAAGGGAATTAATATTTAGTGTTCTAAGTTCCGTCAAACTATTGGATTGTGTAAACCCTGTCCAACTTTGACAAAAATTAAATTTGCCAAATGCATGTACTAACAGGAAACTAAGGTATTCTTTGAGAAGACAATCAGTCTTCAAAGAAAGTAACCTTAAGTTTCAAGGAAAAAAAATTTTTTTTTTAAAGATCTTATTTATTTATTTGATGGAGAGAGAGAGATCACAAGTAGGCAAAGAGGCAAGCAGAGAGACGGGGGAAGCAGGCTCCCTGCCGAAGAGAGAGCCTGATTCGGGGCTTGATCCCAGGACCCTGAGATCATGACCTGAGCCGAAGGCAGAGGCTTTAACCCACTGAGCCACCCAGGTGCCCCTCAAGGAAAATGTTGAAAAGTTTTTCTAGTCCAAGCAATTCCTACTGTCTACAGAACTTCCTTAAGGATGCCTCGTAAGAGAAATGACGACAAAATAAAAGAATCGCAGAAGCATGCAAAGCCAACAGCAAATGGCAAATAGGACCTACTTACTTTTTCACCTGGCAACTTTTAGCATAACTGTATAGACAACAAACTTATACATATACAGGTCTGAAATATAATCACTTTAGAAGTCTGGTCGAGTACTGTGGAGAAGGAAAGGAAAGCAATGAAGGGAAGATACAGAACCAATAAAGCAGAACAGTGAGGAGAAAAGGCACTGCAAAGGAGAGGATGTCACAATGTGTTTGCCCAAACAGAAAACACAGCTCAATTAGTTAGTTCCTCCTTCCTTAAGGACTCCCAGAGAACCAATAAGAAAGATGGAAAGGGAATACTATGAGATGCCCAATCAGTACCTCCCGATGCCTTCTCCAGAGGTTCAAAGACATGTGACATCAGCACAAAGCTCCTTTCCCAGCTTAAGTGAATAAACTTAATGATAGGTATAACCTCCTCCCCATCTCCTCTTTAGTGGTCCTAACAAACCAGAATGAAGCCTGAGAGACCCCTGGCACTGCCCAACCACCCTGAGTAATGGGATTTCACAGGAGTGAGGACTCTTACCTTTCCACCTTCCAGGTACAGGTAGGTCTGAGCAAAGCCCAATAGCTTCCTTTAAACTATAATCCAGAAGTTAGAGGAAGGGAGTCAGAGGAAGACAGTCATGCTAACTGTAGATTAAGTATATGACACTCTCAGCATATTCAATTCACCAGTTACTGGATCTCCTCTCTTAATTCTGATTTCAGTCCTTTTGCTAAAAAGGTTTAACCCCTTATGTACTGAGAAAATTGCCACAAATAAATGGGATACTTCAACTTCTAATCTTGTCTTAGCAAAAAATTTGTTGAGTAACTGAGAATTAAAACAAAAAACTAGATTTCTCCAGATGTTGAGAGTCTACAAAGCTTTAATGCCCCTGGTGAGGGCTTAGAGACTGACCTAAGGACCCGCAGTGGTTAATGCAAATGCTAACTGGGCTAGACTCTTCCGTGCTTCAGTTTCCACATAGGAGCAGAGCCTACAAGAGAGGGATCTACAACTACGTGAAGGTCAAACACTAGTGCTAAGGTGTTTGGGTCAAGATAACTATCACCCAGAGGGAAGCCAAACCCAAACCAAGTCTAACAGTCCATCCCCTCCACTTAGTTCCAGTTTCCACTTTTTTTTTTTTAAGAGAGGGAGTGAGACTCTTTGGCAGGCTCCACGCCCAGCACGAAGCCCCACCCAGGCTGGATCTCACAACCCTGAGATCAGGACCTGAGCGAAAGCAAGAGTCAGATGCTTAACCGACTAAGCCACCCAGGCGCCCTCTAGTTTCTGTTCTTATTGGAGAAAACAGCACATCACGATTACCTGTGAAACTTTTTATTTCAGTTTATATAGCCGTCTCCTCCCCTTTTCTAAGCCTCTGCTATTCCTCTATCAGAATGGCAAGAAGGGCCTGGGTAGAAACAGTCTGACAAGACCCCACAGATGATTCTGTTAGCGTCACTACTCTTAAAAGGATTCACAACACTTTGTCTTTAGAAAATCTGGGTTAGGGGCACCTGGGTGGCTCAGTGGGTTAAAGCCTCTGCCTTCAGCTCCGGTCATGATCTCAGGGTCCTGGGATCAAACCCCGCAAGGAGCTCTCTGCTCAGCAGGGAGCCTGCTTCATCCTCTCTCCCTGCCTGCCTCTCTGCCTACTTGTGGTCTCTCTGTCTCTGTCAAATAAATAAATAGATAGATAGATAGATAAATAAATAAATATTTTTTAAAAAGAAAGAAAGAAAATCTCTGGGTTGAACAACAGAGAGCAGACACTCATGTCCTCTCAGATGGTGAGAGTGGAGCTACTAAAGGAATGACCAAATCCTTGCAAATAAAGAGAAATATCTGCATCCAAAGTCATGTCAACGGGTGAACTCAATCAAGTACTTGGTTTTAATCTACTCTAGGTTTGCAAGGCTGAGCAGTATAGTTTTTCAGACAGCTCAAGGGGAAACTTCAGAATTCTCTGATAGAAAAGTTGACTTATTTGCATGATGAATGACGAGACCCTGTTGGGAATCAGAAAGGTAACCCAATGAACAGGGAAAAAAAATCATATTGTCAAATAAACTAGGCCTGCACACTGCCAAAGGCCTCACTTTCTCCGCCGTATTATGCAACACTGAGTTTTCAGATTTCATTTTGGTCCTACTAGGCAGTAGTGAACTCATCCCAGAGCTTGCCTGAGGCCATTCAGATCAGTGAGTTGTAGAATCCAGTTCTGGAAAAGCCGCTGTTCTTACTACTCACAAAATGCAAGCAAAGTGCAGAAAACAGGAATTAACACCAGACACATTTAGGAACACCTAAAGCACTGGGCTACGAGCTCCATAGGATGAAGCACTCACTATTCAAGGGTTTACAGGGAGTGCGCAACAAAGCATGGTCTGAGGAAGTCGATGAATAACTGGTAGAAAGAGGGCCCAAAGCTCCCTGAGTCAGGACAGAGAGCTGTGTCATGATTTGTACGGAAAGATAAAGGGCATTTATTTTTCTCTCTGGAGAGAAAAGGGAGGAAGACATCAACAATACCCTTAGGTCTGTGCAACTAGAAACCATCTGTTAAAAACGGGGACTAGGTATACATCGTCTTGATATTTACTCACGATTCCAGTTGACCCAGTACTAAGCAAAATACTGTAGGATTTTGCGGCTCAAATTGTGGCCTGCGGACCAGCGGCATCAGCCTCCTCACCTGGAAGCTGGTCAGGAATGCATAACCTCGGACCCTACCGCAGACCTACAGCCTCAAATCTCCAGATCCCCAGGTGATTAGCACGCACATGGAAGTGTGATAAGGCGTGCGGCAGAACACCTCACTGCATTTTCCAACAGCCCTGCCAGGCAGGCAGTTATCATCTCCGTCTCTCAGAGGCAAAGTCAAGGTTCAGACGAACCGTCTGCCCAAGGTCACAGAACTCTGGAGCGGCGGGGTCGCCGAGATGCTGTCTAAGGCAGGCCTGCGAGAGGAGTCCGCAGCCGGGCCCGGAAGCGCGGAGCCCGGCCTCGGCGCGCGCCCGGTCCTGCGCCGCCCGGGACGGGAGAGGCGGGCCGAGGGCCAGATGGGCAAGGAGCGGCCGCCGCGACCTCCTCCCCGGCCGCCGCCACTCACCTGAGCCTGGCGAACGCGGGCGCCACAACACCAGACCCCAGACCCCAGATCCCGCAGGCTGCCGCGCCACCACGACTCCTCCGGCAACACCCGGACCTCACAGCCCCACTTCCGGCCAACTGCCCGCTACTTCCGCCTGCTGCGCCAGTGACGGGTGCAGCCGAGGCTCAAAAAACTCTATCAGCGTTTTCCAAGGACGTTTTCCAGTGGAGGGCGTTGCAAAGAGGACGCGGGGGTCTAGGACCTGCGGAGCGGGAACAGCGCCCTGGATGGACCGCTCTGGAAGTCGTTGAATAGCCTCGACACTGGTTCGAATCCCAGACCGTCACTCAGGCTTTTTTAACCTTGGAGAAGTGACATCAACTATCTAAGTTTATCCTAGTTTCTCAACTGTATGGTGAGGATAATCATGCATCTATAATAGAGATGCATCTCTGAAGTGCTCTCAGGAGAAGAGTTAGTGATGGATAGCCGAGCCTGTTAGAAGATATGGATGTGAGTTGGAGCTGGAGAAGGCCTGTGCTATGGCCGATGAACCAGGGTCATCATTTACCTCCCTGAATAGGCTTACACCTGAGCCCCTATCAGCAAGTAGGCAAGGAAGAGACCATCCGGAAGGGCCTGATCCCGGACTGCTGTTCTGGGGGAAACTTGAGCAGTGCCGGTTGCGATTTGTCATACTTTGTCAGTGCCTTGGTTGCGCATCCACCTAAGTGCTCCCAGGGAGACTTGAGGACTGACGCTCCTTCCAGGGCACCGTCTTGTCAGGGAGACAAAAACCAACGCAGGGAGGACACTTCACTCCAATAAGGGACAAGCCAGGCATCCCAATTCCTGAGCGGAGTGCAGTTTGCCTGAGTCTCTCACTTGGGCCAGACTAGAGCAAACATTCCTAGTTGCTGATTATGACTCTCTTCACCAGAAGAACCCAGAGAGAGAGAGAGGACCCATCCCCAGGGGATGAACCATATTGCTCCTAGGCAGCCACAACAATCCTGTTCTTCTTTGCCACATACTCAATTTCCCAGCTTCCCTTGAAGTGAGAAGAGGATGCAAGTCAGTTCTGGCCAACAATATTTAAAGAGAAATGTACTGGCAGGATCCTGGGAAAGCTTTTACCTTCATGATAAAGTAGTGTGGCCTCAATCCCTTCATGGAGCTGTGGTGGCCACCTTGTGGCACGGAGGGAACTACATGCTAAGGATGGGAGGGTAGAATGAAAAGTCTTATGTCCTTGATGAACCAATACCTACGATAGGATGCTTGTGACCAGAATTGTCAGGTGAGGAAAAATAAACCACTCTTTAAGATCTTGTAAATCAGGTTGTTACTTATAGTGGGGTGCATTTCATTCTTGACTTGGGATTTGTAAAGATGACAGAGGCATTTATCATAAAGGACAGCGCTTACCCCCAAAGGACAGTTCCCTGCTCCCAGTATTCTTGGGTCCATTCTGCCCTTGGGGCTTCACCACTAATTACAACCTTGTTCTCAACCTTCATGTTTTTGTCTTCTGCTCTCAAATATCGGCCAGTCGCTGTAAGGTGACTCAGGATACCGCATCTAGCTGTCTTGCTTTCCAGCCAGCAGCCTGGTGTCCAGATGCTGAGTTAGAACCACCTTGAAACCCTTCAGGGTGACAATCCGAGCTGAAGAGAAAGCCCCGTCGGTCAGGAACTTGGAACCACGACTCCTCCTGGGCAACATGGAAGAGCTTGGGCTCTGGGCCAACCTTCTCGCACGGTCCAGTGAGCACCCCCAGCCTCATGCCTCCTCTGGGAAATGTTTACTCCAGCTTTGCCCCCTACACCCCCCCCCACCCAGGCTTCACCTCCCCAACCTGCAAAGACACAAGCAGGCCAAAGAATGCCACTCGAGAGGCTTTCTCCATTTTATTTCTTTGGGAAAAGAAAACAAAGTCTTTCCATCACATATGGTAGAGATATATATTTATATATATTTATATATAATTTCTTTTGTGGTTGGAAGTCCCAAAGCTGAGTCTGTTCATATTTTTTTCTATTTTTTTTTCCTACTAATGCCTTCTCTCCCCTCCCCCTCCCCGCCCCTCTGGCCCAGGCCCAGGTTCTGGGGCAGGTACAGTGAGGGGTGAGTGGAATGGGCAGTGATTGCCAGATGGCCCCTCCACCCAGCTCAGAGATCTGGTGAGGGTCACCTGGAAGGGGCTGTGCAGAGGGATAGAGGCCACACAGAGGGGCACTCTTGTTTTTGTGGGGGACGCACAGCTCATTAAACAGTCACCAGTCATGGGAGGAGGCTGGTCAGGGGTCGGGGGATTTGCTCACAGTAGTTGCCAGCTCTCTCCACCCTGTCCTCCAAACCCAGTCTTGGGGGTGGGAGGAAGAGAGTGAAAAGAGAGAAATACAAGGGCTGAGGGCCAAGCCTCCTCTAATTTTTATTGCTGGTGAATTAGAAATTTGCCTTTCCCTTCCTGTCTTAGGGAGATAGACTCAGAGAATGCTGAGAGGAGGGACATGATGGTGCTGTCCCAACCCCTACCGATGGCCATGCCAGGCCTACCTTGGGCAAACACTGGGCTACCCCGAGGTCCTGGGAACTCAGGGGTCAGTGTTCCTCTCAGGTTAGCCTTGTCATTCAAGGGCAATCACAACCATCCCCCCTGACCCCCCAAAACAAAAGGCCTCTGGCTCAGGCTTGGGCCCATTGGAGCTTGGAAGTGGGCAGTGCACCAAAGATCAAGCAGAATTTTCTACTGGAAGAAAAGGTGAGGTTTGGGGGAAGAGGTGGCCTAGGACAGTGATGTTCTGAGCGTGAAAGCAGAGGGAGGCTGGGGGGTCGAGTGGGAGAAAACACAGGAAGACATCACAGACACCCATATGACCTCAGAACCCGGGTGAGGGGAGTGCCTGAGAGGCAGGTAGCACTTAATAGCTGTAGTTAGAGCCGGACAGCGGCCCTGGGTGAGGGGATGAGCCAAGCAGAGCAGAGGGGGCTATCACCCTGTGGGGTCCTGGCCAGAAGGGTGGGGTAGAGCGAAGAAGCCTCCAGGTGACCCTTCCCAAGAAGAGGAGAGCAGATCTTCCCTGGGCACTGAGTCTCCACCCCCAGCCTTCCCTCTGGCCCCTGAGGCGCACACAGGGACATACACTCGGGACCGAGCCAGGCTCTGAGGCCTGAGCCCAAGAGACCTTGGGGGGGAGGGGCTAGGCAGGTAGCCCTCTCAACCACATACAGGCCATCTGCTCCCACTTGTCCTGCCAATCTGCCCGGGGTAAGGGGGGGATAATAGGGCAGGAAGGAGAGAGGCCAGGAGCCCAAGGCCTGTCAGCTTCGGCAGACCCCATGCAGGCCCCCCTTCAGAGGCTATGCAACCTCTGAAGTGACCACACAGAGCGTCACCGGACACCAGAGTGGCCAACAGTAGCCACCCAGACCTACCCAGGGGCTGGGGCACCTCCTGGTGCTGCAGGCCTGCCGCCTCCCATCTCCAGCAAAGCAGCGCCAAGAAGGGGAGCACGGGGCTTCCCCCCAACCCCCCCTCTGCCTGGGCCCCTCAACCCCCAACACACTCTGCCTCCCTCTCTCCCCTTCCTAGGAGGAGGGTCCACGTGGGCTGCCCAGAGGGCCAGTGGTACAGCCCCACGGACACCCCGTGGGGGGCGGGGAGGGACCCGGTCACAGCTGCTTTGAGAACCTCTTTGGTCTGGGGACATGGGGGACATGGGGAAGAGAGATGGCGGGGAGGGGACACTGGGGACTCTGGCCTTCGACAGAGCACTTGTCAAAAGGCCACATGCCCAGGTAGGGGGATCAGATTTCCGTGGACTCAATGCGCTCGAGGCGGGACGGCGTCCAGGCTTTCTTCTCCTCGCCGTGTTGGGGGGTGGGTGTGCTGGCCCCCCCGGCTGCCCCGCGCTCCCGCAGCCGCCGCTCCAGCTGCTGGTTACGCTGGTACATCTCTACGTAACTCAGCTGCAGCTGCTTCTGGTACTCGATGACCTTCTCCTTCTCCTCCAGCCACACGCGGCGCTCCTCCGCGAAGCTGGCGCCCTGGCGCTCCCGGGCTCGCCGCTCCGCCGCCAGCTCGGCCTGCAGCCGCCCCACCTCCCGCCGCAGGGCCCGCGTCCCGCTCTCCCCGCCAGCATCCACCTCCCCGTCCAAGGAAACCAAGGAGGCGGCGGCGGCCACCCCGGCCTGCCGGCGCATCTTGGCCTCGTCGCTCTCGCACGTGGCCAGGGCATCCTGGGGCTCGGCCGGGTCCACCGGGGTCAGGGCGGGCTTGAGGCACGCGGCGGGCAGCTCCGCCTCACCCAGCTCCAGGCTGGCCTGCTTGCTGCCGAAGGAGTCCCTCAGGCTGAGCAGCTGCTCCTCCTTCTCCCGCAGCGAGGCCCGGCCCTCCCGCAGCTGTGAGCGCAGCCCCACGATCTCACTCAGCTTCTGGGACACGTCGGCCTGCGAGTCCTTCAGCTGCTGCTTCAGGAGGGAGATCTCCCCCGCCTTCTGGCACACCTGGGCAGGGGCAGGGGCACAGAGGACCAGGGTCAAGGCAGAGCCCTGTGGGCTGGCACTCCAGCCCCGGCATCCAGCCCCGGGCCTGAGCATCTCCAGATGCCGGCTGAACTCGTGCGACAGGCAGGAAAAACCCAACGGGCCCTCCCTGGACTCAGGACACACGGGGCTAATGTCACACAGCCCCCGGGGCACTCTGGTCCTCCCAGAGCCTCCTCATTGGCTCTGTCCCCCTCCCCTTCACTCCCCTTGTGACAGTGGGCCACAGCTCTGGGTTTCTCCAGAGTGACAAAAGGATGGAGACTCAGAGAAGGAAAGCCCAAGCCCCCTGCCCGCACCTCCCACTTAGTTTCCTCCATCCGGGGCAGGAAGTCAGCCTGCTCCTTCTGGCAGGCGGCCACCTTGTCCTCAAGCTCTTCCCGCTGCCGCATCAGCCGGGCTGCCTCCTCCTGCAGCTGCTTCTTGTCCTGCTGCAGCCGCAGCACCTGCAGCTGGAGGCCCTGCTGGGCGCGCTGGGCGCGGCGGGCCACCTGCTGCAGCTTCCCGCTGCAACCCTGCCGCAGCTCGGCCAGCTCGCGCTCCCACGCCTTCTGCCGCTCCTCCAACACCTGGGCCACCGCCGCCTCGCTCTGCTCCAGGCTCCGCCGCAGGGCTGCCACCTCCTGCTCCTTCTCCCACAGCCGCTCCTCGAGCTCCTGGATCAGAGCGCTGGGCGAGGGTGGTGAGCAGGCCGCGAACGGCAGGCCTCCACCTCCGCCCTCCCCCGAGCCCAGGTGGCCTGGCCGCCCCATGGAGGAGGACGACCCACTCTTGCTGGAGGCCCGCCCACTGTCAGAGGTTCCCAGGTCCTGGTAGCCCGAGCCACCCCCGCTGCTGCCGCCGCTGCTGCTGCCATAGCTGGCAGTGCCGATGCGGTTGATGTGGCTGGTGGATGCGCTGAGGGGCGCCAGGTGCTGGCTGTAGCTGGAGCTGTAGGTGGGCAGGCTTGTGAGTGAGTTCCGGCCCGAGTCGGAGAGGCCGCCCCCACCCCCGCCCGCCGGGGTCATGGTCCGAGACTTGTCCAGTCCGCCCTTGAGACCACCAGGACCCTGTCGTCCCTCGGGAGTACCATTAGTCTGCGGGGGGCACAAGTTCTGCATGGAGTGGAAGTTCTTGGGTACAACGGGCTTGAAGGCCGAAGGCCTAACTAGCGGCTCTGAGCACTGAGTAAAAAGCAAGCAAGGGGAAGCGGGCATTAGAACGGGGCCTTAACCTTGGCCCCAGCCTCTCCCCTCTGGCCAAGAGATGTTCAGCCTCACCCTAATTAATCTCCATCCCGGAAGTCCCTCCCAGCTGGGTCTCCACTGCATGGCCGAATCTCCGCCCTGGAACCTTCACCTAGACTTGGCCTCCAAGACCCCACCCCGTGGCTCCCCAGCCCAACCTCCATTCTGGCCCCTACAGCCCAACCTCCAGGGCCCACACCTTACCCTCCTCTCTGGACTATCCCCCGCCCTGCAGAGAAAGGCCTTGGGGACTGACCTGGTCTAGCTTGCCAGAGGTGGCCAAGAGCTTCGGTGGATGGCTGGGCTCACGATACTGTGGTGGGGCCTTGTCGCTGCCGCCACTACTGCTACTGCCACCGCTGCTGCCCACCACGTTGCCGCAGACATCAGTGTGGTCGCTGCCCCGCAGCTCGCCGTTGAGGTAGAGGGAGTTGGCGAGAGCCTTGTCTTCCGAGGGGTAGCGGCCTGGCCTCTCCCTGCCGGCCCCACCACCGCTGCTGCGGGGGCCGGGGAAGCTGCCCTGGCTGCCCCCACCCCCTGTGCGGGTGCCCACGCTCTTCATGGCAAACTCCTGGGCGTGGGCCACCCCGCTGCCCACACTGCCCATGGCCAGCCGAGGGTCTGGGGGTCCGAGCTCAGAGGGCCGAGGGGCAAAGGCCAGGAGAGGATCCCGCCCTGGGTCAGCGCGCACAGGCAGTGTCTCCAGCTTCGCCATGACTAAGCCAGGGGGGCCCTGTGGGCACAGGGGGGAAGGCAAAGATAGGTCAGCCCCACCCCCATGCCCACCAGCCCGGCCGAGTCAGCCCCAGCAGCACCTGCACCCCGTCCTTCAGTGTCCCCTTCCTTACAGTGGACATAAGAGTTCCCAGGCACCCAGGATGGAGGAGCGGGGCTGGGGTAGGAGCAACAGCTCGGTAATGGCGTGCCGGTAACCCACCTGATGGAGCCCAGGCCCCAGGGCACGGTGCACATACCCTCCCAGCTCTGCTCAGCTCAGCATTCCGCCCCTCAGCTCCTGCCTCAACCCCGCCTCCTCCATGAGCCCCAACTCTTCACTGCAACCCCAAAAACTTAGGCAGTCTTTACCCTGGGTCGGAATCCCTATAACCCAACCTTATGGGTCAGGGAGATGGGGTTGGAAGGGGACAAAAATATTTGAATTCAATAGGGAACCTCAGAAATTAAGAGAAGGCCAGAGCCCACCCCTAACCAAATCTTGCAAGTAGGGGTCCTTCCCGGCCCCCTAACCTAGGGTGTTGCAGTTAAGGGCAGAAGTGGAGGCTCACTACCAGCGCAGGCTCCTCTCCTTGCCTTTCCAAGGGGGTGGGGGGCCGACGGGTCCTCAAGCCTGGGACCCTCCGAGGCCCGGTCTGCAGGGGTCATGTGCCTCACTCGCGCAGTCGGGGCTCGGCCCGAACCGGCTGGGCGACTTTGGACGGGCCTTTGGACGGGCCGACTGAGCCATCCCGGACTGCAGTTTTCTCCTCTGCGAAATGGGAGGAATGAAGGACCTACCTCATGGAGCTGCCAAGGGCCAGGCGCCCCAAGGCGGCGGGCGCGGGAGGGACGAGAATCTTGGTGGGGGGTGCCGTCGCCGCGCGCCCCTGGGTCGCATGTGGGCGCCACCTCGGGCACGCCCCGCCCCCCGCGGACGGCCGAGGACCGTGGCTGCAGCGCGTGGCGAGGGGACCTTCCGGAGGTCTTCCCAACTCGGCCGCACGAGGGGCCCCTTCCCCACGGTCAGTACCTCTGCAGAAGCCCAGGAGCTGGCTGAGGCCGGGGCAGAGGACGCGGTGCCACCAGCTGCGGGCGCTGGCCGTGCCTCCCTGCGGGCCTGCGTTTCCCACAGGTGGGCGGGGGGAGGGGCGGGGCTTCCGCCCACAGCTGCGCCCGCAGGGGATTCCGCGCCTCCCATCCCCTCTAAGAATTCACTGCCACCGGGAAGACTTCCCGGATTACCCCCTTCCCCCCGTTCCCTTTGGACCTTGGACCGTAAAGTCCTCTGAACCCTTCCTTGAGCGCGCGCCCTCCTCCCCCAAGGCCAGCCCACAAGAGCAGGGGGAGCAGCCCCGGCAGGCAGGCCGACAGGGCCTCGGGTTACCTGTGCTCTGGGAGGCCCCACTTCCTGGTTCCTTTGTTTCAAATCCACAGCGGGGAACACCTGCCCTAGAGATCCGCATAATCCGGCGGGTCCAAGGCACCAGGCAGTGCCAGTCGGGGAGGAGGACCCTAGAATCCGTTTGCCAGAGGCGGCAGGGGCAGCCTTCAGGCTTCCCCCCTCTCCCACTCGCATGAGAAACAGGGAAGGAGCCCTCCTTCTCTATCAAGGTGAAGGGGTCCAGGCGGCACTCCATGCCCCTCCAGTGCCCCTCAGACTGTCTTCTACCCAGATCCCCATTCTGGTGCTGTGTCCTTCCTATTAGGCTCCAGACCTGGTCTGGGAACCTGACAAAACTCTTGCCCTTCAGGAGTCTTTTGGCCCCCACACCTGGAATTACAGCCCTGAGTGATTGGAAAGAGTTCACCACCAAGCCAGGCCCCACTGCCTTTGTAGAATTCCATTCTCTCAGCATCTGCCCCTCCAGGGGTGGAGAACAGCACTTTACCACGTTCCTCCCATGAGCCAGTCTATCCCCACATACAGGGCTGGGTCTGGGGTGAGGCAAGAGAGGAACCTAGTGCAGAATTTCAGCGCAGAGTCAGCAAGTGCAAAACCCCGAGAGTGAGTGCCTCTCGGGCCTCCCTCTAGTCCCTGCTCTGCCTCCGCTCCCCACACACTCCAGCCCAGCTACTCAACCCCCAGATCCCCCTCCCACCCTTAAGCGTGACCCCTTTCTCAGCATCCTTGGGTGCGGGTGCTCCCTACAGAGCAACTGGAGACTAAGGGGATGAAGGGGGATGAAGCCTGTGTGGCCTGAGGCTTGAAACCAGTGGGAAGGCCTGGGCGGGGTCTGAGAGGAAGAACTCACAAAACTTCGCAGAGATGGGGTTCAGGGGTGGGGGCGAGGGAGGAATCCAAGCTGGGGCACCAGGGTGGGTGTGACACCCTTAATAAAAAATGAGGGGAGAATGTTTGGGGGAAATGGGTACTTTGGGTAAGACCAGACAAAGATCTCTCTCATACTGGGTGGAAAGAGACTGCGGTGCTTAGGATTCAAGGGCAGTACGGGTGGAGACCCACCCAGAGCGAAGGTGGCAGGGCCCCAGAAGCCTGGGAGGCAGTGTGGACGAAAGAAGGTGGCCAGAAGAAGGCAGGCTCTGGAGAACAAGCTGGGGGGCTTCCAGAATGTCGAAGCAGCTCTCAATATTAGAAAGGGGCCAAGTAAAGTCGGGATTGGAGAGTGTATCCCGGATCTGGCAAGTGGAAACCTCACTGTGAGAGAACGGCTTCAGAAAAGGGGTGCACGGCCAAGCTAGGCTACAAGGGTGGCCGGGTCTGGAAGGAAAGATAGGAGAGTTCCCTGGTGAAGGAGAAGGCCAGAGAAGGCAGTAACTTAAGGTGGTTTGAGATCCAAAGGCGCTTTTCTAATTTTAAATTAAGCATGCTAGAAACCTGAGTATGTTGCTATGCCGAAGGAAGGCACCAACAGTGAGATGAGCTAGGCAAGAGGGTTCCACCAGATGCCCGGATGTGGGCAAGAGCAAACCTCAGAAGTGATCGTGTTGATCACGAGAGTGACGGGGACAGTGTTTGCGAGGGCGCTTTCTGCGAGGTAGGGTGCAGTGCAATCATGCGGTGCTACCTTCTCTGTGAACCACGAAGGGAGGATCTGGCCACAGGTTGAGGCTGGTCGTAGCCACTCTGCGCCACTGATTTCCTGGGATGTGTGTGGTCCCCAACAAGCTCAAGCCCAGAGTCCTAGATGGAAATGAGGTGTCCCCAGGACTGTCTCCTGGGACCGGCTCTTGCTCTACCTGGGGAATCCTTGACTGTCAGCCCACAGCAGCTCTCCCTGGAGCCTCATTCCCCAAAGAGTGTCTTGCCAGAATTCTAACCTGTCATGATCAACCCCGTGCAAGTGTTCCCTGCCCCTTGTCTCTGTGAGTTTGGGCTGCTGCAGCTTCTTTTCTCAAAACCCCAGCAAGGAGCTGGCGGGACAAAGAGGGGCATTTGTCTCCCTGATAGGCAGAAACCGAGCCCAGGGGGAGGGTTTGAGCTTTGCATATCGGTTGGGGTCCTGAACTGGCCCAGGGGGCTGAGCATGGTCAGCATGGGCAGCTCAACAACTTGGGATAACCCCCTGTTGCCCAAATCTGCCATGATCTCTGTACCATCAACCTTCAGTGCCTGGGATATTATGCAGGGTATTGATGGTCATAAAGGGGTCAAATGAACTGTACTGGGGCTCTACATGGGCAGGTCCCTGTAACCCACAGTGACCACTCGACCTCTCCCTACCTGTGTCCTTCTCAAAGCTACGAACACTCCACCCTTCTCTTGTGGTTTCAGAGGCCCCTATACCAGCCCATTCGCCCCCTAAAGCTTTCAGTAGCCCCTCTTGCCAGCACCCTTGCTGGGGGCTCTTCCATGGCCTTTTCCCCCCTGCACTCCCTCCCACACACAGCTGCCAGGGGACTCCTTCTAAAGGGCAAAGCTGATCTTGTCCCTGCTCTGCCCAAATTCTTCCATGAGCAGCACCAAGAACAGTCGACAGGAGTTCTGGAGGCATCAGCTCAAGTGTAAATCCCAGCTGAACTGATTAGGGGTGAATGCATGCAGGTTAGTTCACCTCGGGTTCTCACACCTACCTTACAGAGATCTTAAGAAGTAAATGGATTGTGGGTAAAAGGCCTGACATTCTTCTCAGTCCCCAGAACCACAGCAGAGCTTGCAGCAGGGCCTCCAAGGCGTCTCTTGCCGCCCATCCTGTTTCCCCTGAGCTGAGCTTCTCTCCGTTCCACACAAAATCTCTTCCCAGCTCTCTATGCCCACCTTGCATCCTTCAAGGACTAATCCAAATTCTGCCTCCCAGGACAGCATCTCTGATCGCCCCTGGGGAGCAGGGACCTTGGAGCACTTGGCTCAGGCTACTCCAGGGGGATTTCACTCAGAGGCTTCCCCAGGGGCTGGCCTGGGGGTGCCCTGGGAGCACAGATGGCAGAGTCCTGGGGGGGTGTCTCTGGGCCCTGACCCAGAGAAGATGCGGAGAGTATGCTGTGGGAATGCTAGTTATGAGCAATGCAAAGAGGCAATGAATCCGGACAGGAAAATCAGGAAGGGCTTCTGGGAAGAAGGATTGAGGGGGAAAGGGGACTGGGGGCACTGTAGGGCTTTTGGGGTGCAGAGGTCTTCAGAACTTCTTGGTTGGGATGTGTGAGGGGAGATCCACCTTCTCTTGGTGTCACGGGGAAAGGGAACCATCTCCTAGATCCTGGCTCTGGTGAAGCTGGTGTTTAAGGACTGAGGGGGCTGACAGCGCCCCCCCCCACCCCAGCACACACACGCGCGCACACACGAGCTTCCGCGCAGGGGAATGGGGGTGTTCGCCATTCACCAGCAGTCCACGGCCCGCAGCGCCAACAGAGACCCCGGCCACACGCTGTCCTGAGGAGGTGCCCGAGGGTCTCAGTGGTGCAGGAAATCCCTCTTGCATCTTCCCTAGCTCCGTACCAGCGCGTGTGGCCCCGGGGGGCGGGGCGCAGAGGGAAGAGGTGACATAATCCGGGCCGCACCCCCTCCGGCCGCCGCCTCCCCCCAGGCCTGGTGAAGCATCCATGACATCATCGGCCTTATCTTCACTCCCCTCCCCCGCCCCGGGACCCCAGCAGCGGGACGCACCCCCTCCCCAGCTCCGGGTCCGGCAGGACAAGCATCGCAGTGCAGCGGGCACGGCGACAGGTCGGAGCCCGGAGAGGTGCCGCGGTGGGCCGGCCCCACTTACTCGCTGCCTCAGGGTCCAGCGCGGGGTCCTCGGAGCGGGCGCCACCGGCCCGGCTCGCTGGCGCAGCCCGAAGCCCGCCCGGCGGGGCGCGCGGCGCGGGCCCGGCTCGGCTCCGCGCCCCTCCCGCTCCCCGCCCGGGCCCCGCCCACCCGCGGCTGCGGCAAACGCGGGCCCGCCCTCCGGCCACGCCCCCCAGGGCCGCCAATCCCCAGGCTGGGGCGGGGCGCAGCGCCTTAACCCTTTTGTTGCGCTTCGAGGTTTGCGCGTGGGACCCCTCTATCTCACCCTCTCTAGAGCTGCGTAAGTCGGTCCGAGGCCCTCCGCTCGTCGCCTGTTACCCCCCCAAACCCCTTGGGTT
>CM052811.1:95488894-95519484 GCA_028533885.1 Nasua narica | reverse complement strand
GAGCAGAGAGCCCGATGCGGGGCTCGATCCCAGGACCCTGAGATCATGACCCGAGCCGAAGGCAGAGGCTTTAACCCACTGAGCCACCCAGGCGCCCTTACATTTTTTTAAATTTTAAGCAAGCAAATAGGTCAGGACAGGTGAAATAAAAATAGCAAATGTTGAAAATTCTTTAAGTTGGGTAATGAGTATGGTTCCATGTTTCCTCATTCTACTGCTCTTTTCTATTTTTTTTTAAGTTCGACATTTTTGTGTAAGTTTGAAGTTTCCCATAATAAAAAACTTAACAAAAACTAAAAATTAGGGGCACCTGGTGGCTCAGTTGGTTAAGCGTCTGCCTTTGGCTCAGGTCATGATCCTGGGGTCCTGGCATAGAGCCCCATCTTGGACTCCCTGCTCAGCGGGGAGTCTGCTTCTCCTTCTCCCTCTGCCGCTCCCCTCTGCTGCTCCCCCTGCTCGTGCACACTTGCACGCTCTCTCTCAAATAAATAAATAAAATCTTTAAAAAAACCCTAAAAATTATGGGGCACCTGGGTGGCTTAGTTGGAAGAGCATGCGACTGAAAACCATGATCTCAGAGTGGTGGCTTTGAGCCCCACAATGGGTGTAGTGATTTCTGAAAAACAAACTTGAAAAAAAAAAAAAACTAAAAATTTAAGACTATACATTTTTGTGTGTAATTTGTATATGCACAGAAAGGTTCTGGAAGGTCAAAACAACAAACTGTCAATAGAGATAATTCTTCCTTGCTGCCTCAAACAGATACCATTTTTACAGTTTTCATTTAGAGTTCTCAGGTTCTCAGAGTCCTGGACCCCAAGCATATTATTTAAGGGTTGTGGAGGGGGAGGAAGATGGCCGGGAGTACAATAGTGAGACAGCTGCTGCTCTGGTCCAGTAAGAACAGAACAGGGCTGGGTTCAGACAGCAGCAGTGGGGGTGGAGAGGAGGGACTGACTGGGGGACTATTTCAGAGGTAGAATTCAGGATGCAAAGATCCAGCTGAGGCAGTGGGCATGGAGAAGGCATGATAGATGTGAGAGGCTGTAGGGATGAGGGAATGCAGGGAGTTGAAATACTGAGGTTCCAGGCTTGGAAGATGAGTGAAAAGACCAGGCTTCCTTTAGGGTATGCCAAATTTAAATTCAAAACAAGTAGTCAGATCTAAAAAAAACAAAAACAAAATAAACTCAAAGATACAGAGAGCAGATTGGTAGCTGGGTTAAGGGAGAAAGGGTGAAGGGGGCTGAAAGATACAAACTTCCAGTTATAAAATAATCCTGGAGATGTACAGCGTGGTAACATGTTGACTACAGAGAACAATATCGCACCGCGTATTTGAAAGTTGCTCAGAGAGTAAATCTAAAGGTTCTGGTCACAAGAAAAGAATATGTAACGATGTAAGGTGATCCATGTGAACTAGACTTACTGAGGTGAAAACTTCCAAATGTATACAAATATCAAATCATGAGTTGTACACCTGAAACGACTATAATGTTACATGTGAATTATGCTTTAAAACAAGTCCTTTTTTTAAAAATTCACAGCCAAGGTGATCAGAGCTGGCGGGCAAGGAAGAAGGGAGTGGGGGGCTGGAGGTGAGGTGAGGTGAGGTTTGCAGCCCTTGCCCAGAAGAAAACAGCTCTCAGAGGCAGATTTGGAGGTGCTCGCGGAGAAGGCGAACCGTCCAGAGCACGGGACTGCACCTCATTAACCGTGCAGGTTCTTTGCCTCCCTCGGTGTCCCCTTCCCACAGAGGGGAGAAGGCAGGGGTGGGGCCGGTGGCTGCAACGGTCTCTTTTCTTCGAAGAGAGCGCCCCTTGTCGCGAGGGCCTGGTGTCAACGCACCCGACCGCCAGTCCCGGGAAGACCCAGCAATTCTGGCGCAGAGGGGCCGCGCCATTTCCCTCCCTTCTAGCGCCCGGCGTCCCAGGCTGCTCATCCGGAAAAGGGGCGCTCTGTTCCCCAGGATCTGTGTAAGGAAGCCGGGCGCCCGGGACGGCGTTCTCGCCCGAAGGCAGCTAGGCTGCAGCTAACACGAGAGGCGCTCGGTGGGAACCCCAGGATCCCCCGTCCGGGAGCCCAGGACCGAAGCTGCGCCGCCGGCTTTCGCGTCGGCCGGAAGTGCCTGCCCCTCGAAGCAAAGGACTTCCGGTGGGTCTGCTGGCTAATCGGAGTCAGCATGGCGACTTCCTTGGTCGGGAGAAAGATCGTGTTTGTCACAGGGAACGCCAAGAAACTGGAGGAGGTGCCGGGAGGGCGCGGGAGGCCGGCCAGTAGGCGGCTGAGGGGAGCGTGTGGTAGGGCCCGCTGGGGATCGGGCGGACAAGCGGCCTCCAGGCGGAGGGGGCACGAGAGGCAGACCCGGGCGTGTGGAACGGGTTAGGCTGCGCTGAGTGTGTGCCGGAGTGGGCCCGGCCGGTGGTTGGCCTTAATAGAATTAAGGCGTTGACAGATCCAGGCTTGCGAGCTCCGGAGCTGCGGGAGCCAAAGGAGTGCTGGGTCCTTCGTACCTCATCTATTAGACTAGATCCCAAACCGGGACCCTTGACACCCCTCTCGAGCTGATCCAGACCCCGCTGCCGACCTGGGCGGGGGGTGGGGGGGGTAGGGGCCGGACAGAGCGTGAGACAGGCAACCAAACTGAGCCGTCCACGCCCCTCCACGGTCCAGAAGTGTGGTCTTCAGCCTCTTTTCCTCTTCTGTGAAATGGGGATGATTTGGAAGGTCGGTTTCACAACGCAGTGGGGAGGAGGAGTGAAGAAGGCATTAGATCCAAAGTTCCTGCCTCTGGGAATTTTGGGGCTAGTTGTGAGGGTTCTGCGGATGGATGAATAGCCTTTGGCTGCAAATCATAGAGACACACAGGGAGCTCATGTAAACCACCAGGTGGCTCTTCCGGGAATACAGTGTTAGGATGTTTCACGAGACTTGAGGAGTCTCCTGCGGACCTATCTTGTCCTCATAGTTCTCTCTGGATGCTCATCCCTTTTCTAGTAAACATTTTTCTGCTTACTTCACTCCTGGTGAAGGGGGGGTGAGGCTTCTGCCATACGTTAGCCCTCATTAGCCTTGCTTGGATCAAAGGTTTGTATGCTGCTCAGTCAGCCATGTCCAAGGAGGTGGGTCATGGTGCAGAATCAGGGTGACATCCACTAGATATGTTGAGGTGTACGGGTGGGACCCAGTCATTAGGGGATTTCCTACTCAAGAGCGAGAGCCCTGAGCTGATTTGGGATCCCGAGGCCAAACAGACAAGTATCGCCACCCTGGAAAGAGCCCCATGGGGGATAGTGGGTGCCAGCTCCCAAGCCCATTTCTGTCTCTGGTTGAGAATGTGGCCACCTAGATTTTAAGAAGGGGCTAGGGTGGCCAGATGAGGCTCACCGGAGAAGATGGACTTGAAGTTGGCTTAGAACAGGGTGTCTTAACTCTTCATCCCATAGCACTCCACTGGCAGGCTGATGAAGCCTGTGGACCGTTTTTGAGGAACATATTTTCCAATGTACAAAGTAAAATACATAGGATTACAAAGGAAATTAGTTCTGTTAAAGTACGATTCTCAGTATCAATATTTGGTTTTTTTGCATTTGTTCCCGTCCTGGTTCACAGACCTCTTGAATTCTGGGTAACCCCTGATGGAGGACTGCCAGAATAGGAGGTTACGTAGAGTTTTAGGGAGCAGGGACAAGGGAAGAGGGTGTTCTGGGTGCAGGGGTAACGCCAATAGAGAGACCTGAGGGAGGAGGGGTAAGAGACTGAGTGGACGAGGGAGCTGACCCGCTGGGAGTGGGACCCTGGAGTCTGGAGTGAGGCCCATGGGCCTGACTTACTCAGCTTTAGGGGGCTGGCAGGAGAGTTACCTGAAGAGAAAGGTGGGTGACAGCTTCTGTAGTAACCGGGAGTTGTTAACAAATGGTGATAAATATTCTTTCATTTTGGAACAGGTCATTCAGATTCTGGGCGATAAGTCTCCATGCCCTTTGGTGGCACAGAAAATTGACCGTATGTCTCTGTTTCGTTTTATTTTTGAAAGATGGTTTGATTTCTCTTGTCTCCCTGTGACCTGTCTCTCTTTCTATATCTTTCTCCGATAAGTGCCGGAGTACCAGGGAGAGCCCGACGAGATTTCCATACAGAAGTGTCGGGAGGCCGCTCGCCAGGTGCTTGCCCCTCGCGTGTCCCAAACTTGCTCCTCTCGTCCTGGGAGCTCCTGGGGGCTGTGCCTGCTGGGCTCAGGCAGAGAATAATAGGGCGGGCACAGTTGGTCATAAGTTCAAGGACCTGCCCAGGCCTAGCTCGATTGGGTCCGTTCATGTTGGCCCAGGCATACTACCTTTCTTTCTCAGCCTTGACTGCATAGACCAACACACACATAGGCGCACACACACGTACACATAGGCACACTCTTGTCTCTGATTTTCAGATACATATGTTACATCGCCTGAGTTCCCCCGCCACACATCTCCCCCTGCACTCACACATGTCTGTGGAATTGGAAAAGGACACTTTATGGAAAGTCAGGCTGTCTGAGTGTGAATCCCACCTCTCCGGTTGCTGTGCCTGGAGTAAACTTTATAACCTGCCAAATTTTTGGTATTCCTGTCTCTAAAATGAAGATAAGAGATTAGCCAGGGGCTGTTTCCTATGGCTGTTAACTGCTGCTGCCGTAGATCCCAACTAGCTGAGGGTCTGGCCCCAGCCTGGGGGGCCTGGGAATTCGGGTAAGGGACAGGGCCTACTCCTGGTCACAGGTCTCGGGGCTTTGCTTCCTTGTGTTGCAGGTACAGGGCCCTGTACTGGTGGAGGACACGTGTCTGTGCTTCAATGCCCTCGGGGGCCTTCCCGGCCCCTACATGTGAGTGCTCCCTCAACCCCTTGCAGGGCCCTGGCCACAGAATCCCCTGAACTTCGCAATGATTGGTTACCCGATATTGTGGGTCATTCACTGTCTTGGTGTCAGTCCCGATATTTCACATTGTCCTGCAGACGGATTAGGGATGGGGGAGAGGCATACCTTTCTTTCTTTTGTAAAAGTGTGAGAACGTGGTTGTGTAAGTGGAGATGGGCCAGGGGAACCCACCTGCTGGGGAGGTACATTCGTGGCGGATCAATTTCAGGAAAAAGGAAATAAGGAAGTTGAGATCTGAAAATGGATTCCCTTAAAACTATCCAGTGCCCTGGACACCCTCCGATGGCCTTTGTGTATCTCCAGGGTACACATTCCCCACTCTGAATGCTCCTTGCTGGGACTGGAGGGCATATGCACAGAGGTGCTTCTGCTGGGTGTTAGATATGTTCACCTTGAACTTCTGAACACCGGTGTGTTTGCCAAGGCAACAGCACCCATCTGTTGCTCCATATCCTCACCAGTACTGAATATTAGGACTTTAATATTTTGCAGTGTGGGGAATGTGAAATATTATCACATTTGGATTGAATTTGCATTTTCCCTTTTTTTTTTTTTTAAAGATTTTTTATTTATTTGAGAGAGAGCACAAGCAGTGGGGCGGGGGTGGCGGGCAGAGGGAGAGGGAGAGGCAGACTTTCTGCTGAGCAGGGAGCCCAATGTGGGGCTTGATCCCAGGGCCCTGGGACCATGACCTGAGCTGAAGGCAGCCTTAACTGACTGAGCCAGCCAGGCACCCCTGAATTTGCATTTTTCTAATTACCAATGAGGTTGAGACCTTCATAGGTTTTATTGATTCTTCTGTGCATTGCCTGTTTATCTCCATCCTTCTTCCTATTGAATTAGTCCTCTTCATTTTGAGTCAAGACATTATTTGTCATGCCCCCTGGCTGTCCTGGGGCTCTAATCCTGCGGATGGGGTAAGTGGGGGTGGGAAGGGCGCAGCCCAGAGAAGATGGTAGGAAGATCCTTCTGTATCTGGTGCTGACTCACCTTCGTGTCTCTTGCAGAAAGTGGTTTCTGGAGAAGTTAAAGCCTGAAGGTATTAATCTCTTTTATCTCTTAATCTGTTGGGAATTGAGAATCCCGAGGTGGCCCAGGAAAGGGGTCCCGGCTAGTAATCAGGAAATTCCCCACCTTGGAGCCTGTGTTCACCTCAGTTTCCCCATCTGTAACCTGTGGCTTGGACTTTCCCTGCACACCCAGCTCCAGGGAGTGCTGGAGTGGAAAAAGTGGATGGGAAGGGTGGCGGGGACTGTGAGATTGAGAGACGCAGGAGCTGCAGTTGATTCTGGCCGAGCGGGCTGGCCCCACTGACTCCTGGCCTCAGCCAGGGCCTGGCCTGGGGGCTTGGGGGACCAGCTGCCTCTCCTGGGTGCTGGCAGTGCGTCCCCTATCACAGTCGTGGGCCAAAATGTTCCCTCCTTAGGTCCTTCTAAAAACACTTCAGATTAAGGAGCACTTCAGACACGTACAGTAGTAGAATAGAATAACGAGCTCCATGTCCCCATCACCCGATTTAAGCACAAAGGTATTAAGCACAAAACCTATCCCATGACATGTATAAGCTCCCCCAAATCTCGTGGCTCCCCCTCCAGGGCCTCAGGGGTGGGGAGTAAGGCTGGGACCTGAGCTGCGCAGACATCACTACCCTCCCCTTTCCCTCCCACCGCAGGTCTCTACCAGCTCCTGGCTGGGTTCGAAGACAAGTCTGCCTATGCGCTCTGCACTTTCGCACTCAGCACCGGGGACCCCAGCGAGCCTGTGCGCCTGTTCAAGGGCCGGACCTCGGTGCGTACCCACGCTACTTCCCCCGTGGGCCGCCAGAGGGCGCTGCGGCTTGAGCCAATGGCCCAGGGTCTAAGGCCGGAGGGTGGCGGGAAGGGCTCTGTCCGGTTAGTTCCCAGAGCTTTGCCCAGACATGCCCCTGGGCCTCACAACTAGGAGTGCTGTCAATCCTGAAATCGACTTGACCTCTGAAGCTGGTGTTTTAGGGATACACAGGGGCTCATGGCTCTTGAGGCCTGGTACACCCATCCATGCACTGTGTCCGCTCCTAAGAAGCAGATGTGTAAGCCGAAGGGGACAGCTCCCAGAGCTACATGGACTGCCCAGATTTCTTCCAGCTCCGTCCCCTTCCAAGTGGTGGGGCTATGGCTTCCCTTGAACATCTCACATCTTTCCAACTTCTCATGTTCCTGTAGAACCTTACTGCCCCCCCATTCCTTCCCCAGCTGCCCTTCAACACAGCCACGCCTGCCTAGCAGACCGTTGGGTTCAGCTGGTTCTCACAGGGTCCACACCGCTGTCGGGGCTGACCTGCTGCTCCCGCCCACCCTCCCCAACGCTCCCAACCCCCACCCCGCAGCGCATAGCCATTCCTCCTCCTGTCGGGGCTGTGCCTTCTGGCCCATCACTCCTCTGCCGGTGCCTTCTGCTCCTGATAAAATCCAGAGTAGCCCACAGAGCCCTTCCCCAAGAGGCTCCACTGGGGGCTGTCCACAGACATTTCATGATGCCCTGCCTGGTGAACTTTTTTTTTTTTTAAATAGTGGTAAAAAAAAAACAAACTTAAAAATGACCATCTTCACCCTTTTTAGGCGTTCGGTACAGTGGAATTAACTCTCTGTGCACTGCTGTGCCGTAGATGTCGAACTTTTCATCCTGCAAAATGGAAACTATACCCATTGAACAAAAACTCCCCCTTCCCCCTCCCCACCAACCCCCCGCAACTGCTATTCCATTTTTGTTTCTAAGAGTTTGGCAACTTCGGACCCGTCGTATAAATGGAATCCTGCACACGGTGTTTGTGTTTGTGTGGCCGGCTTATGCCTTAGCGTACTGTCCTCCAAGGACCATTTGTGTGGTAGTGCGTAACAGAAGCCCTCCCTTTTATTGCGGCTGAATAATATCCATTGGGGGTATCTGCACACTATTTTTTTTTTTTAAAGATTCTTTTTTTTAATTTATTCATTTAACAGAGAGAGAACACAAGCAGGCAGAGAGGCAGGCAGAGGCAGAGAGAGGAGCAGGCTCCCTGTGGAGCAAGGAGCCCGATGCGGGACTCGATCCCAAGACGCCGGGATCATGACCCGAGCCAAAGGCAGTCGCCCAACCAACTGCGCCACCCAGGCGTCCCTGCACACTTGTTTTGTCCATTTATCTGTCGATGGGCGCTTAGATTGCTTCCATGTTGGGCTGCTGTGAGTAATGCTGCTACAAATATGGGTGTGCAAGATCTGTCGAGATCTTGTGTTCGGTTCTTTGGGATATTCACGCAAAACCCGGAGGAGCCCGGATAGCTGGACCATAACTGCCGGGTTACATTTTAAAAAATTAATTCTCGTGGTCTGCTCCTTTCACAGAAATGTTCTCTAAAAGATCGGAAGTGTGAACAACCACAGCCCATGGCAATGGGCCCCGGTCACTGGGGGGACCACGATTGGGGTCCCCGCTATTCCCGATCGTCTCCCCCACTTCAAGCACTTTGTTGCTTGCCAGCCTCTATGTTACCTGAGGTGGCTTTGTTTCTCCTTGTTTTGTTCTCACTCAGGTTTTCCAAACCCAGTCACGTTGTCCTTTCAGCAACGCATATGCCGAGCCTGTCCCCATCTTGGGTCCCAACACCAGCTGCGTCCACCTGGAATGTTCTTGCCCGTCACTTTACGTGGCCAAATTGTCTCCTCCCCGAGCTCCCCATCGAGGTCACCGCGTCCTGTTACTCTTGAGCCCAGCTCCCTGTTTGTTCCTTCCGAGGCACTTTGCATTTTGTAATCATTCATTTGTTTACTGGTGTAAAGCCTGTTTTGCTTAAGAGATCCATTTGCCGAGCGCAAGGCTAGGCCTGCAAAGAAAGGCCCCAGTGCTGAGAACACTACCAGCCCCACTGTAGATATTCAGGACCATTTGCGTAAGGTTCAGGGTGGCTCCGGAATGGGCCTCGGGTCCCATAGCTCCCGACCAGCACTGGCGGGTCTGCCTCTGGTCTGAACAACTTGCCCGTTATGTGGCTAATCCCCATTTTCTACCACTTCCCTTGTATTTTTTTTATTTTTCAAGAGATTTTATGCATTTATTTGAGAGCGAGCACCTGCACAGGAGCGGGGGGAGGAGCAGAGGGAGAGGGAGAAGCAGACTCCCTGCTGAGACGCGGGGCTCAATCCAGGACCCGGGGGATCGTGACCTGAGCTGAAGGCAGACGCGTAACCGACTGAGCCGCCCAGGCGCCCCTCCCTTGTATTTCTTAAATTATTAATTTTTAATCTTCATGGCAACATGACATCTCATGGTGCTGAATTAAATCGGTTCTCTCTGTAACATTTTCCTGTTGGAATTTGCCTATTGTGGTCAGTAGTTGCTGAGCTCATTTATGTATTGAACAATGTGCTAAGTCATTTCTGTTTCTTCATTTAATTGTTAGAGCCTCCTTCGTAGTTTGAGAAATGCAGCAATTTATTTCACTTAACGTAATAAAAATGAGTAGCAATCATAGGGCTTGTCTGCGTGGTCCAGGACCTCATAACTTCCTATTCAGAGAAAATGTTTTCTGCCCGTTTTTCCAGTTGACTCTCTCCAGTGAGGTCAGTTTGTCAGAGCTGTAGAGAGAGGGAGAGAGGGCCCAAGGGTGCCAGTGGGCTGCTCAGGTTTGTGGCGCGCACGCACGTGTGCATGCATGCGTGTGTAGGGAGAGCGATCCCACAGCATTTTATTTAGGTATTCAGCAAACATTTGCAGCTACCTCGGACTTCTTGAAACCGTATATTTTGAATAAATGGGACTTAACCACATCCATAAACGAGTCAGACTCAAACTGGCTACCCTTCCCTTCCTAGGGCACCTCCTCTGTGCCCAGTGATACACCTGTCCCCTCTTTTTCCTGGCAGGGCCGGATCGTGGCGCCCCGAGGCTGCCGAGACTTTGGCTGGGATCCCTGCTTTCAGCCTGATGGATATGAGCAGACGTAAGGAGCCCCATTTTCTTCCAGGGATGTGGGGTTGGGGCGGCCACGGTCCGGGTTGGGCCGGCACCGTGCCCCTGCGCAGGCATGCAGACATGGGCGGGCCCGGCTCTCGGCCACTGCTGCAGCTGAAGGCAGTTCTGCTGGGTGGACGCGAGGAATCCGAGTGGGCCGATCTCCAGGGTGGGAGGCAGCCAGGCGGCGCCGGGAGTTCTGGGCCCTCGGGCTGCAGCTCCCCGCAGAGCAGCTGTGCGACTTGGGTGCCTTCCCCTCTGCCCTTGGCTTGTCCCGTATAAACCTGACAGTTTGGCGGGATCATCTGACTTCCCCACGGAGTTTGGAAAAATGTTAATACTTCCAGCCTTTGGGGGGGCATGAAACCCCCACAGTGCCAAGGGTTCTCATTACTTCCCCCTGACCCCTCGGCCCTGCCTTATTTGCACTGGACACATTGGCCATTATTGGAATTAAGTGTCCTAGGCTAGAGGGGCCCTTAGGGAGGGTGGCCTGAAGCCTCCCAGTAGCCAGACAGGGCTGAAGACGATATGAAGCAGCACCATCCAAGAACGAGATAGGGAAATGGTCTTTCTCCACTGTTCAATCCAATTTGTGGCTCTCCGGAATGACTTCAGAACTGAAATCAGTCTTAGTCAGCTGCGGTTGACTTCCACGTACATGGCCACTCGTGGCAAGCGGCCACAGCACGGACAGCACGGATCTGCAGCACCCAGGTGGGGTATGGGTCCTCACTGGAGCCCTGACACCGAGGAGAGGCCACCGGCCGGCTGTCCCATGCCACCCCCGCAGTACAGGAGAGGGGACTCGTGTTCGCTCTGTCAGGCCCCACTGCTTCCTGTCAACAGATGACAAAGCTGAGCAAACACGCAGCTCATCCCCCTGTCCCCGGCTTCCCGTAGTGCCTTTTGGACACACTGGGGCATGTCTGACATCCTTCCACATTTGTTAATATGGGTTTCCACCTCCAGGGGAATTTAAAACTCTCTGGTTTTTTAAAAATTAACTCTGGCTGCTGGGAGCTGGTGGCCCCACCACTTTTCCTGGCGACTCCTTGAGCTCTGGGCTCCAGGACGGGTGAGGGATGTGCACCCCCTGAACGCAGGTTCCTCTGAGCCTCTGTTATCACCCCTTAGGTATGCAGAGATGCCCAAAGCCGAGAAGAACGCCATCTCCCATCGCTTCCGGGCCTTGCTTGAGCTGCAGAAATACCTCGGCAGCCTCACCGCCCCGGTAGTTGGCGATGATCGCCCTGGTCGGGGAGCTGGGGAAGGCTAGCCTGCCACCTCCATCAGACAGGCAGCCCTCCAAGAACTGCCTTCCGGGTCTCCGCTTCTTAGGGGGGTTGAGACAGCCTCACCAGCCCTGTTTGGACGAACTTGGGACCTTCGGGGATTCAGTGGTCCCTCCCACAGCCTCCTGGCCTGGGATCCTGAAAGGACCTGGGATGTTAAAACTGGCCGCGGCGGGACCGAGGGTTCGAGCAGGACCACACACAAATCACCCTCAACATTTTCAAAGTGGCAGAGATAAAAATACTGGAAGGCACTTGCCTCCAGAATAAACTGGATATGTCAGCTTTGAAACCTGCCCTGGGCAGTTGTCTGTCCCCTGAATTCCTTTTGGCAGGAAGGAGCAGGAATCCTCTCTCTGGGGGCGAGGGTGGGACGAGGGTGGCAGCGGCGGGCGTTCACGTGACCCTGCTCCCCGGAGTATCGCATCTTTCCTCTTGTTCTTCGTCTGGGCTCGTGAGCTGACCTTGCCCATGCCAGACCCCTGCCACCCGCCCGCCCACCGGCGGAGACGCCCCCCCACCCCCGCCTCCATGGTGTTTGCCGGGTTGGGGGTGGGCCGTGTGGATGCTGAGTGCTTCGGCTGTATTTCAGTATAACATCAGAGCCGCTGAAGTGTTGGGGTAGCGTTTCGTTTTTGTTTCGTTTTGTTTTTTTTGAGACACGGAGAACGAGTGGCAGGGAAGGACAGAGGGAGAGAAAGAATCTCAAGCAGGCTTCACGCCCAGCTGGGTGTGGGGTTTGAGATGCTGACCCGAGCCGAAATCAAGAGTCAGACGCTTAACTGACCGAGCTTACAGGTGCCCCTAAAATGTTGGTTCTTGAGGATGATGCCAGGTCCGCTTTTATGGCAGGGAGGGGGCATGGAGTCTCCACTCCAGCTGAGAGGACACGACGTGGTTCAGCCTGGGACCTCCAGGCCCCTCGGGAAACCTGCCCCAGCTGCCCCAGGTCCTCACCGTGCCCTAGCGAAGCCAGTCCTGGGAGGGACTTGAGGAGCCCCTGCCTTACCCCCCCCCCAATCAGTACCCATCCCACAGAGGGCGTTCGTCACAACAGTGGCTCTGACCTCTGTGAGCCTGGGTTTCAGTCTGCTGGGCGGCTCTGCAGCTGCCTCTGGGAGCCTAGGCCCACCCCTCTCTCCTCCACCAGCCAGGCTCACCACTGGCCCCAAGCCCTCTCCTCCGGGCCCTTGCACATGCTGGTTCCCGGCACACCTCCCCTGCGGTTGCCTGGCCACACAGCAGCACCAGGGCCTCCTGGATCTTCCACAGGCCCCTGTTGGGCCAACATCTGCCATGTGGGGTTGGAGGTGACAGCCTGTGGCCCTCAGCAAACACCAGTCCCTTTCCCTTCCACCTCCCCTTTACATCCGACTTTTATTCTCCGGTGGCCCTGAGGCTGGGGCAGGGCGGGACAGCGGAGATGGAAGCGTAGAAACAGGAGCTTTATTCTCTAGTGTGCATACAGCAAGTTCCTTACACAATCAAGGAAATGGTTTCTCTTTTCAGACATCTGACTCTTTTATCAAAAGAAAATCCATCCTGCTTAGTCCTACTCTGGACAGAAGTTGCCCTGAGCAGTGTCACTGACCCAAGCGAAAGGCTAATGGGGACAGGGATGAGCCCCTACCATGGAACACCCCCCTCCCCTGTTCCCATGTCTAGATGCCCTAGGCCTGGTGGGACAGCCGGGAGGGGGTACAGTACAGAGCCACGCCCCCAGAGACACCCATCCCTCTCCCCACGTGGCCGCAGACTCGGCCTGGGAAGAACCAGAGGGACAGTGAGAGGGATACGGCCGGGGGTCCTGCCGGTCAGGGCCTCAGTCAGTGCTCGGCATCCAAGGCGTCCAAATACTTGGCTTCAATGATTCGGGGCAGCAGGTTGTAGCTGGGCGGAGGGAGAACAGGCCTCAAGGTGAGCACCGGGTCAGAGAGCAAAAGGCGGGGGGCATGAGCCCCTGCCCCCTCTCCCGTAGCCCCTGCCTCCCACTAGCCGCCCGTACCGGATGGGGATCATGACAATCATGATGAGGGGGAAGATCATCTTCATGTAGGGCAGGGTGCTCATGCCGAAGGCACAGAGCAGCAACAGCTGCAGGACCTGCAGGCCGGTGAAGTAGTGGATCTTCCTCTGGGGCACCCTCCGGATGTAGTGGGTGGGCGGGTAGGAGGTCTGTGGGCGGCAGGGACCCGCTGTGGGCAGGCCGGGAGCCGTACGCCCCGCCCCCGCCCCATCCCCGCCCACCCGACACGCCCCTTGCCCTCGCGGCTGGATGCTCACCTGGTCCTTGAGCAGCAAGGCCATGCGCTCGAACAGCTGGTTGCCGTCAATGGAGGTGAGCGCGATGTAGAGAAAGAGGCCGTAGAGCACGGGCTTGGGGATCCACTGCAGCGGGAAGGGAAGCAGCAGGAGGGAGAAGCCCACCAGGATGCTGGCGCCAAGGGTGGTCAGCCGCGTCTCCTTCACGTTCATGATCCTGTGCAGCCGCAGGGCACCGGCTCATCTCGAGCTGTGGTCCCTGAGCCGAGTCCCTCCCTGGGTCCCCGGTGGCCCAGGGCTACCCCCCACTCAGGGCCCGCGTGACTCGCCTGAGGTCTCAAGGGACCGGCCTCCACTCACGTCTCATAAATGTGCCCATTCTCCACGCGCTCCTCCACCGAAGCCAGGGCCCGCACGTGCAGCGGGGAATGGGGGTAGGCGGCGTGGATCCAGGGCAGCCCGAACAGAGACAGCCCGCTGTTGATGATGGCGATGAGCAGGAGGTCCCAGTGGTAGGCAGTGCCCTTTACCAGCCTGCAGCAGATGGGGGGGCACATGTGGCTGGATCCCCGTGGCCCCCCAGAGGATGGGGCACACGCTCAGCCCTCCCCACCCCTCTGGCCCACGAACCTGTTCTCCGGGGCATTGGCCAAGGCAGCCACCAAGTTCTGCTCGATGAAGAAGAGCAAGGAGAGCAGGAAGCCCAGGCCCATGGCACTGGCGATGGCCCCCAGGGACAGGGAGTGCATCTTGGCCGCATCAAAGAGGCTCTTGCTGGGGTTGTAGCGGAACTGGCTCACTGCGGCGGGTATAAGCCCCCCCCGCTCAAGCCTGCAGCCCCAGAGGAGCGACCCTACCCCACCGCTCCCTCTGCCGGACCCCAACTCACTCTTGATTTCCTGGAAGCCGTAGGAGCAGATGAGGGAGAAGGTGAGCACCGAGATGGGCAAGGCACAGTCTGACAGGATCTCCCGCATGCAGGGGTGCAGGTAGGGGCTGGGGACACATGTGGGAGAGTCAGTGCGACCTGGGGGCTGGCACCTCCTTTCCCTACCCCGCAAGACCCCCCTCACCTCTTCTTGAACTGGTAGAGGGTGTAGCTCAGCCACAGCGTGCCCAGCATGATAAGGAGGCTGAGCACGGCGGTCTCCCGGCCTGGGTGCTCGTCCTGGTGGCTCCTGGAGATGGGCTGCGGCAGGCTGGTCAGGAGGCTGGTGTTGAGGGCCGTGTGGAGGCTGGAGTTGAGGCCGGTGCCGAGGCCCAGCAGGCTCACCAGGGAAGTGCTGTCTGGGTGATAGTTTCCGAAGTCGTTTTCGTAGTAGTACTTCTGGAAGACTGTGGATACAGGCCAGCAGGCCTCAGCTGTCTGAGCTCTGGGAGGCTGAGGGGCTCCCTCCTGGATGTGGGGGCGAGGGGGCCCCGAGGGGAGAAAGGGCTTCTGGGGCGATGGGGAAAGGGGAGAAAGGGCTTCTGGGGCGATGGGGAAAGGGGAGAAAGGGCTTCTGGGGCGATGGGGAAAGAGAGGGGGCTGCCTTTCTCTGTCAGCCAGGAGGACCCCACTGACCTGCTTGTCCACCCCCGCCCCCTCCCCCATCTGACCGTGCCTCACACCTGGCCCTGTGCCTCTGATCCCACCCGAGGCAGCCCTGTCACCCTCCAGCACATGGCACTGCTGCTCTCTGCCGGTCACAGCTCCTGCGAGCGCCCTGGACCACGGAAGGAGCCTTAGCCCGTATGCTGCTTGGCGGCCTGGCCACAGCCCACAGTCCCCCAGCGCAGCTCAGTTTCCCCTGCGGCAGGCAGCCACCGGCCGGACACTCACTTTTGACCATGCCCTTGACAGCATCCAGCATGAATGTGATGGAAATGAACAGGGCAATGATCTCTTCTGTCGACCTGCCGGGGGCGGGGGGGAATGTCATGCCTCATCAGATGGGGGTGAACTGTCAGGGGCCGTGGGGGGGTGGAGAGGGAGGTTTCCCTGAGCCTCTGCACAGCCCCCGACCCCCTCCTGCCACGAAAATCAGGGGCCCACGCTTCTGTCTTGGGGCGGTGATATGGGGAGGCACGCCATCCACTCCGGGGTTACAGGGCCTCGGAGGCTGGTGTGGAGGCCGCCCCAGGTCTCTGGCCTTGGTCTCCCCTCCTGCTTGAGGGTCCCAGCGGCTCGGGGAAGGGCCTGTCACCTCTTGAAGAGACGCATGATGAGACTGAGGTTGAAGAGGGCATAAAGGATGAGAAAGAAACTGTTCCACAGGCCTGTCCACGCATAGAAGGTGTTGAAGTCCAGATTGTAGTCGTCACAGATGCCACAAATTACTGTGGGCAGCGGGACAAGGGGGGCAGTTAGGGCCGGGCGGGGCCGGGGACCTCGGGAGCCACCTCCCCGCCGCCAGTGCCACGGCACCTTGGATGTAGAGGGCCAGGGGCGCGGTGGTCAGCAGCACCACCAGCGGCTGCCCTGAGAAGAGGGCGTAAAGGAGGCCTCCGATGCTCTGCCCCGCCATGGTCTTCTGCACATCTGGGGAGGTGGGGGGTGTCAGGGCGGGGTGCACCTCAGTCCTGGGCCTCCCGCCCCCTGCCTCCCGCCGCCGCCCTCACCAATGGCCCCGTTTGTGTTCTCATCGTTGAGGGACCCAAAAGCGATGGTGGGCAGGAGGCAGGCGAAGTAGAGGAACAGCGTGGTGGTGATGTATTTCCCCACAGCCTTGTTTTTCCCAGTGATGCCTAGGGACAGGATGGGGCAGGACAGGAAGTTTGCTGGGGATGCAGGACAGGCCCATGTGGTGTCCTGGGGCCGAAGCCACAGGCTGAGCTCTGGTGGGGGGGGGTGCGGGGGGGAACCGGAGGGCCACATACCGTCCGTGAAGTCCAGCGGGTACACGGGGAACCTGCGGCCAATGTCCTCCCGGATGCCCTTCCCCACAGGGAGAAAGTCCTTGCACTTCAGGGGCTGGGGAAGGGGACGGATGTCTGTCGGCTCTGCGGCCCGTCGCTCCGTGCCCCGCCGCGCCCGCCCAGGCCTGCGTGCCCCCCCACCCCGTACCTGGGGGTGTCTGTGTGAGCAGATGGTGTTCACGTTGTAGCCCTTGGCGCCGAGGGCTGGGCACTGGTTCACCATGGTGAGCAGCTGCCTCTGGCGCACCAGCGCCTCCTTGAATTCCTCCTCCGTGCGGGTGTTCAGGAGCTCCTGGCGGAACATGATGTCCAGGAACATGGTGGCGAATGTGCGCCCCACCTCTGTGGCAGTCTTGGTACTTTTCTGGGGGTGGGGGACAGGAGAAATCACACCTGCGGTTCCCGGCGGTGCAGGGGGGTCCCCTGCCCTTGCCACCTCTGAGAGTCCCAAGCCTGTGGCAGGTGCCCCCCACTGTGAACTGGCCTCAAGTTGTGTCCCCCAAAGGTCAGGCGCCAGTGGAATCAGCCAGGGTTCCCGCCAGCCCCGCAGATCACCAGAACCACCGTCAAGTCCCCGAACTTCCTTCACAAGCTCACGAGTTCTTCCACCCCGAGGTACTGGTATCGTCCCGAGGAACACAGACCGGCGTCACCGCGGATAATGAGACCACAGTGATGGAGACCAGCCCTCACCCAGCTCCACTCCGCTGGCCGTATTCCCACCGGCTGCCGGTTTCTCGGATTTCCCAAGGGGCTCCGGGCCTGTCAGGCCTTCTCCCTCTTGCCTGACCAGAGTCAGCTCATGTCCCGCCTCCCCCACGGCAACCTGTTCTCTGGGAGCAGCGTCTGTCGCCCCTGTGCCGCCCACGCTCGGCTTTCCTGTTCCCTCCTGAGCAGGCCCCCCCTCCGGAGGAGGAGCCGGGTGTTGGGCTGCTGGGCCTGTCACGAGGCCTGAGTCCAGCCACTCGGCCCTCGGGGTACTGCCCCTTCCGCTGCTCTGGCCACCTCACCAGCTGTCACTCCCTCTGCCCCGTGCGCTGCCCACGTCCCCTCTCCCCAGCACTGTTGCCTTCCCGGGGCGGGGGGGGGGGGGGGGGGGGGGGGGGGGGAACATTCCCCTCAGCGCCTGCTTTCCCTAGGAGAGCCCGTAGAGGAGGGCCATGCCGAGCTTCGAGTCTGTACCACAGGCAGCGGCAGAATTGTCGAGAAGCTAGAGGAAATTGAAGCCTGACGGCCCTTCTCAGGCCTAGCGAGGGGCCTTCGCCATTTTCTATTTAGGATTTTGAGGTTGTTTCCTTCTAAGAAGACTCCCCAAACCATACTAGCTTCAGCTCCCCCGCACAAGCAAGATGTGCCCCTGACTAGGGGGTACGCGGCGCAGGCAGAAGTGGGGGTCCTGGGCCAGCAAATCATAGAGCCCGCCAACTGGAAGAAGCATTGGGGTTGAGGCAGGCCAATGAAAAGCCCCCATGTTTGAATAAAACTAATTTTAACAAGTGTTTCTTTTCAGTCAAGAAGGAAATATGACTTTATGGGCAACCTCGGGGGGAATAAGGGCTGGATGAGGACCGAGCAGGGATGCTTCAGGGAGACTCGGTGGGGCAGAGAGGAAGGACAGCATGACCATGAGGCCCCCAGGGGCCCGGACCGTGGGGTCCCCCCCGCACGCAGAGGAGATCCCCCCAGAGAGAGGGCCAAGTAGCCTGGGACCTTCCTTCTCAGGAAACAGAGCTGCTTCCAGACCCCCCACTCACCATCTTGGGAGGGGCCAGCACCAGGATGACGAACCGCACCTCACAGGAATTCTCCCCCCAGTTCTGGGGGCGAACCAGGCGGCTGATGCACACGTGTCGCCTCAGCAGGGCCTTGGAGGTGCACCTACAGGAGCGGGGAGGGCACACGGTTGCCACCCTGGGAGCTGGGCTCCCCCCTTCCCCTGGGACCTCTGACTGACCCCCAGCAACCTCTGATGGGAGTGCTCCCACCATCCACCCCCAAACTGGGTGGGCCCGCCTGTCGCCGGGGCCGGGGGGTGGGGGGGGACGGGGCGCGTTGGTGGCCCGGCTACTCACATGATGCAGATCCAGGACTGCTGGTATTGCACCCCGGTGACCGTGGCAGTGACCCCCTGGATGGTATCGGACAGCAGGTGGGCTGAGGGCAGAGTGAAGGGGGTCAGAGGGCCCACCAGCGCACCTCCCTGAGCCCCTGGGCCCCGCCGGGGAGCCGGGCCCCACCTTTCCCCTCCGTGGGGGCCCCGGCATCCGTGAAGAGCATGGCCATGAACAGGTCCAAGTTGCAGTTGGGTTCCCTGTTGTGGGGGTCGTGGGCTAAGCGGCACAGCATGGCCCGCAGCACGTCATCCAGCGAGGTAGCCGTCTCGTTCAGGATGATGCTGGCCCGCGCCAGGAAGCCGTCCAGGTCCCGGTGCGCCCGGATCTCCTCCTCAAAGTTCTTCAGCTTCAGGTACTGCAGGGACCACGCACACAGAGCCACACCGGCCCGAGAGGGAGACCTGCTGTCACGACCTGGGCCCCTCATCCGCGGCGGCCCCCGACCCCTGCCCAGGACCAACACCCCATCCGAGAGGGACAGCCCGGCCTGGCCGGTGTGACGGAGCGGCGGAGCGAGCCCAGGGAAGCAGCCACCTCCACCTCCAAAGGGGGGCCCAGGGCCAAGCGTCTCCCGTCCTGCCGGCGGGTCACTCACCTTGCGGGAGGTGTGAAGGAGCCCGCAACCGCCAGGCAAGTCACTCTCCACTAGAGAAAAGTGGGAGGGCTCAGGGGGCCGCCCCGCCGCGGCAGGACTCCGTTGGTGGAGTGGGGCCGCAGCTGCCCGCCCCCCCAGCCTGTCCCTGCTACGACCCCCATACCAGCCTGGGTGGGCTGCACCTCGAGGTTGACGTTGACAAAAAAACGGATGCTCTCGCCAGACACAATGGAGGAGTTGACCGTGTCGAAGGCCTCATCCCCCAGGCTCTCCTCACGGGTTTCAGAGGCATCATCCATGTCACACTTGAGGTAGCCTAGAGACCCAACCACCACCGGGAGAGACCCCCCCAAAGAGGGCCCAGCCGTCAGTGCTACACCCCAGAGGGAGGGCGGGACTCCAGGCCCAAGCGGCAGGGGCCCCGGGCTGTCCCAGTGGGCGCGCTCGCAGCGAGCGGAGAGGGCGGCCTCTTGTAGGCCCGGAAGGGCAGCCTCCGGCCCAGGTGGGCCGAATAGCTCGGCCCAGCCCAGCCCCTATCAGAGCACGACCAACTGCCAGCCAGCAGCCCCCGCCCAGCGGCTTTCTCCAACATTCTTCAGCTGCAGGAACCAGGGCCCTGCACTGTTCTGACCCATGTGTATCCTTTCAGCTACAGAAAAACATGCTCATTCCACAGCACCGGGCCCGGTAGTGGTGCAGTCAAGACCGGCCTCTGCCCTCCCCGAACCTCCAAATTACGGGACCCAGACCGCTGGGCTCCCTAGAGGGGACCCGAGGGAAGCCAGAACTACTGCGGCGTCCAGCCCCCCTCCCCACCTTGCTGGCACAGGGTTTTAGAGGGCTCTCTTTCAGGGAGGGCATGTGGGGCGAAGCAGCAAGGCTGAGAGACTCGGGCCGACAGCAGACGAGGCCCAGGAAGTAGGGGAGCCGGAGACACAGTCAGGGACTGAGGGAGGGACCCCCAGGAAACACCCAACGGCGGGCCGGAGGAGTGCTGTGGCACCTTGGGGCTCCCTCCCAGAGGGGAGCCCGTCACTGGGTGGGCCTTACTTCCAACAACGGCTCACAGCACCGGCGCCCCTCCGCTAGAGGAAGCCTTCCTGGTGACACGTGAACGTTCCCCCCTTGCTTGGGCTCCTCACGACCTCTGGGATGGCAGCGTGGGCCAGGCCTGCTAGCCCTGTCCTGACCCCCGTCCGTCAGGCCCGGGGCCACTCCCGACCTCTGCTCTGTCACTCCTCAGGCCAGTTGACCAACACCCCAGGCGTGCCAGCGCCTGTCCTCGAGCAGAGGGCTTCCCTCCCCAGAGGGCCTTCCTCGAGGCTCCACAGAAGCTTCCTCTTCCGGCCAGTCCTCCCAGGACCCTGCCGGCGCCCCTTCCTGACCGTCCTGTGGGTCCCTAGGGTTCGCCATCTGTGAGTGCTCCCAGGAAAGGGGGTCTTAGAGCCCAGACCCCCCCAAGGCCTGACTAACACCTGTGCGGGGACGGGGAAGGGTCGGCAGCACGCCCACACCTGCCAGGCAGTGACTCACCCTGAGTCACTTCCACTCCAGCCCGCCGGTTTCCTCTGCACATCCCAGGCCCTGCTCCCCGCCATGGCCTGTGCTCAGCCTGCGCCCTTTTGGGCAGGAGGTCCGAGGTCTGCACTGCACTCAGAGCTCCGAGTCAAAAGATATCCTTCCCATTTTTGCCATGGAGTTCATGTCCACGAGAAGCCCCTTCCTCCCCACCCCCACCCGCCCTAGCGTCCCTTCCATCACCCCCACCGGCACCCATTATTCCTGGGCGCTGCCCTTCACACTGCCCGTTCTCCCCTACTCTGCGCTCTACCTAGGACCTGCCCAGCTGACGTGGCCAGGTCCCTGCAATGCTCCGAGGAGGCCATGTCCCCACGTCTATCCTATAAGCCCAACCACACACCTAATCCGCCTGCCAGCAGCCTGGCTGGTCACCAAGCCCTGGGGACCCTGGGTCGGAGCCTATCACCACTCTGTCCAAGCACCATCCCACTGAACACCCCTCGGATGATCAGGCCAGCGCCCAGGTCTGGGTGCAGGAGAGCGCCGAGACACTGAGACGGGGAGAGCAGGTCCGGAGCAAGCAGGAGAGCTGAAGCGCCGAAATGCTGGTTCCAAGGCTTTAGAGGGATAATGGCAGCCCCTCCCTTGCAAGGCTGGGCAGGGACGGAGGGATGAGGACATATATGACACGGCCTAAAGGCTGGCCCAGCAACCAGAGCATTCTAACAGCGAACCAAGGGAGGTCGCCAGATGGTTCACAGAGCCCAGGAGAGGGAACTGCCTTCCTTCCCAGGACCACCGGAACGACCTGTGGGTGTCCAGGGCGGTGTCGGCTGCCCCCCCTGACCGTACCACCACCTCCTGGAGGGGGGGTCGAAAGGATCCCAGCACCAGCAGAGGCCCAAAGGTGGGGGCTCAATGCCATGGGTACCCAGCTGGAGGGACCAGGTCCCCTAGAGACCTGTGACTAAGGAGCTCTCTCTGCACACACCCCCCCCAGAGGTACTCACCTGCATCCTCAAGGTATCCATTCTGCGACATGACGGAAGAGATGTACTCTGCAAGGGAAGCGCGAGAATGGTTACCAGCCCCACCCACCAGCCCTGGACAGTGTCTCCCGTGCCCAACCGCTCTCCCCCCTACACCAACCCTGCCCACACCTTCTCACCCTTCCCAGGCACCCAACACAGGCCAATCTGGGCCGGGTTGGGGGGAGTGGGGAGGAAGGAGCAGGGCCTGGCACTAGGCAGGGTCCCCCTATGGGGCCAGAGGAAGCTGAGCCTGCTACTCTTCAGCCAACCTCCTAGGGTCTGCCCAGGTGGGAAAGGGTCAACCAGGGTGGGGATGGGGGAGGGGGAGCCATTCCCAGCCCCATTTCCCGGCAGTTATTAACAGTACCCCTGCAGGGTTTGTAGGTGGTGTTACTCAGCACCGGCTGCCAGGGCTGGAAGGAGGGGGCCCGTCCCTTCACCCTCCACGTAGTGGCGGGCCTCCCTGTCTCGCAGTGTCGCTGCCAAGCCCAGGACCTGGGCGGGGAACCTTCTGCCTGCACATAGCTCCTCTCACTCTCACATTGGTCCCAAGGGCCATCAACACCCATCACACGTGCAGTCGCCCCCAACCGCACGCGCCCGGGGTCACAGGGGGCCGACTTGGCAACGGCCTCCTCCCCTCGGTGCCACCCGCGTCCCGGGCCTCCTGGGAGGCGGAGCCGTTGGTCCTGGGGGGGGGGGGAAGGGGGGGGGAGCGCTGGGCGCGCTCACCGCGCCGGCGCCCCGGATGGTCGCGACTGTTTGTGCCGCTCCGTGAGAGGAAGGAAGCGACAGGAGGGGCCGCGTGCACGAGAGGAAAGCGCCTCCAGACTCGGAGACCCTGGGGGTCGGAGGGGCAGGATGCGGACTGACGCGCGGGACGGGAGCCCGGGTTGCATCCAGAAGGGAGAGGCGGGGGCTGGTAAGGCCAGCATCCGAGGGATGGACAGAGAACGAGGGTGACGAGGGTCTGGAAGGGTGAGGGTGGTGCACAACTTATTCTCATCCCGGGCGCCCCACGTGCAGGTAAATAATGGTCGTACAAACCCCAGGCTGGCCCTCAGGCGTCAGGGCCTCGAGGTAAAGACTGCTGCGGCCTCGCAGGGGCCAGTCGGAGGCCCCGGGATCCCTAAGAGTGGGCAGGACTCCGCAGCACCAGGGGCGAGAAGGTGTCCCGGCAGAACGTAACAAGAGGCGGCAGCGTACCCTCTGGGAAGAGCCCGGCGCTTGGGGTGCTAGGAACCCCACACCTCCGTCCCAACCACCTCCACGCCCCACTCCTCCACTGGTTACCGCATTGGTCCAAAGACTAAGAATTTCAGGTCGGCGACAGAGCATTAAATCAAGCACGCAGTGTCCACGAGGCCCCCTGGGCCTCCCTCCACCACCCGTGTACTCCCCCCCTCAGTCTCCCTCCCTCCCTCTCGGCTTCATCAGGAACTCACACCTGATCCCAGGCCTGGGAAGCTTCCAGGACCCCCTCGCCCACCATGGCTCGGGGCCTCTGCAGGCCGGGGGCAGCCGCGTTCTCCCCGGTGCTCCGACGGCTCCGCGACCCCGCCAAGCACCCCTTCGCCCCGGAGAACGGACGCTAACCCCGCGTCCCCACCGCGCCTGCCGGCTGAGGCACCCACCGCATGGCTGGAGATGGAACATGCGCCGGGCGGCCGCGGCCATAACCCCAGCGATCGGCCGCCGGACGGCTGCACACACGCGCGCACGCCCGGGGTCCTCACCCCAGATCTCCGGGACCCCGAACTTGGCGATTCAGGCGGTCCAGCTCCCAGAGCCGGCGACACACCCCCGCGTGGCGCCTGGGTCCTAATGCCGCTCGACGCCCCGCCCTGGTGCCGCCCTGGGCGGGGTCCCGTCCGCCAGCCCGGCGTCCTCACCCGCGCTCCTGTCGGTCTCAAGCAGGCTGCTCCCGCGAGCCCGGGGCGACTCCGCCAGAACGTGTAGATCGGGCTCCCACGAGCCCGCGTGCCCGCCCAGGCGTCGCGGGATTAGGGGCTGGGCGGGGCTGAGAAGTTTCTGGGAAGAAGCTAGACGGGCCCAGGGACCCACGAAGTTGTGCCTCTGCGGCGGGTCGCGGGAGGACTCCCCCGGCGTCAGCTTTAAGCGCGCTGCCGGCCCCCCGCCCCCAGCTCCACAGGGGGCCTCGGTCGGGCCCAGCCCACCAGCTGCCCCGCCCCCTCCATTCATCCCAGTCGCTCGAGTGGTAAACCCTCCTTCTCCTCCTCCAGGAAGCGCGCCCCGACTAACTAGATGGGCCGGCGCGCCTCCCTGGGCTACGCCCTAGTTCGCAGAGCCAGAGGCGCTCCTGGCTTGGCGGCGTCGGGTTTGTTTGCTGCACGCCTTGAGGTTTCTCTTCTGGCCTCGGCGCGCCCCCGGCCTTCTCTTGGGTCAAGGTCTTGGCTCTCGGCTTCTTTCCTTCCCAAGGTAGCCCCGCCGCCCGGTTTTCCTTCCCGAACGGGGGTGGGGGGAGCCCGACCCGGGGACGTGCATTCGCCAGCGCCTGGTCTTCTGCGAATCGAGAGAGAGAGAGAGAGAGAGAGAGAGAGAGAGAGAGAGAGAGAGTGAGTTTATATAGGGAGGCGGTGTTGCGCGCAGGCAGGCCCGCGTCCGCTGCGACGGGTCCCGCAAATCCAGCCGGTGCGATGAACCCCTGGCCTGAATCTCAGCAAACGATTCCACGGCCCTAGAGCCCCAGTTGGACTCAGAAACACCGCCCCCTCCCCCAGTGTTAACCCTCATCCCTCCGCACTTTGGCTGATGGCCCGAGGACCAAGCAGCAATTCCCCCCAACCTTCTGGGAAGGAGTCCTCGGCCACTGGCCCCCAGGCACGGAAGCGGGAGGGCTGGGCAAGCACAGATGAGCCCACCTCCGCGCAGGGGTTGCCCTGCAGACCCCAAGGACTCCTGGTGCATTGGGGGAGCCCTATGCACAGACCGGTTTCCCCTGCCAGCATAATAGCGCATTGGGAGGGAAGCGGGGGTGTGGGGGTGGAGGGGAGAGCGGGGGGCAGAGGAGGGGCGCGGATCCCTCTGCAGGTGAAGACTCCTCCGGGAGTCCGGAGTCTGAGCACTCGGCTGGTACTACCCGAGGAGAAGCCGCAGAAGTTACCTGCGGGACTCGGAGGACTGACTGGGGGCTGGGCACATGTTCTCTGTGGGGCTGAGCAGGGCCTGGGAGGAGACACACAGGGTCTTCCTGGGGAACCCCTGCACTCCACCTTTAGGACCTTCTTTAGATCCCCTCTCGCTAGACCCTCAGCCCATTTCCTAGACTTTCAGAGGGCAGGGGTGGGGATGGAGATTGAGGAGGAGCTGAAGGACAGACAGGCTGACTACCAGGAAACAAGGTTGGATGGGGTGAGTGGGTACCAGGGCTGGAGCTTCTCCCATCTGGGAATGCCTAGGCTTCTGCATCTGTCTTCCTGTGTCAGCAGCAGCTCCGAAACACCCAGACCTTCCAACCTGCCTTCCAGGAAGCCACCATGGATTGGAGGGGCAGCCTCCTCCCTCATCTGGGACCTCACCACTTAGCTCACTGAGAAACAGGAGCCCACAGGGAAGGCAACCCCAGTGTTGGATGGACCTCTCAGAGGAACTGCCACTGAGCCCTTCGCGGCTTCCTGCCCTCTGCCCCTGCAGGTTCTGTTCCCCTAGTTGCCCTGGAGGGAGCCCCAGAACCCCACAGACCTCCCCTCCCCCCCAACATGAGAAGCTGTTTCCTTTAGCTCTCCCACTTCCCTTTGGCTCTCCCTTCTGTGGATCAGAGGCTGAGGGCAAATAGAGGTGCCCCAGGTGTCCCTGCCTGTGCCCTATTGGGTCCTTACACAGGCAGGCAGGCAGTTAGGGATCCAGACAGAGGTGCACGCATTTCGTCTCATTCCCATTCCCTTCCTTGGGCTCCCTTTACTGGGCTATGGACGTGAGCGCTGGGTTCCACAAGGCACTGAATGGCTTTCCAAAGGAGTTTCAACTCAGTTTCCCCTCTAAGCCTCTTGGGCTTATCGATTGTAGAATCTGGAGTGAGAAGTAACTCTATAGTATCTCATTCAAAAACACAAACAAGGGGACGCCTGGCTGGCTCACAGGTAGAGTATGGGACTCTTGATCTCTGGGTTGTAAGTTCCAGCCTCACACTGGGTATAGAGATTACTTAAACATGAAATCTTAAAACAAAAACCACAAAAACAAAATCACTCCCTGGAACTCCTTCCTCCCCCAGGAACCATCCAGTTCCTCAGCGGTGCTTTATAGAGCACATTCCTCCTGAGTTATCTCTGCTTCGGTGTCTCCACACCCTCTCCTTACTTCTCTTCAGCCTCCTCATATGTCTTTTGTCCCCACTCCTGCATGGAAACTGCCTCTGCTCTCTTGCCAGGCCCTCCCTCCTCCCCCAGCAGGGCCCACCACCGCCCTCCTCCTCCTCTGATGGGGCTCTCGCATGGGAGAGCTTCCCCTGGACCGGAGGCTCTCTAGCAGCCACAGCCGTCAATGTCATGACTCCTGTCACTGAGCTCCTGACTTCAACACGCCACAACGCCCTCCCCCCAGACTGCATGGCTAATAGCCAATTCTCAGCAAATCCAGGCGAAACAGAGCTTCTAAGTCCGCCATCCCCCTACCCCCTGCCCCCCTTTCCCGCAGCTCTGGACCTGGGAGTCGTCCTGGTGCATCCACTTGGGTCCATGAGCAAATTTTGTTGGGTTTACCTTCAGAACAGAGTGCAGTTCTGCCCCCTTTCCCCTCCAGCCTGGTCCACCCTCTGGCTTTCTGACTTGCCCCCACCCCTATCCATTCTCCACCAACAAGGCTTCTCATGGTGTTTGGAAAAACCAACAAACAAATACAGCAAAACAGTCTTCCTGCTGTGGGTGCCTGGAAGGTCTTCAGCCCTTACCACCGCTCACTTGGTCCTTGGGCTCTCAGGGGGGCCTTCCTTGCTCCCACCACCCATAGTAGTTGCTGTTTACTTCCCTCACGGACCCCCGTGGCCCCTCACTGAAGCATGGCCTTCTTCATTCTCAGTTTGCTATTTGGGCCCCATCTCCCCGGTCAGACTGGAGGCTCCCCGAGAGCAGGGCTGTGTGTCTTTCCCCAGCAGAGCACCCAGTGTAGCAGGTGCTCGATAAACCTGTGACACGTGGAATGCACAATTGATATCTCCGCCTATGGTTCCCAGCGGCTTTCAAGCCAGTGAAGCCCTCGATCCTCCACTGCCACTCTGGTTTTCCAGCTGCACCTAACGGGGGTCCAGCCAGAGACCCTGATTCCCTCGGTTCCCTTACTCTCACCCCAAACTCCACAGTTGGGGCACCAGATCCTTCTATTTCTACTTCTGGTTGGCCTCTTCCCTCCGCCTTCCCCTTGCTTGGACCCTTGGCAAGCGTGGTGTCCCACACCGTCAGGCTTCCCTGGAGTCGGCTAGGGTTTTACAAGCCTCTTCAGGCTCCTGCTGCCTTGACCAGCCTTCCCAGACCCTCAGATCCCCTCAGCATCCTGGGAGGAGAGAAGCAGTTCCCACATTATCCCTCCGGTGCTGCCTGCCGGTGGACTGCCGGTGGGGAGGGAACAAGACCTCCACTGACCCTCCTCTCCTGGGGGACATCTCCAAGCCCCATAGATGGGTGGTGGTGGGAGGGGACCTTATGGTGCCCAACTAACACAGTATTAAGGCCTCTCCCAGTTGCTGTCTATCCATACTGAAAGGTCCAGACCCCCAGGAGGGCAGGAAGGAGGAGGGCAGGAAGGTAGGAAGCCCCATGGAGGGCCAACAACGACCTGCTCCCTAAGAAGGGCATCTCTCTGTGCCACCCCCTGCCCCCATCATCTCACAGTCATAGTCTAGAGGTTGAAATGGAGTCTTTTTAGCTAGAAAATTCCATGAAGTTTTGGTTATCAAATCATCTTTCCTCTTCCTGTTGTCCTTATTTTGCTATTATTTGTACATTCATCCAGGCATGAAACTTCTGAGTAAATATGTAAAGTTTCTTGAAAATTTGAAACCATGTGGGAAAAAAAATTAAACTTCCCTATTGGTACGGTAAAAGCAGTAGTAATTATAGGATAAAATGGACATATATTCACATTTGATTAGATTTCAAAAACATTTATAGTCATTTATTAGTTTGATATAAAATGTATTGACCCTGGGGTGCCTGGGTGGCTCAGTGGATTAAGCCTCCACCTTCGGCTCGGGCCATGATCTCAGGGTCCGGGGATGGAGCCACATCAGGCTCTCTGCTTAGCAGGCAGCCTGCTTCCCCCTCTCCCTCTGCCTGCCTCTCTGCCTACTTGTGATCTCTCTCTCTGTTAAATAAATAAAATCTTTTTAAAAAAATGTATCGACCCTGATACAATTTTTGTTTAAACCAAATTATTTTGGCTGGTTACTTTAGTAATGCAGAAACCTGGGAAAAACAAGAATAATTTGTGGATAAATTTATTTTTCTCCAAATTTTTGGATAACGCAACAAAAATGTTTTTGGAATTCTTTCACAACATTGGGTTTTTTTCCACTTCGGTTTTTTTCCACTTCTACCTGGAGGTCACCCCCTCGCTCTTGTCTAATTAGTCATTTTGACTTGTCAATTGTTCCTTCAAAATCACTCTCCAGTTAGTCCTCTTCTCATCCCCAGCAATGTGGAGCAGCAGGCCACCCCCACATTACAGTCCATAGGATCTTTCCTATTTAGGAAAAAAAAAAAAAGATTCTCAAAACAGGCTCCCATGGAACACTGGTGTCCCCGAGCGTGCTGAGGCACTAGAGCGCCAAATAATGGTGGTCTTTTCTCAGTCTGCAGGGGGAAAATGGCCCGATTGTGTGGAATGTTTTCAATTAAAACATTTCCCCCCTTGGTTAGAAGTCACAACAGAACAACATTGTGTTTCCTGTCACTTATCCTAGAAGAGACTTAGCAGAAAGCAAAATTTAAGAAATCAAGTATAGGGGTCCCTGGGTGGCTCAGTGGGTTAAAGCCTCTGCCTTCGGCTCGGGTCATGATCTCAGGGTCCTGGGATCGAGCCCCACATCAGGCTCTCTGTTCGGCGGGGAGCCTGCTTCCCTCTCTGCCTGCCTCTCTGCCTACTTGTGATCTGTCAAATAAATAAATGGAATCTTAAAAAAAAAAATCAAGTATATATCTGATTTTAACAGAGAAGCTCAGAAACGGTCTGCCATGCTGGTCTAGGGGAGCAAACCCTTTTTTGGGGGACTGAGATTCCCCAGTGGGCCTCATTTTGGGGGGAGGGTCCTCGGAAATGCACAGTGACCCTTGGCCAGGCCAGTCAGAATATTCCTGACCATTGTTACTGGTTCAGGAACGGCAGTGTGACCTCAGACTTTGGTGCTGCCTTTGGAGAAGAAGGCTGGGTCTCCCCTTTGGGGTGTTGGGGCTGTTGGCAGCATAAAGGAAGCTCACTGCCAGGGGAGAGGGAGGCCATCAAGTATGGAGAGAGGGCTCTGATGACATCTGAGTGCCTAGGTCCAGCTTGAAGCTGGTACCACTTTAGACTCTTCCTACAGCAACCAAGCCATTCCCTATCACGTGCTGGCAGTGGGGCATACTGTCATGTTTCCTTTGGGCATGACCGTTTCCTAGATTGTATGATAGAAATGAACACATGATTATTTCTCCATGCTCCTGAGAGAGCACTGTGATACTCAGCAGCTCTGAGACCCTCTGCTCCAAGTCACTTCCCACCAATCAGCCAGGATCCCTGGATTCTGAGGCTCCAGCTCTGTCAAGCATGCCCTCAGCTTTCAGTAGTCCAGTGGCCCTACTGTGGGCTCCATGTGGGGACAAGCCCCCTGCCCAGCCCCAGGATTCCTCGCCTCTAAGTTCTCCTAGCCCTCAAATGTCATCCCCTCCAGGAGCCCTCCCACATGTACTGTCTCTCCCATCTCCCTGACAACTGGGAGCGTAATCCCCAAATCCCGGTGTTTTCCCAGGAATTCAAAGCCCAGGAGCTCCCTCAAGGTTCAGATCTGGCCCTGCAGCACTAGGAGGCGGGAGTCTCTGGAGAAAGGGGTTGTAAGGAAGGGGATGCTTCTGCCACTCCCCGCCCAATTCTCTGGGCCCCTCAGATGCAGTTTTGCCTTGGTTTGTGTATGACTAATTGAGTACACAGAACCTCCAAATCCAAGACACCTTCTCCACCACCTGAGGGAGGCTGCCTCCTCCCCTTTGGGTCAGCTCTCCATCTTTCCAGCAGGCACTTCCCTTGTCCGGAGGCCTTTGCCTTGAGAGTGGGACAGAAAGCAGGGTCTCTGTGGAAGCACGGCCCCTCGGCAATCAGCTCTGGCCCTGCCTCGCCAGTGGCCCTGGGGCCGAGGCCCCTCGCGGCACGGGGAAAGGGGTGCTGGTGACCACTCCGCTAGAGCTGCGAACCTCTGGGCGGCCTCTCCGTGGCAGCGAGCGGCTCCCAGGCCCTCTGGGCAGGGCAGTGCCAGAGGGGCGTCCTGGAGGGACCTTGAGCCAGGGCAGTGGCTCTGACCCCCGGCCCCTTCGTTTTCAGTCGTTCCCATTCATGAAGTGGGCCCAGGGGCCCCCTCACGGAGCTTTGGCCGGAGTTACACGGCCGGACCAGCCTGTCAAGCACCCCCGTGCAGTGGGGGATGTGGGGCTGTGAACCGACACCAGTGCCCCGCCATCCAGGACAGGGCGAGCACAGGGGCGTCAGTGGTTGCAGCTTCTCCCAGGGCCCCATGATGGGGGGGGCAGGCTGGCTTTTTCTTGGGGCCCCAGGGGACCCCCATGGCCACGGTGGGCTTCCTTGAGCCCCTCTTCGGGTTCTGGGAGTCCTGAGAATGCCCATCCCCACGCAGGGTGGTATCCTCATGAACCTTACTCTCTGTGGGCTGTCTGGGGTCTGGTGACGGGACCGTGCGCACCCCAAGTGGCTCTCCCCAGCTGCTCAGCAAAGCGCTTCCCCAGGAGGCGGAGGCCAAAGGAAGGGCCCCAGTACCCGGGGGGGGGGGGGGGG
>CM052811.1:95406313-95488394 GCA_028533885.1 Nasua narica | reverse complement strand
CCTGGGACGAGCGAGCCTTTTCTCACCTACTTTTTGAGGTACAACTGTCCAACCAGGTCGGCAACACGCTGGAATACTTCATAGTTTACAATCTTTGAGTTAACTTTTCCCTTTTGAGAAGCCCAAAGAGCAATCCAGAGCTTATTACTGTGCAAAAATTCTCCAAAATCCTAATAGAATTTAGGAGGGAACTTTTTTTTGTGACCCACAGGGCCCAGTGTCCTGGCCTCAGGTCAGAGAGCCCCCAGGGCTCGGAAGGGGCCAACTGGATTCCTTGCCAGCAGCCCCTTCCTAGGGTGATCCCTTTTCCCCAATTTCTGCCTCCTCCTTCCAGTCAAAAAAAAAAAAAAAAATCCCACATCAAAACGTAAAATAACCCATAACTTCAGCGACGTCAACATTATCACACTCACTCTGGGTGATATAAAACTGAAGCTGCTAATAGGAAAGTTGACAAAAAGCACGTAAGCCCCTGGAGGACTTCTGCCTATCCCTAAGGAACCTACTACACCTGATGTCTCTGCTGGGTCCCTGGCATCCACTCTGAAGGTCAAAATCTACAACACAGTGTCATGGCCCTTCCTCTGGAGACAGTCTAAGACCCTGTCCCTCCACCTGGAGCTTCCAGAGGAATCCAGTGGATATTAAACTTCACAGTCAGAACCCAGAGGCGCCTGGCAGATTCCAGAAGGGGCAGTGCAGGGGGAGGAGCGTCCTCCCCGCCTCAGTCCTCAAAGAGCTTATACAGCTAGTGTGCCTCTTCACCGGGGGCACAGCAAGTGCGCCCCGAGGAATGCCCTTTCGCCAATGTGCCCCTTCACCCTCCCGAGCAGACTGAGGAGCGTCAACGGAGGCCTCAGCCAGTTCTGCCTTTTTGGCTTTGGAACTTCTTAACGTTTTGACTTTTTTCAATCACAGTTTCATATTCAAGTTGAGGTAATCACAGTTTTCCCTCTAACAGTAGAGGAACCGGGACAGGGGGGCAAGTTGGTGAGAGAGCATTTCTGTGGACCACGGTTAGAAACCAAGACCACCACGTAGTACAGCCCCACGCAGTGGGAAGACCCGCTTTTATACACGGGCTCTGAACCCTCTTTAAAAACTCTTTTGTGCAGCAGCCGGGAAATGGCTCGAGCTCCTCAATCTAGAGCTTTCATTTAAAAGTTCACAGCAACCCACCTGGAGTAAACGGCCTGTGGTTCCCCTACCCCCCCCCCCCCACCCACCCCACTTCTCCCTTTTCTAAGGCTGCTCAAGTTTGAGTTTTTAAAAAGAGCTCAGTAGAGCTAAAAGAAGCTACAGTAACTCATTGCTTATTTCATCAATTGCACTTAAGATCTATGTTATTGATTCTGAAGCAGAGACAGGCCCATTGTGGACCCCAGCCTCTGGGCACCCAGAAGTGAGGTGCTCCCAGACGTGGGCGCCACACCTGGGCCCTTGTCACCACCAGCTTTGGGAGCTGGGACTGGAACACGTGGGCCTTTTCAGAAGGCTTTCTTCATGCAAGATTTCTTATTTAGTGGTATTTGGAGTTTTGTTCGTTTGGCTTCAAATGCAGATTATTTTTTTCTAATACAAGTACATTTTACGGACAAGCCCTTAACACCTGCTTTGCTACTTGCACGGAGGCCTCTGAGTGACCAGGCCCGCAGACCACATGTGCTCCATCCTTTCTCAGTCTCTCCTCTGTGCCAGGGGCTGTTTTCAAAACCCCCTCTACATTACTGAAAACTTTGCTGGTTTTGTCTATGTGCTTCTTCCTAAGGCATGCAAAAAAAAAAAAAAAAAAAAAGAAATTCAGAAAGCATTTACAGTCTAGGCAGCTGAGGCGCTGAAGTCCTAACAGACATCACCCAAATATCAGCGCCTGTGACCTCCCCCTCCCCCATACTAATTCTGGAAGTCAGGCACGGGATGCACTTGTAATTCCCTCTGCTTTGAAACAAAGACCCTGGAAGGAATTCTAAATTGGATACTGGAATTCTTTGAAATTCCCAGTCGACAGGAGCCAAACAAGTCCAGGGCCAGCAACAATGCTTGGGGACATAGTTTCCTGAAGTTTGTGGCTGCAAACCAAGGCTTCCCTGGCAAGGCTCAAGGGAGGGCTGGGCGCCTGAGAGTGAGCCCCCTTCCGGGATGCCCCACAAGCGATCAGAGCAGTTGCAGGATGCTCCCCTCAAAAGTGAGGCAAGGCATCACCAGGGAGGCTGAAGCAGCAGGTTTGCTCTTGCCCCCAAATGGGGCAACCCAGAGCGAGGCCAGGAGGGGAGCTCGAACTCAATCTCTAGGGAGACTCCTTGTATCAATTCAAAAGCCACATGCTTCTGGAAAGCAACATGTCTTTCCCTTCAATTTAGCCTATAAGGGACATCCCCTCATCTTAGAACAAGCTGTTGATCTCAGCCCAAGCTGGTGGCTCTGGGGGTGGGGATGGGGCAGGGCTTGGGTTGCTCCCCCAAGACTGGGCCCAGGGCCAGCAAGGCTCAATCCTTCAATGCAAGGGGCCGAAGCAGGAAGACAGGCACTCCACCGGGGACAGGGCTCTCCTGGGGCAGTGTCTGAGGCCCAGTGCCCGTGGTGACTCGGTCCCCTGGGCATAGCCACAGTTCAGCATCCCAACAACTCCTCTGTGTAACAAATGCTTCTCCCCACCGAAACGGTACCTCAGCAGCCCAAAGGAGATACTGTTACCAGGGACCCAGAGGCTCCGGGCTGCCAGCCACACACACAGGGCAGTCCCGATCTGCTTGTTGTCCATGAGGACCCCCCACCCCCACCCCCATCAGCGGTGCAGGTGATGCTCTTCAGCGCTGTAGAGAGAATAAAGACAACATGCACTCAAGCCAGTACACAAAGGCCAAGAAGAACAAAGACAGCCCCTTTAGGGAGGGGCCTGGGAGAGCTGAGGTTCAGTTATCCCGTTACTAAACATCCGCCTCCAGGGTGGACGTTCTCCAGGACATATGGCCCAGCCTTCCCCTAGGGCTTCTGCTCAAAGAGATCGTGATACTCCTGCTGGTCCAGCTCTCGGTTGTACTTCTCAATTTCCCGGTTGGCTTCTTCCACGTAGTCATTCATGAACTGGTCCATGACTGGCATCTCATTAAGGAAGAGCGCCCTGAGCTGGGAAGTCAAGGGAGCTTGCCCAGGCCCAGAGGGATCTGTGGGCAGCTGAGGTGGGGGAGACTGGAGGAGTGAATGTCCAGCTCACACAAAGCCAACCTGTCGGGCTCCTTCCTATATACTGGCCGCACCCCAGCTACAGAGAAGAGGCCAGGGTTGGCACAGGTTCCTTCATGAGGTCCTACATCTGAGCCCTTCAGCTTTCAAGAGCATGGACTTCCGTCCACCTTCTCCTAGATTAACTACTGCAATCACATCTAGCCTCCAACTTGTAAATTATAATCCCGATGACCACAGAACGCAGGATGTCACCGAAGCTACACTGAAACTACAACCTACAGGGGCACCTGGGTGGCTCAATCGGTTAAACAGCTGCCTTTGGCTTGGGTCATGGTCCCAGGGTCCTGGGATCAAGCCCTGCATGAGCAGGGAGCCCACTTCTCTCTTTGTCCCTCACCCCGCTCTCATGCTCACTCTCCCTCAAATAAATAAAATCTTAAAAAAAAAAAAGAAAGAAAAAGAAATTACAACCCACAGATGCTTCAGTCATCACTGAATGAAGGCGAAATTAACCTTAATGACGTCCGAAGGCCCAATGGGAAAGTCTGCCTCTGTGCCTGCTGGGTGCTCCCAGAGCCCAGGCTGCTCTCGGGGGTGCCTGCAGTGGCTCTAGCAGGCACCCCCTCTTTACGATCAGGCTTCCACGCACCCCCAACCTGGCCACCACAGACTCTAAGGATACGTGGGTGAAAATCAGTCTTGTCACCAAAGAAGTTGACAAACTGGGTGCCGTTGTAAAAGTAGCCTGCGGGCAGGGGGTCCAGGTGGCGCTTCACCTGTAGGAAGAAAGAGTCCTGTTAAAATTATCTGATCACTTCCTATCATTTACTCATTCATGAAAAACAAATAAACAAGCCTATGACCTTAGCAAGACAGCCCACACTGCCCCATGGAAGGCTAGACAGGCGAGGGAATGTCCTCCCCACAGCAGTTCTCAAGTAGTGACTGATGGAGGTTCCTGAGCTCTCAGGGAGGAACTCTGAGAGCTTCTCTGGGATTAAGTGCCACTCAGCCTCAGTGGTACTGGTTTGATAACATACGCTCTGTTAGCTGTCTCCCCTTCTTTCTCTCCCTTACGTTCCCACTTTTCTGTTAGTGTCTCCTAGGATCACTTCCAAAATAAGTGATCTGCACTCAAATCCATGTTCCGGGTCTGCTTCTGGAACACACTACCTACACACTACCTGGACGGCCTTCTGAGGTGCCCAGAGTCTCCTCCCCAGGAGCACCCAGGCTTGCCCAGGACAGGAGCTGGATATGAAGGGACCTCCCCAAGTCCAGAGCAGGGGCTCCTGGGGTCCCAGAGGCTCTCTCACCTGCTCATTACTGGGAGAAGTGGCACAGCCTGTGCTGGGGCCTGGACTCTGTGTCCCTTGTAGCCTTTGCCCCCAAGCCCCTCAGGAAAAGGTACCAGTGGGGGTCGGGACTGGGGCAGAGGCTGGGAGTCAGCCTGAAGGCTGAGGGGCTCATCAGAGAGCCTCTCATGCTGGTCCTAGGATTCTAGCACTTGCTTATGAGAAGTTTCTGGATCGAGACAGTTTTTCTTGGGCTCTGTTGCTTTATCTGTGGTTTATCTAGCATGGGGGGATGGGAGGAGAAAGGACTTATGTGGCTGCTTCTACAGTGTGTCAAAACAAGGCTCCGCGTCACCCTTCCTCCCGCGGGCACTGCTTCTCCTCGATCCCACACCCAGGTCATACCAGAGGCCGCTCTATCCTCTTCCTCTCGTAGGCTACAAGGTTGGATGGCGTGAGGTTCCTCTTTACCCAGCTTCCCTCTGTGGCTCAAGAGGAGGAAGATCTCCAGCCTGCCCTACAAAGAGCCCCCTCACTCAGGGACTCCTAGAGGACGGAGATGTGCCAGAAGGACAGCCTTGGGGCTCTTAGGGGACTCACGTGGATGTTCCTGATCTCCTGCTGGGTCAGCATTCCTCTGGTCTTCAGGGCTTTCCTCTGAGGCTTCTGTGCAGAGATGGAGGGAGGGAGGGGTCAGGTCCCAACAGAGCTGAGGGAGTACCTGGGCAGGGAGGGCTCAGGGCTCTGAGATCCCAGTGGCAGGGAAAGCAAGCACAGGCAGTGTCGTGGCCTGGACACATATCCTTCTGTCTGCCCCTCAGGGAGACCACTGACCACCACAGAACCCTGTGTGCCAGGGGAAACCAGCAGCAGAGGGAACACCAGCACTTCTGCAAATAGCACATTCCTGTCTCTGCAGAGCCTCGACTCTAAGCCCCACCGGGGTCGGGTATGCAAACAAAGGGACAACACGAGGTTCCCTAGTCAACCATTTAGGGGTTTATCCTGTTTATCTGAGAAAGATACAGCCTATAGGCAGCCATCCCTCAGTATAAAAGACAGGTTCCAACTAAGCACCTAGGGCCCAGCCAACTCTATTTCCAGAGTTCTAATTCAAGCTAACCCCCTGAGGCTGTGCTAAGAGGCCCAGCACCCACAACTTGCATCATATTAGAGGATTTTACTCCAGTCTGGGTTTTATTTTTCTTTGCGGTATTGGGCACAAGATGCTTATGTGCCTCTATCGGCCAGCATCGTCTTCCCTTGCGCCTGTTTCCAGTAGCTTGGGCTCACTGGTATCAGTGCTTGAAGTCTTGGTTTATAAACAGTTGTAAGCATATCTTTGTTGTTTCTTTTTTTTTTAAAGATTTTATTTATTCATTTAACAGAGAGAGAATACAAGCAGGCAGAGAGGCAGGCAGAAGCAGAGAGAGGAGCAGGCTCCCTGCGGAGCAAGGAGCCCGAGGCGGGACTCGATCCCAAGACGCCGGGATCATGACCTGAGCCAAAGGCAGTTGCCCAACCAACTGAGCCACCCAGGCGTCCCATGTTGTTTCTCTTTTCTAGAGAGAGAACCCAAGTACATAAGGATCCTGGGCTCAGAACACAGGCCAGCGCCTAAATCAGGTTCAGCTAAGAAAAGACATTTTGAGTTTAGACCGCCAGGCCGACCCAGGATCTACGTGGAACCACCAGGTTTCACCCAGGTCCTACTTAAGCCACCTAGGAATTGCAATTTGCCGTGGCAAAAGAATTAGAAATGGCTGTAAGCACAGATCTGCCTTGAGGCTACCCTCGAGGTTCCTCCCTTGACGAGGTTCCTCCCACTTGCAAAGCATCCCTGAAAGTGCTGGCTGAGCCTGTGAAGGGTGGACCAGGAGGGAAGTCCTGGAGGGGCCTCTACCCCGAGGCCGGGAGCAGCTCTGAGCTGTGCTGGTCCCATCTGTGCCAGGGGTGTCTGGGCTTTGGAAACCACCTGCTTAGCTGACTGCCGCAGCCAGTCCTTGACGCTTTCTTCCTTCAGGGAGCAGCCGATGAACACGAGGTAACACTCCTGCTGCCCGTTGCTGTCTTGAGGTGTGCTTCGGGAATCGGGGGGTGGCGAGGGTCCCTCCAAAACCGGGACGATGCTCAGAGAATTGGCCAGAGTGTTGTGGCAGACCTCCATGGCCCTCTCAGAGTCTGTAGGAGGAACACACGTAGTCCCTGAGCCCCCAAAGGATAAAGCTACACGAAGCCTGTAATGCGCAGATAGTTGGGGACAGATTCCTATGACATATGCAGGAGGGAGAACTGATATGATTGGTGGCAAGTTAGAGAGGATGAACTAAGAGAGGGAGGAGCAATGTAAATTTCTGGCTTGGCTGATTTGGTAGTCAGGTGGACTAATCCAGAAGGGGACTATAAGAGGAGAGCCCCTTCGGTCTCAGCAGAAGCCTGAGAGGCCAAGGGAGGAGTGTCAACATTCGAGTGGTATAGGAGGGTCACATAATAGGAACAGGAAAGCTAGGGCTTTTTTTTTTTTTAGGTCTCCCTAAAAAGCAGGATGGGAAAGGGATCCAAAATAAAGAGAGGTTAACTCTCGAGTAAGAAAGGGGTCAAGAGAAGGTCTAAATAAGGGCGAAAACCAGATGAGAGGGAAGGGGAGGCATTATGATCTCTGAAGCAAGGAAGGGGCTGTCTGTTGGAGCCGAGGGAAGTAGGCTTGAGTAGGGGCCGAAGTTTCAGATTCAGTAACATAAATTAAGCCAAAGGCATGGGTTAAGGACTTTGAGAGATTTTTACGTAGGCGATGTCGTCTAATTCTCCCATCTGAACCCATCTGGTCCCTCGCTTACAACTCTCAGTGGCTCCCTGTGGCAGACACTGCCGGTCGCCTGTCCACCACACCCCGCTCCTTCTCTAGTACCAATTCCCCAGAAGGCATGGCAACTCGATCCTGGGCAACGAGAGGAGAAGTCTGCTGAGGAAGAGGCAGGGGGTGCTTCAGTAAAAGGCGTCTGTATTAATAATGCCACCCACAGGGAGAGCCTCTCCTATCAGCTGGATGTTGTGTTTGGAGGTGACACCCAGACCTGGAGCGCTACCTGGCAATGAGGGGTGGGAACCCGAGGACAAGCTGACATTCCAAGAATGGAAGAACACACATCATCTGTATCCTCAGTGGCCTTGCTACGCTGCCTGCCCTCCTGACTTCTTATGACGCAGCTAATACCTGCTAGGTGAGTTGGCGTTTTCTGTTACAACAGCTGAAAACGCCTTCACATACGTATTCCTGCTAGGCCTCAGCCTGAGTGGGCCCTTTCTGCTTCCCGTGATGTGCCTTGTTTGCCTTGGTTCCAAAGCACGTGCTGTGCCTTTTTTTCCTGGAATATTCTCCCCTTTCTCAATGTTGAGCTGACTCCTTGTTTTGAGGCCTTCCCTGACCTCCCACCCAAGGTGAACAGACTTCAGGTCACGAAGGTTCCAGAGGTCTAAGGCTGACAAACAGGGAGAAGGCAAGTGGAAGGCTTGAAGACTTTGGCAAAAACGGAGTGGGAGCAGGAGAGCTCATCACTGGGGTGGCTCCTGGTGACAGGTCTAGGAGGCCACGGATGGCTTGAAAGGGGTAGAGTGAGAGTCTCTGGAATAAGGAAGTCAAGGGGCTGTGAGGAGAGGCCCTGGGCAGACCATCCAGAGGGAAGGTAGGACACATCCAGGACCTGCAGAAAGGTGGGGGGACTGGTAGAGCCACTGGTGGTAAGCCCAGATGGGAGGGTTTTTGAGAGAGTCTGAGAGGTATCCGTGGTCTGCAGAGCACCAGTAGAGGCTACGAATCCACATTATGAGATGTGAACATTCCATAGTGCAGGACTCTTAAATCCAACTCCCCAGTTACCTGAAAACTTCACTTTGCCCAGGATGTGGTAGATGTTTCCAGAGAAGGGACTTGGCTTGATGGAAGACTGGATTGCTGGTGGAAGAAGAGGACAAGCTGTCACCAACCTGGGGGCAGAGGCCAAGTTCAGGGCACACAACTAGGAGGATTAGGGACTGGGAAGGATCCCTACTCCAGGGACTAGGGCTCATAGGCTGTCCCTCCACCAGACCCTCCTCCTCAGTGGCTCTGCCACTGTTCCCAGGGGTGGGGCACTCCTGGACCCTCAAATCCCTCTGCCTGTTTTTAGACCCCAATGGCAAGGAGAAAAGACACCACACATAATGCTAAAACGGTGCTGGGAAGCAGGGACAACTCTGGCGTACTCTTTTATCAGGGTCTGCGACATGTCCCAACCAAGGCTCACCTTTACACTTGGCCACAAAGCGAGTCTTCTCCAAGGGACGACCAAACCATACGCAGATCTGAACCATTAGTGGAAAGACTGATCCAGCATCAAATTTACCTTCATACCTTAAAAAGTTTAAAAAGTTCTAAGTACAAGTAATTAGGGCTTTGAATGTTATTAAATACCACTCAGGGATGAATTACAGATCATTCACCCTATAATATTTGAGTTCTTTCTTACGTGCCATTTTGCATACAAAAATTTTTTATTTTATTTTTAAAAAATATTTTATTTATTTATTTGACAGGGAAAGAGCGATCACAAGTAGGCAGAGAGGCAGGCAGAGACAGAGGGGGAAGCAGGCTCCCTGCTGAACAGAGAGCCCAATGTGGGGCTTGATCCCAGGACCCTGAGATCATGATCTGAGTCAAAAGCAGAGGCTTTAACCCACTGAGCCACCCAGGCACCCCAAAACATTTATTTTAAATATGTGTATGTCCCTTTCATCTTGAGACTGGGAAGCATGGCTACCCCATTAGAGCAGGGAGGTCTTTAGACTAGCAGTTCCTTGAAACCCAAGACCCCATCTATCTTTGAAGCCTACCAGTGTACCTCCTGATATTGGGGGTTCTTCCTAACACCCCTAGAGCTCTTCCTCAGAGCCTCAACTATACCCCACCATTTTTGAGGGCAGCTTAACAGACTGTACATTTGGATGTGCACACTTTCCAGAAGGAACTAAAGAGCTGGGGCATCTCTGCTCTGTTTTTTCAGTTTTAAATTTAGCAAATATAGTGCCAAGCACAGACTCATTAAGAAGATCTCATGTTCAGGGGCACAGGGCTGGCTCAGTTGGTGGAGCATGCGATTCTTGATTTTGGGGCTGTGAGCTCAAGCCCCACGCTGAGGGTGTAGAGATTACTTAAAAAAAATAAATAAATAAAAGGAAATGCTGTATTCAGAGCATCTAAAAAGTTTAAGTTTTTATTATGGAAAATTTCAAACGCATGCAATGATAGATAGTGCAATGACCCCCCATTGCCCAGCTTCCAAAATTACGGAATTGTCATTCCTTCTTTTGAATTATTTCCTTGAGATGAAACCCCAGGATGGAATCAATCTAGGAAAGGCTGTAACCATCTCATGGGTAAAAATTTACACCACTCCCAGTAGCAGAAGAGTGTTTCAGTTTCACGACAATTCCTCCAGCAATGATTCTTATAGATATTTCTGGTTAAGTGTAATAGATGTCAATCAAAACAAGTGAGTTTTGATTTTTACATTTTACATTTCTGAATATTTCTAAAATGGAATTCTGTTATCATGGCTGTCATTTATACGTGCTCTTAAGTGAACTGTGCAGGGGCGCCTGGGTGCCTCCATTGGTTAAGTGTCCAACTCACAGTTTCAGCTCAGGTCATGATCTCAGGGTCATGGGATCAAGCCCCGCTCGGGCTCCATGCTCAGCATGGAGTCTGCTTGAGAGTCCCTCTCCCTCTCTCTCTGCCCCTCCCCCCTACTCACGCACTCTCTCTCTAAAATAAATAAATAAAATCTTCAAAACAAAAAGTGAACTGTTCACATCTATATGGACTAGGTTATTTTTCTTCAATATCAAAATAAGCTTCTCAAATATATTAACTCTTTGCCACATATGATGCAAACATTTTCTTCCAGTTTACTGTATTTTATTAATTTCCTTTGCTTTAAAATAGCTCTACAGACTTGAATTTTATATCACACGTATTGTTGAAAGTATCTTATTCTTTACGCTTTCTTTAAAGTAAGGTGCTGGTATAACATTTTTGCAGCACTGACATATTCTTCCTGCCCTCTCCCAAGGGAGACCATTGGCCTCTCCGGCTTCTTTGTTCAGAGCCTGAATCCCTAGGGAAATTGGGAGGGGCCAAGAGAAGAGTGAAGATTTCCTGCTAGACTACAAACAAGCCTTCTACCAGGGGAGATGGCAGTGGGGTAGATGAGCACAGAGACGGTTGTGGGAGGGGAATGGCTGAGAATCTGCACAGCACAGAGCTGAGCACATCTAGAACTAAAGCCTATTCACTCTGAGATGGTGGGCCCTGACTCAGTGAGGGAGGGGGAAAATATACAGGGATGTGTAGGAGTCTGATGGCTGCCATCTTGTTAAAAGATTAAATTATCCGATTCCTAGGAAGGGACTCAGAAGGGGGAGGGGTGATTCAGAATCGCCCAAAGGGGGATTCTGAGGCCCCTCTAACTGCAATTCTCTACAAGGACTGATCTTTCTGGTAAAGAGAAGGCTTCAGACTTTAGATGCACAGAGCCTTCTAATGAACGCGTTATACCTGGCTCTCTCTAGGATCATTCTGCCTCCAGGAAAGTCTTTGCCCTGAGCTAGGTTCATGTGCACAATGCCTGGAATGAGTCACCATGGACTACAGAACGGGTGCATCCCTAGGCAGTAGGTGGAGATAGCAAGAATCTCAGGACCAGGCCGAGGTGTGGCAGGAAAAAGGTCAGCAGCTGCAGTCACTGGAGAAGAAGGTTTCACCCAGAAGCTCCACTTGTTTCTTTTTTTTTTTAAGATTTTTTTTTAATTTATTTATTTGACAGAGAGAGAGAGAGAGATCACAAGTAGGCGGGTGGGGGGGGAAGCAGGCTCCCCGCTGAGCAGAGAGCCCAATGCGGGGCTCGATCCCAGGACCCTGAGATCATGATCTGAGCCGAAGGCAGAGGCTTTAACCCCCTGAGCCACCCAGGCACCTCTCCACTTGTTTCTTTTTAGCTAAGATATAACTTCCTTGTTCAGGCATAAGGCATGATCCACTTACCCATGGTTTAAGCAAGTATGATGTAACTCAGAGGTTCCTTCTAGAATATGCCTGAAAAATCTTCAGTTTCACATATTGGACTCGTTTGTTTTACCAGCATAGTACAAATCAGTTTTTTGCTGGTATAAAATATTGGTGATGTAAGGGGTGGTATGGAGGACATAGAAAGGTGTCTGGGGGAAGTGTGTAAGGATAGCAAAGATAATCCAAATCAACAAGAGAACACTACTGGCCAAGCTTTAGTAATTGTCTTCCCTTGAACCTCAAACCCAGTTACCCATTCTATACAGGAACAAGCGCACGGTGGTTGAGCATATGTGCTCCGGGGCCACACAAGCTGGGTTAGAAATGCAGCTCTTTCACTTACTGGCTGTGTGAATTTGCACACAACATTTAACTCCTTGCAGCCTCACTTACATTATCCTTAAAAAGGAGGAAAACAAGGGCGACTGGGTAGCTCAGTGGGTTAAAGCCTCTGCCTTTGGCTCAGGTCGTGATCTCAGGGTCCTAATCCAGCCCCGCATTGGGCTCTCTGCTCAGCGGGGAGCCTGCTTCCCCTTCCCTCTCTGCCTGCTTGTGATCTCTTTCTGTCAAATAAATAAAATCTTTAAAAAAAAAAGTCTGTTTAAAAACAACAAAAAGGAGGAAAATAATGGAGCCGACGCCGCAGGCTTGGTCGGAGGATTAATGAGGTAACACAGGCAGAGCTCTTGGGTGGCACTGTCCGACAGAATTTCCTGTGACGGAGGAAACGTTCTGGATCTGTGCTGTCCAGTGTGGTGGCTGTTGGCCACAGGTAACTACTGAGCACTCAAAGTGTGGCTTGTATGACTGAGAGACTGATTTGATTCAATTTTTACTAATTTACATTTTATTAAATAGCCAAATGCAGCTGGTGGCTACTATCCTGGAGAGCTTACAATGCGCAGCACACAGGGAGTGCTCAAGTGATGTCGGCACTAGTATGACTACAGTGCCCTTGGCACTCTCATTCCTGCTCCCCTCCCTTTCGGAGCAGAGGTTCACATGCTGGGAGGCTGCCAGGAGAGAATAAACATCCCCTGGGCCACAACTGGCAGGGAACCTACCTGTCAGGCGGGACCCCCTAGAGGACTGACTGTATTCTCAGGAGCAACTCTCATCTGGGAAGGCTGTAACTCCTTGGGGCCATGCCAGCCACCTCACCCTCACTTGAGACTACGGGAAACAAAGGACACGGTGTGCTTCGTGGCCCACAGGGCCACTCCCTAAGTCTCAACATCCAGCAAGGCTCCGACGTTGGAGCCCAAGATGTGTGCAGCACTGGGCTCCTGGCAAGACCAGCAGCTGTTGGGACATGGCAGGCCATCTAGCTGCCACTGTCACCCTTGTAGAACACTTGAAATTTCCTTTCTTTTCATTCTTTCTTTTTCTTTTTCTGTAAATGAAAAAATCATTGTGTTTACAAAGAAATCTCAGCTACTTTTCAATGATGATACTTGCCAGCCAGGGTACATTAAATATCGCGATCGTAGCATCTGAGGACTTGAAAAACTATTTTCTGAGAGAATCAGCTCAATGTCTTCATTCCTTTGAAAACATACAGAAAAACCCAGGTTAATTAGGACGACCAATCTTAACCTGCCCATTTTGCTTCCTCTCCCCGCCCGAGGCACAAGCATGTACGCATATGTTACCGCACACCTAAACCCTTCAGTATGCCTCCCTCTCCTAAGAACAAGAACATTCTCTTTCAGATCAACAACACTCTTCTTATACCCAAGGAATTTAAGACTGTGGACCAGCAGTACTGGTATCACCTGGAAGCTCATCCGAAACAAAATCCCAGGCCCCACTCCAGACCTGCCAAATCAGAACTCTGATTTCAAGAGGATCCCTAAGAGATCTACATGCACATTAGAGATGGAGAAGTACTGATCTAATCCATTTTCAAATTTTCCCTGTTTTGCCAGAGAGGGAACCCGAGATCCAACCAAGAACTCCTTACTGAATTTACAATCTTTATTTCCCTTTAATGTGGAATAATTCTTCCAACTTTTTTTGTTTCTTATAGAATTTACATTTTTGAAGAGTACACGCGAGCTGTCCTGTGTCCTACAATGTGGTTTGTCTGGTGGTTTCCTATATGATTAGATTCCATTACACATTTTTGGTAAGATGAATACCCACGTGATGTATCCTTCCCAGAGCATCACATGAAGGAGGCACATGATGTCAATCTGTCCACTTAGTGGTCTAAGTTTAATGATTTGGCCAACATCATGTCTACTAGATCTCTCTGACTGTGAACGTACTTTCCCCTTATTGTAAGCAGTAAGTAGGCCATGCAGTGATACTTTCAGACCAGTTAATGTCCTTTTCATCAACAATCTGTCACCCACTGCTCTTAGTATCCACTGATGATTCTTGCCTAAATCAAGTATTATGTTATACTAACAGTTACAAAATAGTGACTTTCTAGTTCTATAAATCCTTATTTATTAGTGTTAAGAGAGATTTACTGTCCTGCCCCTCCTCATTTTTTTAGTATCACTGTGGTCTCATTTTATTCCATGTGTTGTATATAATTTGTTATTACATTTGTTTTTTTCTTATGCTCAAGTTGTTCCAAATTTGTCTAGTGGGAGCTTCTTGAGCTGGCTCTGGTATCCTTCTGACATATCTCTACTAATCTTTGAGTACCTCCTCCTTGCTTTTTTGGAACAAAATGTACCAGGCTCACCTGTACTTTTCCGGCCCTAGACCTGCAATTCTCCAAGGAGTACTGATACCTTGTACTGGGGAGGGGTACGTAGAAACCAGGATTTAGAGGTAGGGGTCTTTATTCTACTGCGGTATTAGTATTTCTGGTCCCTTTCAATGGGAAGAGCTAGGAAATAAACATTTTTTTTGAAATAATGAACTTAAATTGACTCCCATAATTCAAATCCACCATTCACAGGATTTTTCTTCACTTTTCCCACTTCATATTTATAATATTTCTTATCTAACAAGTGATGTTGTTTGAATCAGGCCTCCAACATAGGATTATGTTTAAAAGTTACTTGAATTAATTGCTGTGTGTGTGGTTGTTACTACTTTGATATAGAGACGGTTCACTTTTTTGTTTTATTTAGTTTTATCCCTCTTTATTAATTTCTAAATACATAGAATATTTACATTGCTCAAAGTCAAAATTATATAAAAAGTAGATACCTTTTTGGTATATCTTTGTAGAGCAAATAAATGTGCTATACGACCAGAGGTTTTCTCTTCATACACATCCACACACACAAAGTCATCAATTCTCTATTTCTAGTTTATAATTTGGACCCGAGTCCATGAAGTAAAAAGGTCATTTCTCCTAGTTCTCTATGCCATTTCTTTCACATCTTAACACAAGGAATATCGATAGAGTCTTGACTTCATCCTTTAATGCATGAAAATGTGATGCATCAAAACAAAGTATCTTGAGGCACCTGGATGGCTCAGTCAGTGGAGCATGCAACTCTTGATCTCAGGGTTGTAAGTCTGAGCCCCATCTTGGGTGCAAAGAATACTTAAAAATAAAATCTTGGGGCTCCTGGGTGGCTCAGTCAGTTAAGCCTCTAATTCTTGATTTCAGCTCAGATCATGGTCTCATGGTCGTGAGACCGAGCCCTGTGTCGGGCTCAGCACTCAGCATGGAGTAGGCTTGGGATTCTCTCTCTCTCTCTCTCCCTCTGCTCGTGCTCTCTCTCTCTCAATAAATAAAATCTTTTAAAAAATCTTAAACAAAACAAAACATCTCAAAACAGTACAAGATACTGACACATGGGGTCCTCTTGCTGATTTTTACAGAACATCAAAAGCACTTCTATAAATGTGCAGGTCTTAGATACAAGAAAAAGACCCCGTGGGCCATAGAGTGCTGCATCTAAGAAAGTGGCTGGTCCTACCGAGTGAAGTAAACTTGGTAAGGTTACCTGGTGACAATCCCATTTTCTGCAAGAATGAAGGCTGCAGTAGGATTGGCAGCCCTGATGAGGCTCTGCAGCTGGACAAGGAGAGGGTGCCTCTGCTCCGTGGTGTGACTGGTAAACACTACGTTATTCACCAGGCCTGGGGAATAAAACCAACAGTGGTTCAGGCTTCAGAGTCCTGATCGGGGCTGAGGGCCCACACAATGTGAGCCTTTGCTCCTTCCCTGGTCATCCCTTCCAAGACCCCTCTTACATAGACACCCCTGACCCCCAACACCTGCTCCTCTGCCTGTCACTGCCACTTCTTGGAGTGAATGGCCTCAAGCCTGTAGCTGCCTTACTTCTTAACCTCCTCTACTTTCTCAATTCTGCTCTCCAGCTGGAAGCTCTCCTGGAGCTTCTTCATCAAAGGGCCCTTTCCACATCCCTTGTCCTTAACCTCTTCTAGAACCTGTGCCAGACACCGTCACCAGTTTGGACCACAGACACTTACCAAGCACTAACCATATGTTAGGCACTCACCATTAGGTTCTCAAAGAGTGCACAGGCAAGGAGTCATTCACATGACCTACAAGTCCAAGATAAGTGCTAACGCAGATATTCACACAGTCATACAGTAAGGAAGAGTGGTGCAGGCAATGAGGGGTTGTGGAGTGGGTAACAATCCCTCCCAAGCTTTCATGAAAATATGTAAGGAAAATCTATGCTACAGAGAATTTGGAAATCAGGGAAGTTATCATATCCTACCATGCCAACACAATTATAATACCTCTTCCATACTCATTCCTGTTTTGACATAGTTATGATCAGAGTGTATACACCATTTCCACTATAAGATCACTTGCATTTTTGTTATTCAACCGCTTTTATTCACTTATTAATATTGTGAAAACTTCAAACATATACAAAAACTTTAAATGTACAATGAACTCCCACGTGCCCATCACCCTTCAAGAATTAACAACACTTGGCTAACTGTATTTCTTCCATATCATATGCTAGCCTTTTTCCCCTTTCCCCTGGGTGATTTTGAAGTCATCCCAGACATCCTATTATTTCATCCAAAAATATTTCAGTATATATCTCCATAAGATACAGACCTTTTACAAAATTAATAATTAACAATAAATTCTTCAATATAAAAAATATAGTCTATGTTCTCTGTCTCATGAAAGTTTTCTTAATTTTTTGAACCAGGAACCAAAGTCCACACACTATATTTCATTGATACATCTTATAATTCTCTTTTAATCTGCAGTGTTTCCTCATTTCTTTGTAATTTATTTGTTGAAAAGCTGTACTCTGTAAATTTCTGTCAGTCTGGATTTTGCTAATTATAACCCCATGATGTCATTTTAACATACCGGCAGCTAGATCTCTTTTACAGATTCAATCTTTTTAAATACAAACTATTTTTTAAGAAATTTCTTGTTCTTGGGTTGCCTGGGTAGCTCAATTGGTTAAGCATCTGCCTTCAGCTCAGGTCATGATCCCGGGGTCCTGGAATCAAGCCCTGCAATGGGTTTCCTGCTCAGTGGGGAGCCTGCTTCTCCCTCTCCTGCTCCTCCTGGTTGTGCTCTCTCTCTCCCTCTCTGTCAAATAAATAAATAAAATCTTAAAAAAAGATTAAAAAATTTGTTCTTTTTCTAATCTTTAAAAAAATTATTTATTTATCTTTGAGTGAGCGAGCACGGGGAGGTGGGGCAGAGGGAAAGGGAAGGAGAATCTTTTTAAAAAAGATATATTTATTAATTGGAGGGAGACAGAGAGAGAGAGAGAGAGAGAGGGAGAGAGAGAGAGCCCCCAAGAGAAAGAGAGTGGGGGGGAGGGGCAGAGGGAGAGAGAATCCTGAAGCAGACTCCTTGTTGAGTGCAGTGCCCAATGGGTGGCTCAGTCCCAGGACCCTGAGATCTTGACCTGAGCTGAAACCTAGAGTTGGCTGCTTAACTGACTGAGCCACCCAGAGAGAGACAGAGAATCTTAAGGAGACTCTGGGCTGAGTGCAGAGCCTGAAGATGGGCTCGATCTCATGACCCTGAGATCAGGACCTGAGCTGAAATCAAGAATCAGTCACTTAACTGATTGAGCCATCCAGGCACTCCCCGCCCCCAATTCCTGACACGTATAGTTTTTTGATAGATCTAAATCACTGTTTCTCATAGTATCACTTTTAGACAATGCCTATTGGCTTTTCTACACGACCGTTAGGAAACTGGCATATTCTGAAGTGTTCTTCCTACTTCACTATCACATTCTGGCTGGTTATATTAGTAAGTAATTTTAGTCCCTCCAGTGTATATCTTTAAAACTTACTGTATACTAAGAATATAACTCACTCATTATAACTTGATTTTACAGCTCTAAACTTTATTGATCTCCCACCTTGGAAGATGTAGAGAGAGAATCTCCTGCGGCCTCCCAATTCTTTGTTAAATAGAACCTAATTAATAGGTTTTCAAGATTTTCAACATTTATATTCTATTTTGTAATAGAATTCTTGTAGGTGTTATCATTAACTCTATATCTAAGATTAAAATCTTTTTAATAGTAGAGGCTAGCTTTTACAAATGATTAGTTCATAAGTGATTATCTCTAAATTACAGAGAGACTTCAGCTGTCCTAGGTAACCTTATAATTGAAGGATCCTGAATAATGACTATTCAGTATAGAGGACTCTGTATGAATACTATTTAATTCAGTTGAGTGTTTAGTTTTAAAAATAAATCAGCTGTATCTAGTTTTTGAGGGCAAAAGTCAAACAATGCAAAGAAGGATTCACTAGGAAAATAAATCCCTTCCTCTTCGGCCACCTACTTTCCTTCCCTGGAGGCAATCACCATTATCAGATTCTCAGATCTTCTTCAAGGATGTGCTGTGTATACACAAGTAAATGTGTATATACCTTTCTTCCTTACAAACAGTGACATATTATACTGTTCTGCACCTCGTTTTTTTGACTTAAGCTCTAACTTTTTAATTTTGGTAAAGCTTACTTTTTCATTAAAATCTTCCCTCTTACCTTACCATATCAATCCTTCCTTCATGTGATCCTGCTCTTTCCCCTTCTCTAAACTATAAAAGTTCCTTTGAATAACACAGGTGATATTTAAAATACAGGACTCACAGTCTCATTTATCTTCTTCATATATATAAAAGGAAAACATAATGTAAAAATTAAAGCATGGGTTTTAGAGCCAAGTGGACCATGAGTTTAAATGTGGGGCTCCACTAATTACTAATGAATGACATTAGGGGCAAATTGCTCAACTTTTTCTTTGAGCCAAATTTCCTCCTCTGTTAGATGGGAACAGTAACACAGACCTGCAGGTTATCAGTAAATACTTATCACAGGGCCTACAGATAGTAGGAACTCATTAAATGCAACTTATGGCCACCACCATTACCATCACCCTCATTGTCAGTGGAGCAACAGCTTAAGAATGAGACCTCTACGTGGACACCGAGGGGCCTGGACTGATCCATTTCTCAGACAGACAAGGGTGGCTGTGGCATCAGCAGGAAGCTAGGTCAGGTGACTCCCACAGTAGAGGCTGCTGAGTCCATGGTTTAGATGAATGGCCATTACTAGATGGAAGGCAACTTCCAGGATCCTTGGCTCCTGCCTCTAGTCTGAGGCAGAAGTAAATACTACTTCCTTCCTTTCACCACTTATACTAATGAAAAAAGTGCTCCAAAAATGCTAAAGACTGAATCTAACCTAACAAATTGTCTGAATGCATTCAATTCATGACCAGGGAGCAGGGATTAGGAGCTTCATCCCAACTGTCACATGTTACTATGGGGAAAGGATACATACGAAGGTTATGCCATGTGACTGGGACCACAGACACCAGGACTTGCAACTCACCTGCTGAGCACAGAACCTTCTTCCTAAGTGTTTACGGACACTTGGGGATCTATCAGTTCCTTGGTTCTGAGATGTAGGTCCTATTCTTCTCAGGTGTCTGTTAGTGCTCAGCTAGTAACTTGACCTTAGGCCTCTGCACAGTGCTTGAGAGACCTCTCAGGATTCGAGGGTGAGTTTCCTTAACAGCCTTCCTTGACATCCAAGGGGTGAGTGCAGCTCTGCCTCCTCCTGTACCTCGCTGAAAGGCTGCCCAGTTCCTCAGATGTAGGCTGTGGAGGTGCCTAGTTCTCCTCTAGGCCTGCTGAGTGCTAAACAGCTCCTGGACCCATCATCCATTACCAATCCCTGCTACCATTTGTCTAGTTCAGACTACCAGTCTCTTTGCTAGGTCACTGCTTAGTCTGTGCACTTCCGGGCTTCTCTTATTATAATTCATTCCAACTACTGTAGTCAGAGTAATCTTTCAAAAACAGAAAATCTGGCCATATCAGATGTGCTCTGGTCACCATCAGGCCTTTGTTCTTCCTAGTCCTTCTGCCTGGGACCATCTTTCACCTCCTCTTTGTGGGCCCAACTCCTCCTTCAGGCTACAGACAATTGAATAGCACTTCTTCCAAAAGCCTTCCCCAACCCCGCGGGACTGGGTTGAAGTGGGCTCTGGATACAGATTTGCTGAATAAGTGGATGAACGACTCAAGTGTCATAAAAGATACATGCAACCTGATCTCCAGGGCAGCTGCCTAAGCAGCTAAGGTGTGGGCACCCACACGCCAGAATTTTTCCCATTTCTAAGTCTGAGCAAATCCCATTCATCAGACAGCCATCTGAAAGGTTTCTAAGACTTACTGATATACACACATTTTGGGGAGAAAATTCATAAGGTACAAAAGGGTTTTCATGCCAAGCTTCTTCCTTCCTCCTCTGGATAGTCTTGAGTCCTAATTCTCTTCCCCAGGGGCCACCACTGACAACCAGATTTTGGGTATGCTTTCTCAGATAGTCTATGTATATGCAAGTGTACAAGAATATACAAAATCACGTTTTCTTAAGAGCTTCTCCCACACAAAACCTCTATCCTCAAGGTCTCCACATACAACCTAGTTGTGGTAACAGCACAGACTGAGGAATTCAAATGGAGAATATGTCAGCATTTTGTTTATTCTATTTTAAAATATTTTAAAATTTCTGTCAGGAGCTTTAACATTAAGATGGGCCATCCTCAGCCACAGTGTCAGGGAAGGCTCCTAATGAAGCTGACACTGGTTGTGCCCGTGCGCTCAGTCCCATTTAGAAAGGTCCCTCTGGAGGCTGCAAGGGAAGCACCGAGGATGGGTCTGGTGAGCCTAAAGCCAGAACTCCATGTCCTATGGCTGCACCAGGGCTAGGCTGGGGCCTCTGGAAACAGAGTGAGGCAAGGTCAGGAGGTCCAGCCTAGAATGTGGTAAAGCAGAGTTCTAGAAGGCTCAGCACATTCCAGAGGTGGCAAACATGGGAGCTGGATCCTGCAAGAGTTCCATGAGATTTCCAGGAGTAGAAGACAAGAATGTTGTGATGGATCTTGCAGTGAGGGGTCAGCGAAAGCTGAGTGAAGACCTATAAAGGCCCTAGGAGTCCGTTTAGTATCTTCTTGGGCAAAAGAAACTGGAGAATCAGACTAGTGCACATGTGGCAACCTATGTGGTGTGAACCAGGGTCACAAGCATAGGCCTGGCCTATTCAGGAAAAGGCTGGGGTCTGGTCTCTGATGGACACCTTGCCCAAAGTCCTGTCTGCCTCATGAGTATCATGTAGATAAACCCTGGGGGGTTGGGATTCTAGGTCAGGAATTGGACACAGAAAAGGAGCTTTGCTTTATAGGGAAACAAGCAAAAGGATTATCCTCAGCATTCCTTAGGCCAGCTATGCAAACTACCACCTGCCAAGAGGAAATGCCATCTGTGAGGCAGGTATAGCAGTTATCTGGAGCGCAGGGTGAAGAGGCCACTGTGGGCGGTTTCATCTTGCTTGGGCCAGGAGCTTCTTTCTGCTCTGTATCAAAGAATGGATACCCAAATTTGGCCATAGTCTACCAGTCTGGGATGGGAGTGGACAGCCTGGCCTGCCTATTCCCCCGAGTGGAGAAACAACCTCTAAGGTCTGACTGTCCCTGTCCGGGCTAAAGCTTTCAGAAGCCTAGGAGAAAGCAAAGCTTGTTTTATCCACCTGTAGATACTTCCAAAAGCAGGACATGGTAGTAAAAAGTCTTTGCTCTTCTCTCAAATCAGCATTATGCTGAGTCTTATTTGCTGTTTAAACGCTGAGATTATTTCCTAATCCTCGGATTTCTGTAACACACAACATCTTGGGGCTGTGATACATCCTTTTCTCATTGTAAAACAATCCTTTGTTGTAAAAGCAATGAATCAGGGAGCCTGACCCATGAACAGGAGCAGAGGGAGGCAATATGCTCCCTCGGGACATGAAGTGTTTGTCTACCAGTGGCAGATCCCACTGCCAAGCTAGCCACCAAATCTCTGAGGATAAAAGAAATACTTGCCTTTTATTTCCTCCCTCCCCGGACAGCCCATGCCCGTGGTAAGCCAGGTCAGACTAGTTCATAGGGTCCTTTGGGCCCAGATGCAAGGAGAAGATAATTACTAAGATACTGTTACTCTCAAAGTCCTCTGGAGTTCAGGAAAACATTATCTATGGCCCCAAGGTCATCTGCCCACATCTGATCACATCCCTATCTTTACACGCACAGAATCTGACACAAGTTGCCTTTGAACACTGAGCAAGGAAGCAGTGTTAATGAAATCTGCCTGCCAAGTGCCAGAGAAAATCCAGTCTGTCTTGGCCTAAAAGGGCTTTCCTCCATAATATTGGCCCAGGTTCATGGACAATGAAGAGCACCTCCCCAAGGCTCTCAGCCAGGGCAGTCTGACCAGCTGTGCTTTGTGTGCAAAAAAACAAAGGGGCCCCGAGGTAGAAAGTGACAAGGAGCCAAGGTACATTAGGGTGGCAATAATCATGTGCTGGACAGGGGATGACTATAGCCCACACCCTTGGCTTTGACCATGACTTGCAAACATATATCCAAGGACCAGACAGTGATCCTTGGTTATCTCCTGGACCTATGTTTTTGCCTATGCTTTCTATCTCAAGGACAGATACCACCAACCTTCCCAACCTCGAAACTTAGATCAGTTTATACTAGATACCTACTTCTCCAACTCATGCCCCACATCTAGTCTGTTACCACATTCTATGGACCCAACCTACATAAAATCTCCTTCATCGACCTGACACAGATATTGTGGGTGGACCCTGCCACCTCTATCCCACTCTGCTTCTGGGGTGCAGTGCCTGGAAAGCAACAAAGGCCTCTAAAAGCTGGACTTGAGACTCCCTGGTGCGGGAGTCCAACACACACATTCCTCCCTCCAGTGACCCGGCTCCTGCCCTGTCCAGCACCCAGCTCAGCTGTTTCCCAAGACAATAGCTCTGGTATGCTCAGTTGTCTCCGCTCCCTGCAGACTGGCAATGGGATCAGCAGGGAAAAACTGTGCTGGGGACACCAAGTTATTTTCTTCTGTCTGATTTCTTCTTGCTGGGCTGGCTCAGGAAGCTCAGACCCCAGGTCTTCTGACAACAATGAGCATTTTATCATCACTGCAGGAAATTCAGAATTTATTCTGGGTCTCCAGGCACCACAGTTAATATGACTAAAAAGTGCTGCTTCCAGGGTTGCCAGATGAGAGGACAATGTGAGGTCAAATGTAACCTACAGGATGGGTGGATTTTTCTAAATGCTACCAAGGAGGTGTGGAAAATTCCAGTGCATATAGGAGGGGATTAAGGGAGAAGGTCCTGTGGGACCATACTATGCATTCATGGGACAGAAGAAGTGCATCAAAATCTTGTTGATCCAGAGGCTAGGAATACCTAATACCTTGTCAGTCCACTGATATTAGGGCGGACTTGAGCCCTGCTTAGGAGAGCTGTTGCCATGGCAGCTTATCATCTGAAGAGAGAAACTCAGGAAGAAACCTGCCTATCAAATATGATAAAAGAAGAAGATGTCGGGGCGCCTGGGTGGCTCAGTGGGTTAAAGCCTCTGCCTTCGGCTCAGGTCATGATCCCAGAGTCCTGGGATCGAGCCCCGCATCGGGCTCTCTGCTCAGCGGGGAGCCTGCTTCCCCCTCTCTCTGCCTGCCTCTCTGCCTACTTGTGATCTCTCTTTCTCAAATAAATAAATAAAAAATCTTAAAAGAAAAAGAAAAAGATGTCAAGGTGCCTGGGTGGCTCAGTCATTAAGTGTCTGCATTCGGCTCAGGTCGTGATCCCAGGGTCCTGGGATTGAGCCCCGCATTGGGCTCCCTGCTCCACGGGGAGTCTGCTTCTCCCTCTCCCCTTGCTTGTGTCCCCTCTCTTGCGGTTTCTCTCTCTGTCAAATAAATAAATAAAATCTTAAAAAGAAAAAGAAAAAGATCTCAAAGATTTCCCTGGATGAATTTTGTTTGTTTTAGATTTTAGAATGGGAGGAAGGAGTGTGAAGAAAAGTCTGTTGCATCTAAACAGAATTTGAAAGACATGCAAAAGCAGGAAGTAAAACTTATTGCTTACCTTGTGAACACTGGTCAAGACATTTAGGAAAGAGAAATCTAGAGGGGGGGAAAGAAAGAAATATTTAAAAGCCATTAATGTCGGAATTGTTATTTATTATTTTCCACAAAAATGTATCCAAGCTGATTGACTCAAAGGGCAAGTGGTAGGCAGTACTAAGCATCAAGAACTGGTTTTTGGAGGGTGCCTGGGTGGCTCAGTGGGTTAAAGCCTCTGCTTTCAGCTCAGGTCAGGATCTCAGCATCCTGGGATCCAGCCCAGCATCAGGCTCCCTGCTCAGCGGGGAGCCTGCTTCCTCCTCTTTCTCTGCCTACTTGTGATCTCTCTCTGTCAAATAAATTTTTAAAAAAAAATCTAAAAAAAAAAAAAAAGAATTGGTTTTCGAGGTGCCTGGGTGTATCAGATGGTTAAGCATCTGCCTTCAGCTCAGGTCATGATCCCAGGGTCCTGGAATTGAGCCCCATGTCGGGCTCCTAGATCAGTGGGTAGTTTGCTTCTCCCTCTCTCCCTGCCTCTCCCCGTTTGTGTTCTTTCTGTCTCTCTCTCTCTCTAATGAATAAATAAAACCTTTATTAAAAAAAAAAAAAAGAATTGGTTTTCATAGCTTTGAACCAAAGTTCTCTATGCCAGGAACCCCACAGAAGTAGTCCTTATGTGGCCAACTCTTGATGGAATGTTGAAGAGGGGATACAGGCCTAAACTCTAGATTACAAGAAATAGAAAAGATAGTTGTTGTTTTTTTTTAAAGAGACACTGTCCTGACTGTAAAGGGGAAATTTCAAGGGAAAATGAGAAAAATTACATTCCCTTAATTCTCCCAGGGGTCATCAGTACTAAAGTTGCCATGCCTCTTTTTATGTGCATGCTAGAATCCCAGTTCCCCTTCAACTCCATTCTGAGCTCTAATGGTGAATGGATAGCAGGAAACTGATTGGATCACAGATGAAGCAGGAGATAGTGACTGATTCAAAGTGTGAGTTAGTTAATTAAGTAAGAAAAATTTTTCAGAGGGGTGCCTGGGTGGCTCAGTGGGTTAAAGTCTCTGCCTTCGGCTCAGGTCATGATCTCAGGGTCCTGGGATCGAGCCCCGCATCGGGCTCTCTGCTCGGTGGGGAGCCTGCTTCCCCCTCTCTCTACCTGCCTCTCTGCCTACTTGTGATCTCTCTCTCTCTGTCAAATAAATAAATAAAATCTTTAAAGAAAAAAAAGAAAAATTTTCAGAGAAAAACTCACACTCTCAAGAGCTTTTAAACTCCTAAAACATCACAGTACCCTTCTCAGGGAAGATAGCTAACACGAATGAGACTAACTGCCTTTTATCAAGTTCTTCCTCTGGGCCGGGTACTGTGCAAGGAGTTCTCATGCTTGGTCTTGTTCTGTCCTAGTATCTACTCTATGCCTTGGGTACGTACAAGCTGAGAAGAGTTGGGTGGGTTTACTATAGCTAAGCAGTCTAAGCACTTTGCCCAAGGCCTCACATGAAGCTAGGAAGTGGAGGGCTTACGTAGGGACCCAGGTCTGTTAAGGACCATAGAGCTCTCTCTCATATTTTCTTTCCCTACCAAGGAGATGCTTGCAAGCCACACTTCTGAACTGTTGCTGGTCTAGGTGCAGGTAGTAATGTTCAAATCACCATGGGGGAATTTCTCTCCAGCAATCTCCTTTGTGGTGGCATGTTTTCATCCTTCTATTTGCTTTCTGAAAATACCATCTGGAACCAAATTTGGTGGCTAAGTGAGCTGGATGAATACCACTTTGGACTGCTGATGTAGTTGTCTTGCCTGACTCCCTCACAGTTTCTGAGGAATTCCAAGGAGAAATCTCCATGTGCTCTGAGCAAGATCAAGAGCCCTGGAACAAGGAAGAAACATCCATCCAATGCTGGAGCCTCTTAAGAACAGAACTCACGGACTTCACTGCACTTAGTCTGAGTGGCCTGACACACACCAAATACTTTCTTAGAAAGGGCCTGTGACTTTAAGACTGTATGCCCTTAAAGGCCCTTCTCAGCACCGTGTGCTTCCTCACAGCAGCCCTCAGCAATTCACACCACAGACATCTTCAGCAAGACAAGCAACGTTCTCTCCCAAGGCATCTTATCCAATCACAGGCTGGATGCTCATGCTTCAAACCTGACGGCTACACAGAACTGCGCATACATATGATGACTCTCTAAACACGGAATGCAATTTCTCATATCTTGGCATCTTTGGCATCTCTGTCCTTCAAATTCGTGTTGGCTTTCTTTCCTAATCCAACTAGGAGTTATCATTGCTTCTTTATAATTCTTATAAAATTGCATCAAATCTTTTGTTATGGCACTTCTTACCTCAATCATGATTAATTGGGTACATGCCACTGGTGTGGCATTTGGAAAATTATTTAACTTTTCTGAGCATCAGCTCCGCTTGTAAAACATGGTAGCGATGCCTACCTTAAAGGGGTATTTTGAGGACTAAGAGAGGTAAGTATCACAGTGCAAGACAAATAGCACAAAACAAGTGCTGGCTCTTTGCTTTCCTTCTCTACATATCATCCTCCCTACTAAACTGCACTATTTTTTTTTAAACTGCAGCATTTTTGAAGAATGCCTGGCATAGGACTCTTAAACAGAGAAGATAAGTTCATTAAAATGTATATACAATGTATGTACAGGTTATTGACCAGTTCTTCAACAGAAATGACTGTGATTTTAAATCTCACATAGTATGGTATCCTCCATTTTGTAGTACACCAACAACTACCTGATTTATATAAAATTCTAGTAAATACTGATTCAATCTGCCCCAAAACATGGGCCCCACCATTCCGACATGCATATCCACAAAACTGTAGACACCACATGAGCATAGGTCTGAGATGACTTGTTCTTTGGGGCCCCCTCGATGATTAGAATGGTCCCTGACACAAAGCAGCCCCAACAGATACTCACTGAATGAAATCCACTAGAATAAAGACAAAATCCAAAAAAAGACCAGACAAATACCACATAGACCCATCCTGAATCCAAACTGAGCCCACCCTCAAATTAAAGAAGCCACACTAACCCCCATCTCATGGAACGGAAAAAGAGACCCTACTATGTTCTGCTCCTACTTGTTTTTTTAAACCATGATCTGGAAGCAATGATGTAAATTTTATTTTTGCTAAGGTAGACACTTTACAATAAAAAACCCGAAACGCTGAATTAAGTATTAGAGTCTCAAAAAATCTTTTCCTATTATAAGAGGAATATAAAGTCCACAGCTAACATCATACTTAATGGCTAAAGACTAGAAGCTTTCCTTTTCAGATAAGGCACAAGACAGGATGTCCGCTCTTGCTACTTCTACCCATTATACTGGAGGTTTCTAGTCAGGGGAATTAGGTAAGAAAAACAAAAGGCATCCAGATTGGAAAGAAAAAAGTAAAGCTGTCTCTATTGAACTCATGACACGCTTAAGTATATAGAAAATCCTAAACAGTATACACAAAACACGAACAGAACTAATAAATATGTTCAGCCAGGGTTGTAGGATATAAAATCAATACAAAAATCAATTGCATGTCCATACACTAGCAATGAACAATCCAAAAATGGTATTTAGAAAACAATTCCATTTATAATAACATCACAAAGAACAAAATACTTAGGAATAAATTAAACAAAGGAACCATAAGACATGTACACTGAAAACTATAAAACATTGCTGAAAGAAATTTAAGACCTAAAAAAATGGAAAGATAGAGCCAGGTTCATGGATTGTAAGACTTAATATTCTTAAGATGGCAATACTTCTCAAGCAGATCTATAAATTCACTGCATCCCTGCTAAAATCTGTTGTCTTTTATTATAGAAACTGACAAGCTGATTTTTTTTTAAGATTTTATTTATTTGACAGAGAGAGAGAGAGAGATCACAAGTAGGCAGAGAGGCAGGCAGAGAGAGGGGGAAGCAGGCTCCCCGCTGAGCAGAGAGCCCACCGTGGAACTCGATTCCAGGACCCTGATATCATGACCTGAGCCGAAGGCAGAGGCTTTAGCCCACTGAGCCACCCAGGCGCCCCAGACAAGCTGATTCTTAAATTTACATGGAAATGCAAGGAACTCAGAATAGTCAAAATGATCTTGAAAAAGTTGAAGGACTCTCACTTCTCAATTTCACAACTTACTACAAAGCGACAATTATCAAAACAACGTGAATACTGGCATAAAGATAGACATGCCTATCAGTGGAATATAACTGAGAGCCCGGAAAATAAGCCTTCACATTTATAGTCAATTGGTTTTTGACAAAAGTGCCAAGACAATTCAATGGGAAAGTCTTTTCAAGAATGGAGCACTGGGTGTGGTACATGAATAAAGAATCTTGGAACACTGAAAAAATAAAATAAAATAAATTAATTAAAAAAAGTAATGGCGTTGGGACAGCTGGATATCAACATGTTGAAATAATGAAGCTAGACCCTTACTTCACTGCTGTATGTGAAAGATGGAACATAGGTCTAAATATGAGCTAAAACTATAAAACGCTTAGAAGAAAACACTGGGATAAATCTTTGTGACCTTGGATTCAGTAATGCTTTCTTAGATATAATGCCTTAACCAGGCAATTAAATAAAAAATATAAATATTTTTATATTTCATATATACTTCATTAAAATTGAAAACTTTTGTGATTTAGAGGATACCATCCAGAAAGTAAAAAGATAACCCATGGGAGAGAATTTTTGCAAATCAAATATCTTACGTAGGAGTTGTATTCGGAATATATGAAGCACTCTTGTAACTCAACAAGAGACAACTCAGGGTGCATGGCTGGCTCAGTTGGTAGAGCATGTGACACTTGATCTTGGGGTCATGAGTTCAATCCCCATGTTGGGTATGGAGATTACTTAGAAAAAAAAAAAAAAAGAGAGAGAGACAGCCCAATTTAAAAATGGGCAAAGGGTTTAATAGACTTTTCTACACAAAAAAAGACATACAAGTAGCCAATAAGCAAATTAAAAGATGCTAAATACCATTAGTACTAGGGAAATGCAAAGTAAAATCACAAGGACATACCACTTTACACAATACAGACAGAAAACAAGTATCGGTGAGGATGTGGAGAAACCGGAGCCCTCATACACTGTGGTGGGAAAGCAAATGGTAGTAAATGGCTTCAGATAACGGTTCCGCAAAGTTCAATGTATAGTTGCCATTATGACCCAGCAATTCTACTCCTAGATATATACCCAAGAGAATAAAAACATGACCACAGGAAATCTTGTACACAAATGTTTCTAGCAGCATTATTTATAGTAGCCCCAAAATGTCCATCAACTGATGAATGAATTAATAAGATGTAGTGTATCCATACAATGGAATATTATTTGGCCATTAAAATGAATGAAGTTACTTACACATGCTAAAACATGGACCTTGAAAACATTTTGCTAAGTAAAAGAAGCCAGACACAAAGGGCTGCGTATTACATGATTACATGTATATGAAATGTCCAGAAAAAGCAAATCCATGGAAAGTGGATTCACAGTTGCCAGGGGTAGGGAGCTAGGGAGGAGGAAGAAATAGGGAGGGACTGAACTGTATACTTTTTTTTTTTTTTTTTTTTTAGCTAGAGAGAGCACGAGTGAAGATGGGGGAAGGACAGTGGGAGAGAGAGAGAATCTTAAGCAAGCTTCACACTCGGCGTGGAGATGGATATGGGGCACACCGTGGGGCTTGATCTCATGATCTGAGATCAAGAGTTGGATGCTTGGGCACTTGGGTGGCTCAGTTGGTTGAGCAACTCCCTTTGGCTCAGGTCATGATCCTCGAGTTCCAGGATCGGGTTCCGCATCGGGCTCCCAGCTCCACGGGGAGTCTGCTTCTTCCTCTAACCTTCTCTCCTCTCATGCTCTCTCTTACTTTCTCTGTCTCTCAAATAAATAAATAAATAAGATCTTTAAAAAAAATAAAAAAGAGTTGGATGCTTAACCAACCGAGCCCCTGAATTGTATACTTTAAAAAAGTAAATTTTATGATATGTGAATTATACTTCAATAAAGTTGTTATATTTTTTTTTACAAGCAGCACACATGCATACTACAAAATATCAGATGGTTTTCTCATCATCCAGAACTTGTCTCCAAGGAAGTGGCCATTTCCCAGAAGGAACCACTATTAAGTTTGGTATGTATCCTCTTAGATAGTACCTATACACATACAAATAAACATTTAAAAAATACATGCTGTTTTGGAAATTTACTTTTCTTACCTCACAAAATATTGCGGACATTGTTATGTGTTAGTACACAGAAATCTACTTGATTTTTTTAAATGCTTGCATAGTATTCCATTGTATGACTATCCCCAAATTTAACCAGTCTAAGTCTTACTAGTGAGCATTTGGATTATTTCCAGGTTTTCTTTTTTTAAAGGTTTTTATTCATTTGAGAGAGTGAGAGAGAGCATGAGAAGGGAGAAGGTCAGACGGAGAAGCAAACTCCCCATGAAGCCAGGAGCCCGATGCGGGGCTCAATCCCAGGACTCCGGGACCATGACCCGAGCCGAAGGCAGTCGCCCAACCAACTGAGCCACCCAGGCGCCCTCCAGTTTTTTGATATAATAAACAGTGTTTCGTTTTGTTTTTTAAAGATTTTACTTATTTATTTAGTTGAGAGAGAGATAGGGGGAGGAGCAGGAGGAGAGGGACCAGCAGACTCCATGCTGAGTGCGGAGTCTGATGCAGGCTCGATCTCACAACCCCTAAGATCATGACCTGAGCCAAAAGCAAGAGTTGCGCACTTAACCGACTGAGACACCCAGGTGCCCCTAACCAATGGAGTTTTTTGTAGTAAAGATTTTTATTTTTTTTTATGTAATCTCTACACCCAATGTGGGCTTGAACTCGCAACCCCAAGATTAAGAGTCACATGCTCTATTGACTGAGCCAGCCAGGTGCCCCGGTATTATAAACGGAGTTGTTCTGAACACTGCAGAGCACATCTGTCATGTTTCTGCCTGCTCAGGACTTCTAAACAACTTTCCTAGGCTTGAACTTAGGAAGTCCATTTCTTTTGTAAACAGCACAAAACTACTTTTCCAGTCTTTCTTGCAGTCTGGTACAGGCATGTGACCTATGTTCCACCAACCAGATTACTGCAAGACTCCCACTGGCAGTGAGCAAGGTGAGTGAGAGAATGTATGGTAAGCAGACCCCCTTTTCTGGTGAAGGAAGTGGCTGAGATCTCCTCCTTATCAGGGCAGCCCTAAGAGGTTTGAGCGTTGCTCCTGGCTGCCTAGCCAATACCGCCTGACCACCCTGAAGACTCTGCAAGCTATAATGTCCTTTGTAAATCCCTTTCTGTTAAAACATACTGGAGTAGGCTCCACTGTTTAGAATTAAGAATTCTGTCTGAAACAAACTCCCCTACACATATGCATATTTTGAACATTTGTACAAATACAACCCTACAAAATTCTAGCAATGGAAGGGTCAAATTTTTCCTTAACCATATCATTTTATATTTCTATCAATATTGTATGAATGTACCTATTTTCTTACACTGTTGCTATGTCATAAACCACCCCAAAACTAAAGTGGCTTCGAATAATGATGATGTATTTATTCCTCATGATTCTGTGGATTAGATGAGCAGTTGTTTTGGCTTGGGGTAGCTCAGCTGGGAGGAATGGATGGCTAGGCCTATCTCTCCACGTGATCTCTCATCCTTTATCAGTCTAGCCCAGGCTTCTTCATAAGGTCGTCTCAGCTCTCAGAGGCAAGAGAGGGCAAGCCCCAATGTAAAAGCTTTTTAAGCCTTCTGCTTATTTCTTGGTTTTTGATGCCCCATTGACCAAAGCAAGTCACGTGCCCAAGCCCAAGTTCAAAGTATAGGAAACAGACTCAACTCTTTGACTCTTGATGGAAAGGGTTGCTTTTGCTATGGCCATATTTTAAATTTTCCACAGTTGGCCATGTAAAAATTTTTCTCTTTTTTTAATTTATGGGCTTTAACACTGGCCATTTAATTTTTTTATGGATTGGGTTTAACTTCATTTAATAGCTTTCTATTCTTGATCATGGGTGCCACAATTCTCTTATTATATTTCACGTGTACCTCTTGCACATGGACTATAATAGCCCATAGCCCATGTGTAGGGACTAATCGTTAGTTTTCCAACAGAGCATTAGTAAACCACTATAGTAAATTACTTTCTGGAAGGAGTTCAAAAGTAAATGTGGAAATTTCTCATTAATTTCTAAAAAGTGAACAAATCAGTAACTTTGAGTTACTGACTTAATACTTTTGATCTCCTGGTATGAAAAAACCCCCGAAGAAATCAGTATACTCATAGTCCTAACACCCATGATTTTGTTACTTATATTTTTATATTCCACGATCCTAATTCATACATGATATAGACTTGTTGCTATACTTAAATAGATAATATGCTCATCTTCAGTCCTTTTATATATTTCTCACTTATTTCTTTATTTGAATTCTCTTAAGGACCCTTAATTCCTCACATGTTGGCATACCCATTATTCAATGATATTTCATAAGCATTAAACAGAAATGGTTTCTGTACCCCCAAAATCCAAGTCTGTATTCTATACTCCCACTCTTTTCTCTAATGATCTTCCTTTCTTTGTCTATTTTCCTTTTCATTTCTTATTTTCTGTTATTTTCTGTTATTTTCTCAAGCTTGAGGTTTTCTGACAGACTTAAATTTTTGCAGTGTCTATTCTACTTCTCATTTCTTTGGTTGAGATTTTCATTGGCATAGTGGTTTTATTATTGTCTGTTTTCATTTCTTTTTTTTTTAAGATTTTATTTATTTATTTGACAGAGAGAGATCACAAGTAGGCAGAGAGGCAGGCAGAAAGAGAGAAGGAAGCAGGCTCCCTGTCAAGCAGAGAGCCCGATGAGGGGCTCGATCCCAGGACCCTGATATCATGATCTGAGTTGAAGGTAGAGGCTTAACCCACTGAGTCACTCAGGTGCCCCTATTGTCTGTTTTCTTTCTAGGGCTCTAGGAGTTCATTTTCCATCAGCTTCTGCTAGCTAACTCTTTAGTCCCTCCCCCTGATCTTTTCTATTTAACAGCTTTATTGAGGTATAACTTACATATACCATAAAATTCACTCATTTTAAGTGTATATAGTTCAATGATTTTTTATTTTATTTTATTTTATTTATTTATTTTTGAAAAAGATTTTATTTATTTATTTGACAGAGAGAGAGACCAAAAGTAGGCAGAGAGGCAGGCAGAGAGAGAGGGGGAAGCAGGCTCCCTGCTGAGCAGAGAGCCTGATGCCGGGCTCGATCCCAGGACCTTGATACCATGACCCGGGCTGAAGGCTGAGGCTTTAACCCACTGAGCCACCCTGGCGCCCTTCAATGATTTTTTAAAATAAATTTACAGAATTGTGTAACTATCACCATAATTCAATTTTAGAACATTACATTACCCCAAGAAGATCCCATTTCCCCAGACCTTTTATATTTCTTTGAATTCTTCCCACCTACCCTGTTAACTTTTCTCCTTAATTTTTTTTTTTTTTGACAGTGCAGAAGAGTACTCATTGTCTAGGCTAATTCTTCTGAAGTATAACCTCCATCTGTTGTTTACTTATTACTATCTTTTCCAACTTTTCTTTTTTTTTAAAGATTTTTTTATTTATTTATTAGAGACAGAGACTGAGAATGAGAGGGGAGAGGGTCAGAGGGAGAAGCAGACTTCCCGCAGAGCCGGGAGTCCGATATGGGACTCGATCCCGGGACTCCGGGATCATGACCTGAGCCAAAGGCAGTCGCCCAACCAACTGAGCCACCCAGGCGCCCCTTTTCCAACCTTTCTTAAACGGTAGTATCTTGTCACACATTAAACCTCCTTCTGCTTTAGTTCATCTTTATTTTTTAATTATTTTTATTATTTTAAAAAATATTTTATTTATTTGGTACACAGAGAAAGAGCACAAGCAGGGGGAGCGGTAGAGGGAGAGTTAGAGAAGCAGGCTCCATAACGAGCAGGGAGCCCGACACAGGGACTGATCCCAGCACCCCGGGATCATGACCTGAGCCGAAGGCAGACACTTAACCAACTGAGCCACCCAGGTGCCCCTGTTTTGTTTTAAAAGATTTCATTTTTAAGTAATTGCTATACCCAATGTGGGGCTTGAACTCACAACCTTGAGATCAGAGTTGTATGCTTGTATGCTCCACCGACTGAGCCATTGAGGTGCCCCTTTAGTTCATCTTTAAACAAAAGCTTGAGGAAAAGAAACACACTGGTAGGAAGGGTGACATGTAAGAATCAGTGTGGTAATTCCAAGTACAGGGTGATGCTCAGCATTCATTACAATAACCCAACTTAAGACAGAAGGAAAACAGACCACCTTGGCTTTTTATGGGAAAGCAGAACCTAAGCCACAGCTAAAGAGAAGAGAAATAGTAAATATGTTTCTTGATATCAGTCAAGGTGGTAAGGGAAGTAACCTCTAATGTAATTTTTTTTTCAAGATTGTATTTATTTAATTGACAGAGAGACAGTGAGAGATGGAACACGAGCAGGGGGAGTGGGAGAGGGAGAAGCAAGTCTCCCACCGAGCAGGGAGCCCGATGCGAGGCTCAATCCCAGGACCTGGGGATCATAATAGTTCAAGGACTGAGCCACCCAGGTGCCCCTCTAATGTAATTTATATGAGAAATCTAAAGATATCAACTTGGGACTCAAATAGGAAGGGAGCTCTGTCAGACGAAGGTTGAAGGGTAGATCAATCAGTTCCCGGGGGATACCAGTAATATGGACTAGCCAGAAAGACCACATGATTACAGACTTGGGATACATTCCACTGGGCTAAAGGGACAGGACACCAAATAGCTCTGTGGAGGGACAAAGTAGTGCTGAACCTCTCTCCTGTAAGGAGCGCTCTGAGGATGAAACAGATACTTCTAGATACCACTGGGGCAGTGTAAACTGTGTGACCTACCCAAAAAGCAATTTTAAAATGTGAATAAAGAGTTATAAAATTGATCAATTAATTAATATCTCTTTGAAGAAACTATACTAAGGAAATTATCTGAAATTTAAGAAATTTATATGGATATGGGCACCTGGGTGGCTCAGTTGGTTAAGCGACTGCCTTCGGCTCAGGTCATGATCCCAGAGTCCCGGGACTGAGTTTCGCCTCGGGTTCCCAGCTCCATGGGGAGTCTGCTTCTCTCTCTGACCTTCTCACCTCTCATGTTCTCCCTCAGATAAATAAATAAAATCTTTAAAGAAAAAAAATTTATATGGATAAAGATGTTCTCACAGCATTATTTATTACTAGTGAAAAGTTGGAGACAACCTATGTGACTAATAGCAGGGAAACTGCTAAGATAAGTATGTCCATCCACAAACATAATGACTACATAATTAATCAAAATTCAATTATCACTGTGATCTTGAAGCATATACACATTAACTTACATCATATGTAAGTTACATAATATGTTATATGTTAATCTAAGAAGATGGGTATAAAATTATATGTATACCATAACTGTAAAAAAACACAGATAAAAAAGGCAAGGAATTCACAAAAATGATAATAGTTATATTGAATCAGCGAGCTTATGGGTAAATTATTACCCAATTTTCTTTCTTTTTTTAAAAAGGCTTTTATTTATTTATTTATTTAAGATTTTATTTATTTATTTGACACACAGAGAGAGATCACAAGTAGGCAGAGAGGTAGGGGGTAGAAGGCTCCCTGCTGAGCAGAGAGCCCGATTCGGGGCTTGATCCCAGAACCCTGAGATCATGACCTGAGCCGAAGGCAGAGGCTTTAACCCACTGAGCCATCAGGTGCCCCTATTTATTTATTTTAGAGAGAGCACATGCGTGAGAGTGTGGTGAGGAACAGAGGGAGAGAATCTTTCAAGCAGACTCCTCACTGAATGCGGAGCCCAAGCAGGGCTGGATCTCATGACCCTGAGATTATGACCTGAGCTGAAACCAAGAGGCGGACACTCAGCCAACTGTGTCACCCAGGCACTCCAATTATTACCCAATTTTCATTGTTGCTATTATATTACTTCCAAAGCTTAAAAAAAAACCAAAGTTCACCTATTAGTAGTGAGAATGAATGTCATTAACTGAGTGAGGTAAGACAGCTTTAAGATGGCTTAACCATAGGAGCATCTGGGTGGCTCAGTCAGCTGCGTGGCCAACTCCTGATTTCAACTCAGGTCATGATCTCATGGGTCGTGGGATCAAGGCCTGTGTTGGGCTCCCCGCTCGGCAGAGAGTCTGTTCAAGATTCTCTCTCTCCCTCTGCCCCTCCCCCTGCTAAGATACACACACGCTCTCTCTCTCTCAAATAAATAAAGCTGAGGAGGAAAAAAAAGGTTTAACCATAGGAAAAATTATCTATGAGATACTCTAAGTACCCTGGAAAACAAAGCACCTCTCCTGTAGTAAAGAGGAAAAGAAAAGGCGGTCATGGGCATTCTTTCTTTCTGGGAGAAGCTGTTTCAAGTCCTGCTGCCCTAGATGGACAACTTTTCAGTACACAAAGAAAAATGGTGAGAGGCTTCGGTCTATAGGTGTCTTCTGAGAACCTAGTACTAATCAAGCAACAACTGAGCATTCATTATATATAAGGTAGACTATTGCATTCCAGAAGACACACACACATAAAGATGTGTCTCCTTCCGGTGGGTGGAAGAAAATCACTTTCTGTGCATTTAAAGCCACCACATCCTTGGGGTGCAGAGGATCTGAAGTACGTACCTGTGCTCCATGTAGCAGCTCAGGGGCTCCACGCACACTGTGATGGCACCAATGGTGAAGGAGGACTTGACCTTTGAGTCTGGATGGGTCTGCAGGGCCTGGACGACATCAATAACATCTGTGTAGCTGGGAGATAAAAGGGAAAGATTAGTTTACTGACTAGGGCCGCAGAATGCGGAGGGGCTGAGTGAGCAAGGGTGAAAGGAAAACCACAAGGAGGAGTCCTGACTGGGTTCTTTGGGGTCGCCCCACTTAATGATTTAGAGCCCCTCCCTGCATTCCACAATGTTCCTGCATTCCCAAACCTCGTTAGTACTCCTAACTGTGCAAGAGTGAGTGGAAGAATCTCCTACCACTTCTAGGAGTAAAGGGAAGCCTGTAGATGACCCTGGCGCTCTACGGGTGGGACTTGGTGTCCTTAGGCCCGTTTTCTAGTCATTTTAGGAGCTCCTGGGTAGGTCTATTTCCTTTAATAGCTTTTCCCCTCCTTCTGCCTCACAGAACATGCAGCCAGGAGAGAAAGGGGGAGCATCAGGTACCCCTGTAGGTCAGCGGACACATGTCAAACCCCTACCTGCATTTGTATTTCCTGTCTGGAATTCCCTCCAAACTGAAGACTCCCAGAGCCAATAAATATTTTCAGTTAGAACTTATCATGTTCATGACTCAATTTCCCACGCCTGTTCCTCCCAAGACCTTGTCCTTCTCAGAAGATGGGACTCCATTCTTTTAGCTGCTAGGCCAAAAAATTTGTTTGGAGTCATCACTGACTCCATTTTTTCTCAATTTTCAAAATATAATTAGAATGAATTGCTGCTCACATTCTCCCACTACTACTGGATCCAAACTGTTATCATCTCTTGCACAGATTACCCCACAGCCTCCTCCCTGGCCTCCCTGCTTCTGTCCTTGCCCCTGCCCAGCCTGTCTTCAACAGAGAAGCCAGAGAGATTGTGCTAATCCCACCGTGCTAAGCCACTGAGTGAGTGGCTTCCATCCCACTCAGCATCAAAGCTTTTAAAGTCCTTATCACAACCCCCAAAGCTGTCTATGATCTGACTCCTTCACTGCTAGGAGTTTCTCCTCCTCCTATGCCTTGCCTTACCCGAATCTTCTCACTGTGACGTCCTGGCTCTTCCCTGAACATGCCAGGCATATTTCCATCCTAGCACTTTCTGTCCCCTCTCCTTGATGCTCAAATGTCTGCCAGGCTTGCTCCCTTCAGTTCTCTGCTCAAACGGCATCTTTTTTTTAAAATATTTTATTTATTTATCTGACAGAGAGAGAACACAAGTAGGCAGAGAGGCAGGCAGAGAGAGAGGGAGAAGCAGGCTCCCCGCCGAGCAGAGAGCCCGATGCGGGGCTCGATCCCAAGACCCTGAGATCATGACCCGAGTCGAAGGCAGATGCTTAACCCGCTGAGCCACCCAGGTGCCCCTCAAATGTTATTTTGAGGGAGGTATCCTCTGACCTCCTACAGCCTATATGACATAGCAACCCTCCTTCTACACAACCCGCCCGTTCCGATTCTTCCCTACGGCACTGAACACCAGCTACATACACTGTATTTTCTCATTTGTTTATAGTCTGTCTATGCAGTAATAACATAAAGTGGTTGTTGAATGGTGTAATCTGTGCTGCCTAAACAGGACAGAAGAATGAACTGGATGTTCAGTCCTGGGTAGATTCTTGGCCACTCCAAGAAGGAGCCTCCACTCTTTACCTTGTATAGAACATTTTCCCAACTGACCCAGCCTATCGCCAAAAGGTCAGTCAGTTCCTACGGAGGGAAGGCAAATCTGAAGGCAGCCTTGTTGATCATATGGGCCTGCGCCCTTGGGAAGCCAGTGGTGGCTGGGGGATAGGTACAGCCTGCCTGAGTCACTTCCTGAATTCCTACAAATAACTCAACTGCAAAACTGCACTTGGCTTTATCCCAGACTACAATATTCACTTCCCACCCCAAGGTCTGCCTCAGTCCTGACCAACTAGCAGTGCTTCAATCAAGAAGAGGGTGTACCCAGTTCTAGAGCTCCCCCATGAGGGCCTGGCAGCCAGAGATCGGTTAGAGTGAGCTCTCTCCTCCTGGTTTCTCCCCCTGCCTGGGCATGTGGGTGTATCGGCACATGGAGTTCTTACTCCTAGTTCTGCAATGTCTGGTTAGGCCTGGATGCAGGAGAGCCCCCCACACTGCCTGCACTGCTGGGCCTTACGCGCACTTGAAAACGGGATTGATTGAAGCTTATATGCTGTCCCAAATCACTTTGTAGTCATGTTTACCAGATTTAACTCCTCTGGTTAAGTCCTCCAGCCTTGTTCCTAAGCATTAGCTTTCCCCCTCTTCTAAAAATAAGTTTTGGAAGCTTTTTATTTTCCATGTTTGGTATGAGTCCAGAGACTCATTTCTTAGGGCAGAAAAGAACTGAAAGATTTACCAATCCTGCAGATTTTGGTGATTTCAATACCATGGGTTATCCTTTAGAGAGAGTGACTAGGGAATTCCCAGGTTTTCAGAGCATTCCATGTAATGGAAAAAGGTTAGAAAGAAAATAGGTATCCAAAGTCCTTGGTGAGACCAGAGTATCTAAGTGATGCACCTGGGCACCACGACCAAGAACTGCTGTGGCAAGAGGAGAGGCTCTTGGTGTCACTCACTGTACGTGATGGGACGGGGAGGCTGCGAGACCCTCCCTCCCTCCCCAGCCCTTGCCTGATAATCATCCTGGCCAGGGCCTCCGAACGGGGGGAAGCGGAAGGGGGAAGCCCTCCTTCCTACAGAAGGAAGCACACTGCTCCAGTCACCAGAGCTTGGACTTGACCACTTTGGCTAAACTGCCTTGAATGCATGATGAAGGCAAAAAAACCCTGGCTTTTCATGTTTCCCTCTTTCTTGTCAGTTCTCTCTTTATTAAAAATAAAAGCAAAACAAAAACAAAAACAGAACCACAGCAGGACTTTAACTTTCTTTCTTCCTAAACAACAGATATCCTATTCAAGTGTCTTTTGGCCTCTGTTTTATGTTTGCAACTTAAACCTACCATTTGGGCATGTGTTTTAGATTAATTCAATTTTTATTTTGAGAGAGACTTTGTTTCTAAATATTTTGAATAATTTAAAGAATGGCTTTACAGTATTCTGGAGTATAAAGAAATACAATCCCTCAAATTCTTTAAACTTAGTATTTTAAAATTCAGATTTCCCCAGTTGTGTGTGTGTGTGTGTGTGTGTGTGTGTAAGTTCCAGACAATTTTGTCACCTGTGCAGGTTCCTATATCCACCACCACAGTCAAGACTCTGAACAGTTCCAACACCACCAGGATCCCTTGTGCTGCCTTTTTTACAACCACACCCACCTTCTTCCAGCCTCCCACTCCCATCCCTAACTCTGGGCAACCACCACTCTGTCCTCTATTTCTACAATTTTATCATTTCAAAATATATTGATTTTAAAAACAGCAACTCCACTGGGTAGCAAAGCTCAACATCACAGCCCCACTGCTGCAGTAAAGCCAAATGGAACCAGGCCACTCTAGGGGCAAAAGAAAACCCTGCCTTATACCACAGCATTCCCCCAAGAATCCTATAAATGAAGATAAAAGCCACATTTAGAAAATACAATTCTCAGTTTGAGAAGCCTCTGGAGTCTCCCTTTACCGGCAACCTCTCAATATTGGGCTCAAAGGTCCAGCCCCAAAGGAGATGGTCATGAAAAAAGAGGCTGCCAAGAGCACAAGAGAATGGACCCAGCTTGTAAGAGCAGTGCCTTAGTGAGAGCCGTAGCACTCGCTGCTATTCCGAGTCCTTCAGGGAGTCTGAGGTCCCCAGCATCCCAGGACCGCGACTAGGGGAGGCTGGGTGAGAGCACGTAAGTGGGCCAGCTATACGCTGTCACTGCAGTCCAGAGCAGCTGACACTTTGGTAGATGAGTGCGGTCAGAGACAAGGGGTCAATGATGCTCTCTCAAGTGACGGAAGATGGCAATGCCCTCAGCTACACAAAGTCAAACTGCTGAATTTGACTTCAGGGCCCCACCCCCAGTGACTCTCAACTTTGGCAGGGGCCGATCCATTCCTCTGATCATTAGAAGCCGTGGAAAGCCAGAAGAAAACAAGTGGTTTTGGGGTGCTTGGGTGGCTCAGTCCATTGAGCGTCTGACTCTTGATTTCAGCTCAGGTCTTGATCTCAGGGTTGTGAGTTCGAGCCCCGTACTGGGCTCTCTGCTGGTCATGGAGCCCACTTAAAAAACAACAACAACATACACACAAGTGGTTTCAAGCCTAGACTCTTGCTCTGTGGCTTCCATGACCTCGGCCTACAAGCAGCACAAAAGGTCTGATGGAAGGGAAGCCCAGGGCAGGTGTGAGAACAAGATCTGAAAGAGAGGAAAGATGGCCTGGTGGGGTACACAGTCCTGCTTGCCTCTGGCCTTAGGACCACCAGCCTGACTTTTCTCTATTTCTCACCATCTACCCGGGAGACTTAACAGGGCTCTGGATCTGGGCCTGCTCTTTACTAGAAACAATTAGCCAATTGCACATAGTAATTATTATGAGAACCGAAAATACAGCAGAGCATGAAAGCACTTTGTGAGAACTGCCAAAAGCTTCTGTATTACCAGCCATCATGATGATCACAGCCTGTGTTTTCCTGACCTGGCACGTTCTCCTCTGGGCCTGGAGGGTAGTGGGCCTGCACAAGGCACCCCGCCGGAAGGTCTTAGAACAGATCAACGTGAGCTCCTTGCAGCCAGGGTCCCTGAAGCAGTAGTACTCACTCTGTCAAATCTGTCCTCACCAGGAAGCTCCCTGCCCAGCTGGACTATTTATGCTTCCCACTGAGGGTCCCAGGAAACCTTCCTGGACCAGCCATTCTGGGGATGGTGGGGCTCAAGACTGCAGAGCGTGTGGGCTGTCTCTGCAACTCCACATGAGGAAGGACTGAAACCCATGGCAAAGGAAGAGGCTTAGAGATCAGTATCGTTACAAGAATTATCAAAGAATCTTGCTCAGAAAAATCTCTTCCCTAATTCTCTACCTTTTGGGAATCCCATGATACCAAAACCAAACTTAATTTTTAATTTAATTTAATTTATTAGAGCAGGGGAACGTTGAGGGAGAGGGAGAGGGAGAATCTCAAGCAGGCTCCATGCCCCAGCATGGAACCCAATGCGGGACTCAATCTCACAGCCCTGAGATGAAATCAAGAGTTGGATGCTTAACCGACTGAGCTACCCAGGTGCTCTGGGTGCTTGAAAACTTGTGTGTAAGCTATAACAGCCACTCTGGGCCAATAGACAGCAACCAGAATCCTTGCCTGTTTAAGGTCTCTCTGGGTAGTGCAGACTCTGCTCATGAACATGTAGAAGTCTTTCTGTGCCCCAGGCTAGCCACATAAAAAATAACAGTAATGGCAAGGTCATTACCATACCCCATTGTCCCCAGAAGACTTCTAGTACTCACCCTTGCAACACCACCAACAGTCGGGTCTTCTTACGGATGTAGGCTGACTGGCGGGCAGAGCGGTTCTGCTGAGCCTCCAGGACACTGGAAAGGTATCTTTGGAAGTGGGCAGCATGAAAACATTCGGAACTATCCATGATTTGGCGGTATACCATCCACCTGGAAATAGCAAGTACAATCTCAGTGTGCGGGCCAACTGATAGCCTGGCCCCACAGGCTCAGCCAGTGGATCCAAATGTGACCAGTGCTCCCACAGACATTTTGCCCAGTGACCCTGCACAGGAGAAAGCAACCCTGGCATCACAGAAATAGGTGGAGAGCACTGGGTGGGGAGCTCCGTATCCTGAAACCACCATCACTGGAACTTTTGATAGGAAATGCCTTGCCGTAGGGAAAAAGGTCAGGTAAACACATGACCATCAGTCAGACTTGGGAGTTGAGAAAGACTCCTTCTGAAGAGGCAGGCATTTCCTGAAGGACCATCCAATAAAATGGTTTCAGTCTGGTGCTCAGTAAAACTCTTGCAAGGAAGTGAGCAGGGTGAAGAATTCAGACTATTTCTGTAACAAAAGCAATGGGTATGAAGCAGGAACTGCCTACCCACTTAGTACTTATAGGAGGCCCAATATTTCCCTAGGATGTCTCTAAAACTTGTCCAACCTCCCAAATCTCCCCGAACTCTCAAACTTCTAGGCAAGTTCCACCTTCTCCCTTCCTTACGGCCTCCTGCAGGATGCCTTACTTTGGGGTAGACTGCCTAGATATTAACTGTTAAGTCAGCCAGGGTTGCTTAGTAATCTGCTGGCCACATGAATGTGACGGAAGGACGATTTCCCCAGTCTCCCCTAAGCTGACGTGTCCTAGCTGTGCTGGAGCTGACGCAGTCCCCGGGCGGTCAGGCACGGATCACATCCACCAGCTCCCAGGTTCTGACTACTCTGGTCCTGAACGGCCCTGCTGACCGGCATGCCCCCGGCCTTTGCCGTGCTCGTTCTGCTGCTACGCTGCTCGTCCCCAGGTTTCCAAGGTTTCCTCAGGCCTCTGTTCAAACATCCCCTTCTCAGTGAGGTCTTTCTTGAGCACCCAATTTAAAACTGCACTCTCTCCCCCAGCTCAGTACCCCCTATACCTTTCTCTACTTTGTTTTCTCCCTAGCACCTTTCAGAGCTAATATACTACTTTCCTTACCTAGTTAATCGTATTCCCAAACTAGAATGCAAGCTCCACAAGGGCAGAGACCTCCTAGTCTGTTTTGTTCATTTGTCACCCACACCTAGAGCAGCGCCTGGCATACAGGAAGGGCTCGGCACGGATGTGTTAAATGGATGGATGGTTACTTGCTGACACCAGTCACACCAAAGGCCTGTACACACTGAAGGTTTCCCAGTGCCTATGGGGCGCAGGCATAGGATCTGTTTCCCCGAAGCAAAGGCAGCAGCTGTACTAACCTGCCATACTCCTTGTGCAGAGTGACGAGGAAAGCACAGAGCTCGCCAGCATGACAGCCTGGAAGGCCAGTTACAACGCTGACAATTACCTACATGAAAGACAAGGCGCATGAATTCATCGCTCAACTGGGAGACGGTGTTGTGTAAAAGGTTATGAGAACTGACTTCTGGAGCCAGGTTCTGTGGGTCTCAACCTCAGCACCGGCACTCACCCAGTTATGTGACCTTGGGCTAAAAACAGAACCTATCTTGCAGGGTGAGTGTGATGATTAACTGAGTTAATTTATGTGTGTGTTCATATATAAGAGCTTAGAACAGTGTGCGGCACGTTGCAAACACCATACAAAATGTAATGTTACTAATGCAGTTTCCATGGAGCAGGTTTGACTAGATCAGTTAAAATATAACAGTAAACACTGGGCGGAAAGGAAGCTGGAGACAAAATGTCACAAGCTAAACTGGCGTTGTAAGTAAGCTCAGCGAAGGAGAGGAGTGGCATGGGGATATTTCCGCCTGGCTGCCCAATCCGTCCAAACTGCATGGCCTGAGCTAAGGAAACAAACGGGGTGTAGGAAGCACTCCTGAGTCTTGACTAGGAGAAGAGGAGCTGCACTGTCCCAGCCTTAGCACACAATCAAACGAAAACAGGGCCCTCTGCATGTATGTATTCCGAAACAACCTGAAGAAATCCCCTGACAGAGCAGGAGTCGAACAGGGGAGGAAAGGAACCCGGTAATTGCTGAATGGTATCGACTTAAATGACACAGCATGTGTTTTCTTTCACAATATACGAGACTCACTGAGAAGGGGCCTGGTCACAGAAAACTCAGACTAAAGCTCAGCTTGGTGGCACTCATCACTTGAGCCGGTCACATCAGCAGAGAGAGGGAGCCCTCTTCTTTTCTGGGAACCAGAAGTTCTTCCTGCCCTCTGACCAGGATCCCTTTCTGCTCCCGTAGCCGGTACTCCGTGAAACTTTTTGTCTATCCTCCTCCTCCTCTCCTTGGTTCCTACTCCTCAGTGCCCAGGCCCCTGCCTCTCCAGTCACAGCACATGTGCTTAGAGCCAGACACCTTCTTACTTTCAGGCCAGTCCTATATCACCCTTCTTATCAAATACAGTAGGTAGGCATTTTCATTTTGAATTTCTTGCCTAAGGGAAAATCAAGGCTCCTAATTGCTTAGTGCTCCTATTATCTTTTGCAAGTGAGCATCTTCTAGGTTTGCATATAAATAACGCCCTCTCTGAGCATTATTATGACATCTGGTTCTGAAGAAATGGTGGGAGGTGTTAAGAGGAGGGGCATGTGAGATGGGAGTGGATTAAAGCCCACTCTTGGGAAGACAGTGTTTATAAAGTATCACCTTACTCTGGTGATGCCAGCAAGGCCCAAGTAACAAGGCCCTTCCTCTTATTAAGCTCAATGTGTCCCCCGCTGCCAGTTAAGTCCTTGTCACAAACAGAAGGAGCTGATGGCATGCGAGCACTGAGCCAGAATTTGAAAGACACAGAGAAGCAGGGGAGGCACGGCAAGGGGCCAGGGCTTTAATGGCTGCTACGAGGCTTGGCTGGGGTCACTGCAGACGCCTGTACACACTCACTGTACAGAGCAGTTTTCACGTGTATTATACTATCAATATCCCAGGAGCTGGAGAGTCTTATGAAAGGGACTCTGCTTGAGCTCTTTTTGTTAAGTGACACAGAAGATGCAAGGGCAGCCTATCGGGATGATCTTCCTGTGACCTCCTAGCATACTTGCTGAGCTGCTGTACCTTGTCATTTTCTACTTGGTGAACGGGGTTGATTTCGGCTTGCTGCAGCAGGACAGGAAGATGGGTCCTCATCACAGGCTCCCGACTAATGCTGCTGGTGGCGAAATGCTGAAGAAACCTAGAAAAACAAAGACGATGCTATTATGTTACCATCACCAGCCTTGCCTGAATGTGCTCTTTCACATGAGAAACTCCTTATTTAATTGCTAAAAAAGAAATCTTAGAGAAACTCACTGTAAAGAATAAAATTGTATATGGTGTCCCTACCACCTTTTGCACTGATCCCTAAGAAGCTTCAAAGAAAAAGGAGCTTAGAAAGGACCAACATGAAGGTTTCTGACATTTCAAAAGCCAGAACATTAGACATCTACGTACAGAAAACCGGAGCTCACCAGTCTAGCTCTGGAAGTTTGGCTGGGAGGAGCTTTAGAGGACTCTGTTTCTCCCCAGCAGAACGGCCCGGGACACTGAAGAGCTTCTGGGCACTGGAGTGTCTGGAATGTCAACAGTTCACAGGTTAGAGCTCCATCTCTCTACCGCACGCATACTTTACATAACTCGTTCCGATGCTTTCAAGCCAGAGTCCCGGGACACAGTCAACACTTCCAAAACAAGCATCTCGCTGACTTGAACACAATGCGGCATTAGTGTGTGAGGACGGGTGTGCCCACAGAGGAAGGTTCACCTGAAACCCTTGGAAATATTATGGGTTTCTGATTCTTGTGGATTTCATCTCCCTTGAGTTGTCTTTCCCCAAGGGCACTGGCTACCTGCAAGTGGCAGCGCTGGAATGACAGTGCTGGCCCTTTCAGAAGCCAAGACCCGTGCGTTACGTAAGTCGTCCTGCAGAGACAGCAGACACACACAGCTTAGGGACACAAGCATAAACACCGAAGGCAGCCACTTACAGTCTCTTTTGTTCCACAGATAATCCATCTTCCTGGATCACTTTTAAAGACAGCCCTGAGTTGGCCTGCTGTTGCCAGGGGGAGAAGACCTAAACAAAACAGAATTTGAGCAAAGAACACTTTAAACCCAACAACAGGATATGGAATCCACATGGGGATTTGATGGTTGTTGAAAATCTAGACTGACAGTACAGAGAAAAACCCATCATAACAAACAAGTTTGTTTCAAAAATAGAGGCCCGCAGCAATTTTGTTCTGTATTTTTCAAAACTAGAATTTCTTTCTGGGTTCCTCTCCCAGGGATTCTGCTCCTTCAGAGGCCAGGAAGCACGAAGAAGGTGTCAGGTAACACGGTTGTGGCAGCAGGGGCCTGTTCTTCCCTGGGGATAGGACCAGAAGGAGCAGGTCATGCAAGTCCTGCCTAGGGGCAGAGGGATGGCTAAAGAGGATCTAAAGGGTTCTGTCTCTGCGTTCCTGGATTGAAAGGATGAGCACAAGAGGCAGGGAGGACCGGCAGACAGTAAGAAGGAGAATGGACTAGTCCGAGATGCCGCTCTGCAGCCAGGCCAGATCCTCTCTCTTCCGTGTTCGGTCAATCTGCCCTGAGAGAGGGACACTGTCTCTTCACAGGCTGCGGCAATCAGACCTTTCTGAACATTTCCACCAGTCATGAGGCTGGCCGTGTGTTTAACTTTGGTTATTGCCTGGTCTCTAGGTGGGCTGTATAATTCTTGGTAAGCTCGCTCCTCATGCAATCTGTACTGAGTGCCCAGAACATGGAGCCTGCCAGGTGGGACCATTCACAAGGGGAGGGCCTGTGAACCATGGCAAGGGAGAGACTAGGGTGGAGTAGAGCTCTGATCCACTAGGTAGGGCCAAATAATTCAACGAAGTAGCTAAAAGAAAAATGAGTCTAATTAGGATTTAAAGGGACAAAGAAGATTTGTCTCAATAGCCAAAAAGCCTTTTGTTCAGTTCCTTTAGGTTCTCATCTCTCAATGGCAAAAGCACCACTCCAGGACCCAAGGGGATCAGAAGCACCCACCTCCACCAGCCCTCCCAGCTCTGCCTCTCATCACTTTGCTATTAGCCCTGAGATGTGGCCTTAGCATCTAAGCGCCTAAGGAAAAAAAAAAAGTATTTGTTTTGCTGACTAATGATTGGTGTTACCTCTGAGTAAAATGCTTGGTATATCTTTGATTTGGGGAAAAGGGCGATCATCAGAAAATTGCTTGATCCATGGAAATGAACTGGGAGATAAGGAAGCAACGAGCTTTTGAAGTCTATCAGAAGGGCAGCAACAACACTCGTGGAATCCTAAAGAGAAAAAGATGGTGCATCAGTGAGAAAAGACATTTGCATGACACTAGCCCTCACAAATATGGTCAGGACACATATGACGAATTTCACTGCAATTATTTTCACATTATGTGGTGTACTGGGGTTCAATGATAGATGTGCTTTCCAATATCCACTCAAAGGAGATACAGGAAGTACAAGAGTCTTTTCTCCTAAACTGAAAATGTCATCTCAAAATTCTTTCTATGGTATCAATCCCTAATACATGATTTTTTAAAAAAAGATTTATTTATTTATTTTGGGAGAGGGAGAGGGAGAGGGTGAGAGAATCTCAAGCCGACTCCCCACCGAGCACAGAGACCAATGTGGGGCTCGATTTCACGACGCTGAGATCATGACCTCAGCTGAAATCAAGAGTCGGATGCCCGACTGACTGAGTGACCCAGGCACCCAGATACAGGATTCTTTTAAAAAGTTACCTCTATACCCAATGTGGGGCTTGAACTCACAACCCCAGAATTAAGAGTCACATGCTCTACCGAGCCAGCCAGGCGAACCATGATTTGTAATATTTTCTCCCATTTTGTGGGTTGTTTTCACTTTCTTGATACTTTATTTTGATGCACAGTTTTCAATTTTGAGGAGGCCAATTTATGTATTTTTGTTGTTGTCGTCTGTGTTTTTTAGGATCATAATACTAAAGAAATCATTGCCTACTCCAAGGTCACGAGGATTTTATTCCTACGTTTTTTTAAGTTATTATTAACATATAATGTATTATTTGATTCAGGGGTACAGGACTGTGATTCATCAGTCTTACACGACACACAGCACTCATGACAACGTATACCCTCCCCAATGTCCATCACCCAGCCATCCCAGCCCCTCCAGCAAACCTCAGTTTGTTTCCTGAGATTAATAGTCTCTAATGGTTTGTCTTCCTCTACGGTTTCATCTTGCTTCATTTTTTCCTTTCTTCCACTATGATCCTCTGCCTTGTTTTTTAAATTCTGCATATCAGTGAGATCATATGGTAATTGTCTTTCTCTGACTGACTTATTTCACTTAGCTTAATACCCTCCAGTTCCATCCATATTGTTGCAAATGGCTCCTATGTTTTCTCCTAAGAGTTTAATAGTGTTGGCTCTTATATTTAGACCGATGCTCCATTTTGAGTTAATTTTTTGTATATGGCATAATGTAAGGATCTAACTTCATTCTTTACATGTGGATGTCTACTTTTCCCAACACCATTTGTTGAAAATACCTTTGAATGATCTTGGCACCCTTGTTAAAAATCATTTGGCTACATACGTGAAAGTTTATTTCTAGGCTATTTTATTCCATTGGTCTATATATCTGACTTTATGCCAATACCACCCTGTTTAATTACTATAGCTTTGTAGTAAGTTTTGAAATCAGGAAGTGTGAGTTCTCCAACTCTGTTCTTTTTTTAAGACTATTTTGGCTAGGGCTCCTGGGTGGCTCAGTGGGTTAAAGCCTCTGCCTTCGGCTCAGGTCATGATCTCAGGGTCCTGGGATCACCCACAGCAGGCTCTCTGCTCAGTTGGGAGCCTGCTTCCCCCCTCACCCTACCTGCCTCTCTGCCTACTTGTGATCTCTCTCTGTCAAATAAATAAATAAAATCTTTTTAAAAAAAAGATGATTATTTTGGCCACTTGGGGATACCCTGAGATTCCATATGAATTTCAGGATGGGGTTTTCTATTTCTATAAAAAATGCCATTGAATTTTGATAGGAATTACACTGAATTTGCAGACTGCTTTGGTAGAATTGTGGTCTTAACGATGTTTCCTATCCATGAACATGAGGTGTCTTTTCATTTATCTAGAACTTCTTTAATTTAAAAAAAAAATTCTTTTTAATTTTTAAAGATTTTATTTATAAATTTATAAATTTACTTATTTGTCAGAGAGGGAGAGAGCACAATCAGGGGGAGCAGCAGGCAGAGCAGGCAGAAGGAGAAGCAGGCTCCCCACTGAGCAGGGAGTCCAATGTGGGACTCAATCCCAGGACCCTGCGATCATAACCTGAGCTGAAGGCAGATGCTTAACCGACTGAGCCACCCAGGCATCCCTGGAACTTCTTTAATTTCCATTAGCGATGTTTTGTAGTTTTTAGTATGCAAGACTTTCATCTCTTTGGCTAACCTTATTTTTAAGTATGTTACTCTTTTTGGTATTACTGTAGATGGAATTGTTTTCTTACTTTTAGATCGGTTTATTGCCAGGGTATGCAACTGATTTTCTTGTGTCAATTTTGTATCCTGCAACTTTGGTGAATCCATTTATTAATTCTAACAGTTTTCTTGTGTGGAATCTTTAGAGTTTTCTACATATAAGATCATGTCATCTGTGAAAAGAGAACTTCTTCCTTTCCATTTTAGATGCCTTTTGATTCTTTTTCTTGCTTAACTGCTCTAGCTAGAGTTTCCAATACTATACTGAATAGAAGTGGCAAATCTTGGTCCTGATCTTAGGGAAAATGTCTCTTAACATTTAATTTTTCATTATAAAAGTAATACATATTCACTAATTAAAATTTTGAAAAATATAAAAATAGAATAGAGAAGGTTAAAAAAATCAAGTCAAAGTCCCATTGTCTAAACCCAACTACAGCTAACATTTTAGTAGTTTTCCTTAATTTTTTCCTATTCATTTATTGACTTGCCTTTTTTACACAGTAAAAAATCATATTTATTTTTCTAATTCTGTGCCTTGATTTTAAAGATTTTATTTATTATTTATTAGAGAGAGAGAGAGAGAACACAAGCATGGGGGACAGCAGGCAGAGGGAGGAGAAGCAGGCTCCCTGCTGAGCAAGGAGCTGATGCAGGGCTTGATCCCAGGACCCTGGGATCATGACCTGAGCTGAAGACAGATGCTTAACCAACTGAGCCACCCAGGCGTCCCTGTACCTTGCTTTTAAAACTTAATTTACCATTAGCATCTACCAGGTTTCTACAAACTACCTGTAAATATTTTCCAAGACTGCATCCCACTGTCTTCTAAAGCCACCCTTACGCCTGGACATTCATATTACTTACTATATCGCTCCTTGTCAACAGGACCTTTTATCTACTTTGTGCCAATTTACTGCTATATATGGTAATGTGAGACTGTTTCTGATGTACTTCCATATTATCTGTTAACTAACATCAAGTTAACAAAGACAGAGTTCCTCATAGAAAAGAAATATTAGCTTATTTGTTTTAGTCACCAAAAATGTTTTATCGAGTTAATTTTTTTGCTTTTTAATGAATTCTCTTTGAGAGACTTTTTAGAGCTTCAAATTATAAATTAGTCTGATAGATTTTATGCTATAGCCAAACATGAAATACTATTCATGGATGAATCTAAAAATTATACTGAGTGAAAAGCGTCAGACTTAAAAGGGTATAGAATGTACATGTCCATTTATATAACATTTCATTTTATTTAAAGATTTATTTATTTACTGGAGAGAGAGAGAGAGAGAGTATGCACACAAACAGGGGGAGGGGCAGAGGGAGAAGGAGAGAAATCTGTAAGCAGACTCTGGCTGACTGTGGAGCCCAACACGGGACTCCATCCCAAGACCCTGAGATCATGACCTGAGCTGAAATCAAGAGTCAGACGCTTACCGACTGAGCCACCCCAGGCACCCCACTTATATAACATTTTAGAACTGCCAACTGATTCACAGTGACAGAAAGTCAGAAGTGGAGGGAAAGAGGAATGCAAAAGGGCATTGGAAAACTTCAGGAGTGATGAAAGTTGTCTGTATCTTGATTGTGACAGTGGTTTCATGAGTGTATGCATCTGTCAAAACTTTAAATGGATATAGTTAGTTGTATTTAAAGCATATGTCAATAAATTAAATTGTTGGCAAAAATATTTAAAATCCTTAAGTGGTCAAGTCTAACAGACTTTTCCTTTGGAATTTCTTGTGTCATTTCTAAGCTTACAAAGTCTTCCTGTCCCTGGAAGTTTAATATGTATTCATTTTTATATTCCTCTTTCTTCTTGTGAAATTTAAAAATATTTAATTTTAATCTATCAGAAGTTTATTTTCATTTTTGATGTAAAGAAAGAATCCATGCCCCCCTGCACCAAGTTAGCTAACTTATTGTCCCAGCACTTGAATGATTCACCTTTTCTTCTCCATTCAAAGTTTTCATCTAATAACGTCATCCATTCTATCTTGTTGGCCTGCTTGCACTTTTGAACACCCTTTAAGGCAGCAGGTTCTATGTGGAAGAAAGATAGAATTTTCTCTAAATTGTTCACAGAACTTATTTTCTGCACCATCTGAAAATACCACCTCACCTAGTCTGTCTTGACTCCCAAACAGGCTGTTTTTGAGGCTGAAACCAAACACAGTAGAGGGCCTGCTCTCCACTCTGGTGTCATACTGAGAGATGAGCTAGCTGTGCCTTGGCCAGGAGGAGATCAGCCTAGGGAGAACTCATAGCTGCCTTCTTCCTTGCAAGGGGAGGGGAAAGTGTTAAACAAACTGGTGAAGTTAAAAGGTGGCTCTCGGGCTGGACCTTTCACAGAGGTGGAGGAGAAGTCTGAGTGTGTCCAGGGGTGGGGCTGGGCCCTCAGGGGGAAAGTGAGCCATTTCTCTTCTCTCTGGCTCACTTATAATTCTTTCTCATGCTAATGGCTGAGTTGAGCCCCATCAGTGTTAGAGGAACAGCTTCTTTCCAGTTCTTAAGTGTGTGAGCCTTTGTGTTCCTGGGCGGGAGGGGGGGCATTTAAGGCCTTCTTCAGTCTACTTTCCAGTCCTCTTTGCGAAGAGTTAATTGTGCATGGGTGGCTGTTGGCCCTTCTGACCCGGAACTCTTTTCTAGCTAAGCCCTTTATGGAGCAGTGAGGTTGACAAGGGGATAGGCGGCTCCATGAAATCCCTGCCTGCCTACCTCAAGGGCAATGCTGGTTCCTGACATCCTGCCCCACGGTGGTGGAACAGGGACCGGGAGTCACTTGGTTTTTGTCTCAGAAGTGTTGGGTATCCTTCCGAACATCAAAGCCATGGACTGATAAAACACCTACCCCATCATAGAATGAAATGGAATTCATGTGATCCTTGGAAAGGACGATACTTCCATGATGACGGTGAGAAAACAGAAGACCGCTAGAGAAGAAGTGCACCTTCCCTGGAAGAAAAAGAGAGCTGGTCAGAGCTTGAGGGCTGGATCCTGGGGCCAAATGTATCCCAATGTCCTTGCAGGTATCAGGGCACACCACGCTGGAAACCAGAGACTAGTATCTGTAATGCTTAAGTTACACGATTTTTATGCTGAGCCCTGTGGTCTGGGGAAGCCACTGTACATACACTCCTGGAGCTTCAGAGAGAAATAAGGCATCACAGTCTTTGCATAAAATTAGAAAATAGAAGTGAATAAGTTATCGGCTGCTGGGAGAGAGGCAAAATTCACATTCACTTGTGGGTGTCTTCCAGGGAAACACACTGAAAAAGACTTCGGGTACATCTGCTCACCACTGAGTTTATAGACTCTCCTTTCTCCTGTTTTGGCAGAAGCTGGTTTGGCTCTAAACCCCTCCTGGTTTGGCTCACACCTCTCCTAAAGCCCAGCAAGGAGAACTAGGGTCTCAGGTAAAGGACTGGTGAAGGGACGTAAGGGTCCCTGTGCCCGGCAAAGGAACATGTGAGTTAGATAATAGGGTTTTCTATAGACACTGGAGGCTTGCTGCTCTACATTCACAAGAATGGGGTGTGGACAATGGATGTGGCTTTCTCAGTTCAAGGATTCAGGTCCAAAGAGAGCTGCTGTTTCCTGGGTGGCCAAGGTCATACAGAATAGCTCATTATGGGCCCTAGGGGGCAGACCAAAGAAAGGAGAGACAGCTAACATGACAAGTGTTAAGACTGGGCTTGCTTTGGAGACTTAAAATGAAGCACCCAGAGTATGCATAAGACTCCTCAGTAAAGCTGCTCTCTGGAGCTGGTCCAAGCTGTATCCTTTCTGTTCTTCTAACAGCCTTTCTTTGTTTTCACATCTGTAGAAGAGAGAAAGTACTTCTTGGAGCTCAAGGCACAAGCTTGGGAATTCTGTCATCAATATCTAATTGCTAAGGCAGAGGACAGAGGACAAAGAAGAGGGACTGATTTCTCGAACTGTAGCTCTAGGAAGGTAGGCCCAAAGCTCTGGAGATTTTCAGAACAAGAAAAGCAAAGGCCAAGGTAAGGAATTTTGGACACTTCAAGTTGAAGTCTTCCTGAGGTGGGGTTTCAGGAGGCAGAGAGGCCGAGGAGTATGTGGGTTTGTAGGTGCATGTTAACGGGGCATGGGAAGAAGTGGGGGAGGTGGAGGCAGTTTTCAGGTATAAGAGGGAGGTCTGCAGCCTAAATATCGACGGAAGAACTAGACGACCAGTCAGAGGGAAATAATGCTAACCTTAGCACCTGGGGAAGCAGCAGCCCAGTTCAAGGCATCGAGGGTCAAGCCCTGTAAGCCTCACAGCCTCTAACAAGTGGAGCCCGATCTCCTTTGCACATAGCCTTGGCCTATGGCCCTCTTGAGCAGAGGTTACCCATGACCCAGCCTCATCCTGTATCAAAGCCAAGGTTCCTCATGGCTGTTCCCTGACCACTCCTTTCCACACTAGCACAATACCTTCATTCCCTCAGAGATATAAGCCCTTTCTTCTCTTCACTGCTCACCTCTGTGCCGTCCTAGTCATGCCACCACACTTCAAACAGCTTCTGAATGTGCTCAGTCTTCTCTTCAACAGCCAAGATGGTCGGTTTCTTCTGAGAGATTGGGGGATGGCCCCCGTCCTATTCGGGGCTCACTACTCCTCAGTCCCAATGCCACGGCAGTAAAACAGCACCCAGAACATCTCTGAAATCTTCATTCCAGAACCTACTCTCGGACTACAGCATCCCATCAGCCTTTTAGCTATCTCACTTCCTGATCTCATCCTCTGACGTCACTGAGCCTTTGAAGCCTCAGTCCCCTAGTGTTCCCCGATTGCTCAGAAACTGCTGACTTTCCTCTCACCCACATCCAGGGCAGATCTTCTGGGACAGGACATGCTTTAATCTCTGTTTTGTCAGGAAAGGGATGGGAACAGATTCTGCTCAGTGTTACTAGTTACACTAATTACACCAAGCATGTCATGTACATTATAGTTTTCTGCCTTCTCAGCAATTTGAAGAGGTAATCTTCTTTTTCTTATAGGGCTGATGGGGAGACACAAGCTTAAAGAGGTTTCTCCCCAAAGTCACAGAACTACTTGCAGTGGAGCCAGGTACAGAGCAGAGGTCTGTAGGGGGCCGAGGCGTTGTGGCACCTGGGCCCCTTCGATTCTCACCTGACTTCCTCTCCTTTGCCCTCTCAAACAGCTAATCTGACGACTTGTCCTCTCTGCTTCTTAGCCTCAAGAGGCCCACAGTGTAGTCTGCAGTCCCTCCTCCACTGTCTTAGCTCCTCCTGCAGCTCTCTAGGGCCCAGCCAAGATTTTTGGCACTCTCCTCATACTATGACCTCATCAATTCTGGCCACAAGATAACTCTATCTCCTGCTTACAGGAAAAAGAAGGGTCAACAGGTACTAGGAGGTAAGAACTGCTCTCCTACTACTGCTTACTATCTGTATCCTTCTAGGTGCTGGGTGCACCTTGCACCTGTGTAGCTCTAACATGAAGCTTCTCAGAAGCAAGTCCAGTACCACTCAAAGGCCCCCTGGACAACATCCTTCTAAAGCTTCCAGAAAAAGAGCAGAGATGAGAGAGGTTATCTCTAGCATTTCTTCTCTCTATACTCTGAAGCCTCAAAACAAAATGGAAAAGAGGAAGACAGAAATTCACAAGGCAGTGCTGGAAAAGCACTCATTATGGGGCCTGGTACTGGTGCAGAAAGGCTATCTTGGGTCACGGTTACCCCTCAGCCTGGCTCTGGAAGCAGTAACTTTCATTATCGTCAAAGTGCACATGAAATAACTGAAGTGACTCACTAGGTGGCCCAGTGCCTGTTACCTGGTCTCTTAGATCCTAATCCACTTGAAGCGATGACACGTCCAGTATCTGCTCTGGATTCATGACGGTCAGACTTCGGTCTGAAGGGATATGCCCTTGCAGGGGTTTCTCAGTGACCATGGTAACCAACTCCTGATGAGATCTCCTTGTCTTTTTTTTTTTTAAGATTTTATTTATTTATCTGAGAGAGAGCACAGTGGAGAGGGGCAGAGGGAGAGGCCGGCTCCCCACTGAGCAGGGAGCCTGACATGGGGCTTGATCCTGGGACTCCAGGATCATGACCTGAGCCGAAGGCAGACCAGACCCTTAACCAACTGAGCCACACAGGCACCCCTCCTTGGCCCCTTGTCTTACCCCTGGTGCCCTTATTGAAAGGCCACTGTCATTCCTTCTCCATTCTGTGAGACTAAAAACCTGAGGTAAGAGGAAGTTTCCCCTCACTACCCAAGAAGCAGCAGGGGACCAAGGCATGGTTCTCTCTCTGACTGACCTCTGCATCACCAGGAGTCCAAAAGAAGGATGAGCCCTCAGGGCAAAACAAGACACCAAGTGTCAATGAAGAAATTGGCCTTCCATCCTTCAGACACCTGGCTATACAAATAAAACTCCTTCAATGGTCCAGCCTGTGTGAAGAGGTAACATTTATCTCTGCTGGGGAAATACGATGCAATGGTTGGATAATTTTCATTCTATGTGACAGTGTGTGAAATGTACACATATGGTTTAAAGAAAAACAATAACAACATAATCTCGATGCCTGTACACTCATTACTCAGCCCAAGAAATCAAGCATTACTAGTACCTTTATCCTCCCAAATGTCCTTCCTCAATGGCCCTCTCTCTTCTACCCAGAGGGAACCAACATCCCAAATTCTGTACAGTTTTATCATACTTCAATGTATCTATAAACTGTATGTTATTTGGTCTTATCTGTTTTGTTTTCATATAAAAGAATCTTAGTACATGTGTGCTTCTGTGACTTGCTTACTACTCTTGACATCTGTTCCTGAGTCATCCATGCTGTAGGTAATATGCAGTGCATAATTCATTCACATGCAGTGCTACAGAGGACTTTCTCTTCTCAAGAGTCCTTGACTAGCTTCCTGTGGACACAAGGGAATACACAAGAGGGTTCAGAATGAAGTCAGCAGATAGTAGATGATTGCTGCCTGGGCCTTCCCATCATAAGAAGGTAGGACTCAGCTTCGTTACCAGAGTTCTCAGGATGTGTCCACTGCCCTATGTGGCAATGGGACCAGTGCCTGTTTCTCGCTGCTGAACAATCTCTGCCCAATGGAAAAAAACCACTCTGCAATCTGTAAATCACTACAGGGACAATGAAGGAGCTGCCTGAGTGCCAACCATTCACAGAGGCCTGTACGAAATAGTAAATATACAGTCAACTGATATTCAACAAAGGTGCACAGACAGATCAAAGAAAAAGGAGAGCCTTTTCAATAAACGGTACTGGAAAAACTGGATATTCCTATGTAAAACAATGAACATCAGACTATACCTTGAATAAGATTTTCTGCCCATTCCCACCAGCCAGAGTAGAAAACCTCACACTTCACAGGGATGTCAGGTAGAATATTCAGAAGGATTCTGCCTCAGTAGTGGGGTAAAATTAGCCCTAAATTAAATGCTGTTCTATCTCTTGGGTAACAAAGCTTAAAAGCAAGGCCAGATGATAAGACTAGAAGAAAAACATAGTAAAACAATTATTATTAAAAAAAACACCAAAAAACAATTATTATAACTGTATCCCATATGTTCAAGAAGCTAGAAGACTGAACCATGTTAACTTGAGACATGAAAGATGTAAAAAAATATCTAAATCAAACTTCCGTAGATGAAAAATTACAATGTCTGAGAAGAAAAATACACTAAATGAGATGAATGACATTAGACAGTTGTGGAAGTTTAGCTAAGCTACTCCAGGGTATTGCTGCCCCCACATACATTTTGTTTGGCCAAGCAGCCTGGGGGGCGGGGGAGGGTGGTGCTTAAAATGACACCGGAGCCTTAGACAAGCCCTGGGTAGCAGCCTGCACAGTCACAAGAAGATGTAAGTTCCTGACATGACTTCCCCAACAGCCCTTGTGATCCAGTCTCCCCTGCCTCCTAGGTCCATTCCCTTGTGCACCCCTTAGAGAGAACCCCTGTGGAGCTTACCAAAACCCTGTTCTTTTGGTTTGAATTGACCTATCTGGCCTTAGCCTGGGAAACCCAAAGCACTCTACCCACAAACCCTAATAAAGGCATGTCCCCCAGGTCCTGCCACTCTCTCTGTCTGTACTCTGTTTTGACCTTCCTGTGTGCCCTGCAGGCTTGAGGCATGCCATTGCCCCATACTTCCTCCAGGACTTGTGAGAAATAAAATTCCCTATTTCAATTTCTCTTGTGGTCTTTTGTTGAACTTGGCTCACCATTTGGTACCCTGCGCTCCACTTCACAAATGTTAATTTAACATTAACAAACTCATAACAAAAATGCAGAAGAGGTTAGTAAATTAGAATACATACAAGTAGAAACTATGCAAAATGAAACATGAGAAACATGAGACATGAGAAAAAGGACTGAAAATAATTGTACAAAGCAACAGGTGGCTATGGGGCAATTTCAGGCAGCAAAGTGGAGGCCCAGAATAGGAGGGGAAAAACTTAAAAAAAAAAAAAGGCCAAAAATACTCCTAATTTGAGGAAAACCAAATCCATCCATTGAAGAAGCAAAATGAATTCCAAGCACAAGGAACATGAAAAAAGACATACCAACTTATATAAAAATAAAATTGCTTAATATCTGTGATAGAAAGAAAATCGGGGTGCCTGGGTGGCTTAGTTGTTTGAGTGTCCAACCTTTTTTTTTTTAAGATTTTATTTGTCAGAGAGAGAAAGTTCAAGCAGGGGGAGCCGCAGGAAGAGGAAGAAGTGAGAGCCCAACGTGGGACTTGATCCCAGGACTCCAGGATTATGACCTGAGCCGAAGGCAGACGCTTAACCGACTGAGCCACCCAGGTGTCTCTGAGTGTGCAACTCTTGGTTTTGGCTCAGGTCATGAGATCAAGCCCTCTGTTGGGCTCTGTGCTTAGTGTGGAGTCTGAGAGTCTCCCTCTCTCTCTGCCCTACCCCAACTCATGCTTGGACACACATACTCTCTCTCTCTGAAATAAATAAAAAAAAAAAATCTTAAAAAAAAAAAAGAAAATCTTGGGCGCCTGGGTGGCTCAGTTGTTGGGCAGCTGCCTTCTGCTCAGGTCATGATCCTGGAGTCCCTGGATCGAGTCCCGCATCGGGCTCCCTCCTCAGCGGGGAGACTGCTTCTCCATCTGACCTCTTCCTCTCTCTCATTCTCTCTCTCTCAAATAAATAAATAAAATCTTTAAAAAAAAAAAAAAAAGAAAATCTCAAAAGCAGCTGTAATGGAAAAAAAATAACTTCTATAGAAGGAACAAATATAAGGATGGCAGTAGATTTCTTTACTCAGGAACGGTACAAGTGAGAAGACAGTGAGTAGAGCAACATCCTTCCGGAAAGAAGGAAACTGCTTGGGGTGTCTGACTGGCTCAGACAGCGACTCTTGCTGTTGGGGTCATGAATTTTTTTTTTTTTTAAAGATTTTATTTATTTATTTGACACAGAGAGAGAGATCACAGGTAGGCAGAGAGGCAGGCAGAGAGAGGGGGGGAAGCAGGCTTCCCGCTGAGCAGAGAGCCCGATGCAGGGCTCGATCCCAGGACCCTGAGATCATGACCTGAGCGAAGGCAGAGGCTTTAACCCACTGAGCCACCCAGGCGCCCCTGGGGTCATGAATTTAAGCCCCATGATGAGATAGAAAGAAAACAAAGAAAAGAAAAGAAAAGGGAGGGGAAGGGAAGGGAAGGGAAGGAAAGAAAGAAAGAAACAAACCAAACAAACAAACAAACTATTGACCTGGAATCTTTATCAAGTGAAAATATATTTCAAAACCCGAGGAGTGGGACTTCTGAAATGGCTGTGAAGATTCTGGCAGATCCTCTCCCCAGAAAACAGCGATGAAACTGGTCTAATTGTTAAGACAACTATTTAAGGATTCTCGTAATGGACCAAAGTTGTACAATAAAACTGAGAAGGATTTATTTGAGAAAGTCTACTGAAGCTTGGTGAGAACTGTGGAAATCTGGTGTTTCAGCCAGGGGCTATTCACTTGACCTCCCCTCCAGTGCTACGGTATACAAAAATCTTACAAGGAAGAAGGGCTGACTTTGTTTGAGGCAAAGCACAAAAAATTCTAAAGGCAGGGATGTGAAAAAGAGACAGCAATCAAAGTGGCAAACATTCAGGGAATGCCAACATACTGAGTAGCCAGAGATGTCAGCACTGGCTGGTCCAACTAGCCAGAATGCAACAGGAAAGTCAGGAGACTGAGGAAACAGATGTCAATTATTATACAGCAAGAAGGCTGTGTTTTAAGGCATCTATCCTCCTGGTGCCATGTGCACCAGGAGACATGTACAAGAATGCTCATGACAGGACTGTCTGCAATAGCAAAAATATTATAAACCCCAAATGTCCATCAACAATCCAAAAGAATAAATAGCACATTTTCCTACAAAGGAATCCCATGGAGCCATGAAAGTGAATAAACTACATGGCTATCCACAACAATCTGGATGAATCTTAGGAAAAGAATAGTGAGAGAAAAAAAAAAGCAAGTCCCAGAAGAACACACAGAATGTGATCATATTTGATCAATTGGTCGAACCAAGACACTGTTTAGGGACATAGGCATATGTGGTAAAACTCTCAAGCAGACTCCTGAGGATTAGGGGCTGGGCAGCCTGCCTGACCAAGGACAGCAGGGTGGGGAAGAGATGGGCACATGTAGGACATAAATGAATAGGAAGATGTATAGGAAGAAGTCCTGTGATAGCAGAAGTCACTAATGGGGAAGAAAAAAGGTTCCAGTGGAAGCATTTCAAAGTAAGGAAGTACAGTTCTTACCTACATGTAGTGGAAGGGCCAATCCTGGACTGAGAATCAGAAGACCTGGATTACCCTCCAGACCTTCTGTGAACTTGTACTATAACCTCAGGCAAGTTTTCACCTATGGGACTCGGGACAAGAAGCTCAGTTAAGATAATGCATGCTGAAGAGCTTTTTAAATGCCTTCGGGGAATGGGAACGGGTAAGTTTCAAGCTTATCACAGTCTCAAGTAGAGACAGATTTACCAAGACACTAATGACACTTAAGCTTCAGAACCCCTCACCTGCCCAAGCCCCCTTAGAAGAATCCTAACTGTTTTGTGTTTTCCTTGAAAGAGCCTTAAGTGGTATAAACTTTAAGCCCCACTTGACCTGAGCTCCAAAGTGGCAAAAAGCTTAACAGACAGCTAGAGGGGATCCCTGTTTAAATGCACTGTTCCTACTTAATTTTCCTGCCTCAGAAAACCACCTCCTAATTCAAACTACATTTCCTTCAGAAACTAAGAGTGTGCTCTCAGAACAGTGTGATGAATAGGGCTCCAGAAATCCCTGGCTGTGCCCTTTGTGTAGAGACCTCAGGATACACCGAATCTTGCTGGTTAACTCAATACAGCATAAGATTACTTTCCTAAAAGTCCCTTTGCTAGGAAGGTGCAAACTAATTTTGGCAAATATCCTTGCTAAATATTATAACTGGCTCAATTACGACAACCATGTCTGTGTTTCCTCTGCACCCTGCTTCTGAAACACGATGCAATCTTGCCCCAAGGCGATAGCACTGTCGCATACTCCCTGCCTTCAACAGGTGCCCCTGACGCTGGTCACGATGCACAAATGCAGGCAGGGGCTGGAGCACAGGCACGATAACAAATGCTATTATTTATTACCCGGCACTTTGTGGAGCCCCAAACCTCCTTGTGCTTTGTCTCTTCCATGAATGAAGGAGCAGAAGCTGAACCAGTGATCTGAGAACAGGGAGAGGAATCTGCCACCAGAGAGACTACTTCCAAGAAGAACGAATTATCCAGAAAGGGGATTTGCTCAGTAAAGGCTGAGAAATTTGTGGAGTAAGTCACAACTCTTCCTCCATAAGATGGCTATATCAACCAGGGTAAGAATAGGACTCCTAAGAAAATGTTATTTTGAGGAAACGAAAAAGGAGCATGGAATGTATCTCCATGAAATCCACGCAAAACCAGCAAGGTTTGTGAGAATCTTAGGTCAGCAGAAATACTGCCAGCTTGGACTGAAAGGGACAGAGAGAGTATGAAATCAAAGGAGATTACTGGACCCCCAAATGCTATTGGCAAGAAGCAGGCTGATAAAAGTCACCTACAAAGTGCTACCTTTGTGAAAAAGGAAGGATGACCAAGGTGTAGCCACAAGCTTAGAGGAGAAAACTAAGAGTTTAGAGGGTGAAACTAAGAGCCCAGGTGGCAGAGATAAGAGCCATGGTGGACTATTCCCAGGCCTTGAAACCTGACCCAGACCCTGGAGTTTGCCCAGCTGGATTTCAAAGCCACCTGAGGCTGATGACTCTTTATTTTCCATTTCTCCCCACCTTTCTGAAGCTGAATGTCTGTAACTGTTATCCTATGCCAGGGCCACATTGTGTGTTGGGAGGGCGGGGCAGATAACTTGTCTCGTTAGTCTCACAGGGCCACACCTAGAGAAGACAGGAGTTCAGAAGTTGTATTTAATGGATTAAAAGCCAGAGCCTTATCTACATCTGATTTAGATGATCTTGACTACGAGATTTTGGATTTTTGAGCTAGTGAGATTTAGGACTTTGAACTGTTACCATAATAAGATGGGGCCCTCGGGAAGGGGTGACTGTATTTTGTATGTGGAAGAGACATGAATGGGAAGCCAGAGGGTAGACTGCGGTAGGCAGAAATTTAAGATGGCTCCCATGACCTTCACCTTCTGACATTACTCCTGTGTTCACGTAACGTCATGCTGCAGAAGGGACATTATCTGAGTTGGCTTCCTCTAATCACAAGCAGCTCTTTACAAGCAGAGTTTTCTCTGGCTGGTATAGAAAAGGAATTTAGACAGATCCGAAGGATAAGAGAGATTCAACAACACAGGGGAGGTTTTCATTGCCGAGATGGGGAAGGGCTGTCACAGGGCAGAGACCTCTGGGAGAAGGAGCTGAGTAAGCAGGGTCCTGGCAGACAGCTAGCAATAAGATGGGGACCTCAGTCCTACAATCCTAAGGAACCGAATGCTGCTGCTAATCTAGATGAGCGTGGGAGTGAATTCTTCCTCCGAGTCTCCAGATAAGAGCCTAGCCTGACTGATGCCTTAACTTCAGAGAAGCTAACACAAACCCAGCCAAGTCTACCTGGACTTCTGACCTACAGAAATGTGAGATATCAAATACGTGTTTTAAGCTACTCAATTTGTGGTAACTTTTTCTATAGCAATAAAAAATGAATGCAGACTTGTTTAGGTCCACAAATTCTATTTCTGGACACGCTGCCACTCTAGCCTATTCTGAGAACAATCCGCAGGTAGCAAAAGAGGACCAGACTGGGGTTCTGAGGCCAGCCCTTCCTAGCACAAGCTTCCTTATCTGCAAAATGGGTGGATAAAAGAAGGAATGTTGTAAGAAAACACTTCTACACCAACAAGTCTTTTCAAATATCAGATGTACTGCTAATCCCAACGCTCATGCCAATACCTGCAAAGAGGGACCCGGACACAGTAAAGAATAGAAAAGTAACAGGTGGCTCACCTTCTTCAGGCCAAGAATGTGGATTGCTGGAGTATAGATACGCTCCTTCTCCTCCTGTTAGAAAAGTACCCAGGAAACAGGCATCCCCCTTTAAGAACAATCACAAAGAGCAGACGATTTATAGCATAAACTTTACAGAATCGCAAGTCTTGCCCGTTTGTCTGTCTACAAAAGCTGCTTAGTCAGCCTCACACAGATCCAACTCCTTACATGCCTTTGGTATTGCCTGGCTCTTTGGCACGTTGCTGGCATTTTTAACTTGCACGGTCCTCTCCGAGTCCAGGCACCAAAGCCTGCTATGCGTGTTCATGTTCCAGTGGATTTCTAGCAACTGGAGGCAGCTCTCCTTGCCTAAAGCCTAGACCTCTCAGTTCTATATGTCTAGGCCAATCTGAGATCTGCTTCTAATAGTACTGGGAAATTAAAAAAAAAACACACCAAAAGGCCAAAATAGCAGAATGAATCCCTCTCACTGTGTACTCCATTAAATGGTTATTTCTAAAGCTTTGCTGGGAGGGGAAGAATGCAAACAGGAAGTGAGGCAAAGTGGAACATATTCTTCAGGTTAGCCCTACAATGAAATATTCTAGATTATCTTCATAAACTGTTTACATTTCATTTTGATACAATGTTATCATTGAGGATAAGAAGGCTGCTTACCTTCACTGCTTGCTGGGTTTTCTCAGATAATTTTACTTCATTATCTTCTACCTGTACGCAAAAGGTATGCAAGTTTTCAGTTTCCTACTTCAAGGGCAAAACTCTCCTAGGTCTCCCCCATGTTCACTATTTCCAGGACACTGACTGGGCAGTCCCTCCACCAAATCCAGGCTCTGATGGCTGGCAGAGCTGGGCTGGCTACTAGTCATCAAGGCTCAGAGCCCAAGGCCGTGGTGGACTCTCCCTCTCCCTGGGACCTGAGGTCCAGTTAATGAGCCTACTAGATGTGGAAATGATGTATTAGTCTCCACTTGTATTCACTTTAGAGAAAAACAACTATTTGTAAGGATAAAGGGAAGAAAACATATTAAAATATTTTTGAAAGTGTTCTCATTTATATGTATTAATGTTAGATAGAGGATGATTCTTGTTCTTCCCTATTCACATCAGAATTGATTTTAAAATAGGTACTTAGACCATTATTAGACTCACTGCTGTCATACTTTCTGTGTCCCAAGGCACCAGAGTTTTAGACCAACTCCCACTGATGAAGATGGGACCCTTCTACATGTAGAGCGACTCTGCTGTAAAAACTCAGCAGCAATCATTCTGACCAGAGAAGGGAGCCACATGATCTACTCCTCACTATCTGTGTGACTTTGGACAGGTTGGTCAATTTCTGAACCTTAGTGTTCTCATCCGTAAAATGAAGGTTTAATTTCTTCCTTTCATGATTTAATAGGGACCCAAATCACTTAGTTCATTTCTTCTGGCACTTTCCCAAGATTAGGACAGAGTTAAAGAAACTAGATTCATTTGTATAAAGAAAAAGAGTGGAGATAAAAACTTCCATTCCTGAAGAGTATCTAGCTTAGGATCTGACATCCCACCAGGGACCCAATGAAGAGGCTCTTCCTCAAATGCTCTCCCCTATCCTCCACACTGAAGTGCACCTCCACCGGATGAATGACACTAACCAGCCAGGAGCGGAATCTGGGTATGGCGGCTGTCAGGACCATGAAGCTGGTGTCGGTGGTAACAGTGCCATCTGCAGGAAGAACGAAGACAGGCCCGTTACTGCCCACTACCTGAGCCCACCTGGCAGACCCCAAAACTAACATGCCTCCCCTTCTCAGGAGCGACGGCTCCTCTTATTAGTATACAATAAGTATAGTATAGTACAATATAGTATAGTATACAATAACTAATAATACAATATTAGTATATAAATCTTGTGCCCTCAGAAATTGAAAAACTTCCTCATCTGGGAACAGGGAGACTAATGAGGGGAGGGAGGAAGGTTTTCCCATGTGATTAACTATTATTTTTTTTCAGCAAATAGAAACACACAATTAAATGGATAGTCCTGGGAATTAGTCCTTTTCATCTGTATTTTTAATTTTTATCAAGGTAGTGTAAGGGTTAAAAAAAGGATCCGATTATTATTTCAAATTGCTTCTTCCTGACTACCAGCAAGGCTGTACATATTCTTGTGTGTGTGTGTGTGTGTGTGTGTGTGTGTGAAGATAATGTTATAATTAATAACATATTATATATAATTATACAATGTAGAATTATTATATATTGATTTATATATACATAAGAACTATGACACTACAACTTATTTTGCCAAAACAAACAAAAACAACTCAAGTTTTGCTTTCTAAAGACCTCATAAACACTTACCCTTCTCTTTAACCAAGATCTGAGATGTCAAAAAGGATTCTGAGAAGACCACAGACCCTAAGCACCCCCTTCCTCCCAGTAAGTCAGGAATGTCATATACAGTCATACAAGCCTGTATCAAATGAGAAAACAGAGTTAGGCCAGTTGTCAGTCTTAAACTTTTAGGGAGAGGCCCTTAAGAAACAGATCACAAAATACATTTGTGTATTTTGGCACATTCTGACAGAATACTCCACAGAGTTTCTAAGGAAAACTCAAGTTATTCTGAACTACATCTCAGGACCGGGAGAGGACTTCAGCATCGCCCATGCTCCCCTGCAACTGCTTCTGCATCAGAGACACTCGTGGGCCACAGGAGTATTTCTATGTGTTTATAAATTCCTTCAAATTGCTTATCTTTCCTAAGATAATAGCCTTCCTTCTTAATTGGGATGAGGTCCTGGCCTCTCAGAGTTAGAGGTGTTTCTTCCAGGCTCTTGTACATTCGTGTACTCCTCGCATCCTGGCACATCCACATGCTCACCAATTCCTTCTTTGGTTTGGGCTCAAGTTCTGAACAAGTCTGGGAAGGTTCATTCATTATACATGTCTTCATGAATATTTCTGGATACATGTCAATACCTATAAATGTTTCTTTCAGTACCAAGAAAATTAAAAGAAAACTATTTAAGCTTTTATGGCAAGACAAATAAAAACAGAGGCTTTACTAGGCTGGAAAAAAAACTGGAGCAACACAGAGAGATCTCTCGAATGGCTGATAAACAAGGCCTAATTTATGTTAGAACTAATGAAAACAGAACAATTTTGGGGGGAATCTAGCAGAAGAAATGCAGAAAATGGTATGAGCCAGGGTCTGGAATGACCAAAGATCTGGTGAGGGCCATGGGATAAGTAGCACAGTGAGCGCTGAGCGCGCTCAGGTCCTGTCTCCTCCTGGCCTGATGTTGCTGGACGGCCATGTGCAGAGTTCCTGAAACAGAGCCCATTTTCATACATTGTGATCCTACCCTGGGATCCCTATTCCGGGCTCAGGACGGAGACAAAAGATGTAGGGCTCTTGAAGAAATTACTAGATTTCCAAATACAAAAGGAATTGCAGAAGAGTTGAGGGGGAAAGACCCGATAAAGCCAAAGCGGTTAATTTGTCATGTTGTCATGAAAAAAGGATGTATAAGAGTGACAGGTAGGCTTTCACATTTTAGTTAACTTTCTGATTAGGCCTGACAACTGGGAGGCTTGTTTTTGGTTTTGTTTTAATCTAAATCTGCTTCAAAGAAGGAGACTAAATAGAGAAATCAGGGCTTATGGTCTGGCAAGGAGATAAAGTACTAACACCTAATATCAGAAAGCATCTCCTAGCATCTCGATGATGCCACAATAACGTCTCTTAGTTCTACATGAGCACCAACCTAAAATGCTGATGATACGGGGAGTACTTTATAAAAAGAGAGATTACTCACAACCTTAAAAAGTTACTCTTGTTGTACTACTCTGTAGATGAGATAACACTACTGCTTTTCCACTGGTAATGGCGCTGGACGTGCATTTGCACCGAGTCATCCACCGCAGCACACCGAGTTCCTGGTGACCAAAAGCTCCCTGGAGTTAAGGCTCGGGCAGTAGCCACAGAACAGACTCAAGGTGGAATTTGTGCCCATATACACCGCAACCAGAATCTTGGCTGGCTAGCTACCATACTCTCATGCATTGCTTGCCAATCTTCTGCACATTAGGAAGCACTGGGCTAAATGGAGAACTTGGCTTGTGACCAGGAGCAACTGGTCTAGAAACTTGGCTCCCCCAGGCCATGCCAGCCAGCCCACCTGGGGACCAATATTTATGCATCTATAACCCATGCCCCTGTCCCATCAGGGTGCCTCCAGAAAATGGGTTGGAAAGTTCTGCTCTGACTACCCACTTCACTGGAGACTTAGGCCTCCAGCTTTTGTTTCTTTTATTTATTTTCACAGACCCCTGTAAGGGCATCAGCTCAGGCCCTGGAACACAGAGAATCCACTGAAAACCCATCGGTCTGTGTTGAGGCAGGCTTCTCCTCAGCTCACATTTCCACATGAGGTCAGAGCAGTCTCAGTCATTTGGAGGAAGCTTTCCTATAGGAAGAAGTGACTCTTCCAGCCCCCTGCTAGGTCTCTGGACCCTGGGAACCTAAGGCATGGGAGATGATGAGGGCCTGTGCAGGGGCCTGGGCACCCTTAAAATCACAGGCTCACCACAGCTGCAGCTAGAACGCTCCTGAGGATAGACCAGTTTCCTGTCTGGACTGTCCAGACTGTCCAAGACTCCCACCTACTCCTGCCTCACCCCTCGTAGATGTCCCTCTTTAGGCCACTCCCTGACGGCTGACTTGTAACAGCTCTGCTTACCGTCTTCACAAAGTATAAGCTATCTTCACCGTCCAGAGGCACAATCCTAGAAGAGGAAGAGACAGAAGAAACATATATTACATTTACAATGTTCTTTTCTCAACTTGGCAGCAACCCACAGACCCAGATTTCTTTCAGGGCGTTCAAAGCTCTGGGTTACATGTTTGCAGAATTAGCATATAGGCCACTGGAAGGAATAAGGTCCACCCCCTACTCCCATGCCTCAGTCTTTCAGTGAGAAGCACTCAGAGTATAGGGTCTCAGCTGAGTATAGCCAGTCCCAGGCCCAATCCTGGCCAGATGTCATTGCCAGAACTCTAAGAAGACCACCCAAGGCTACAAGAATAGCTTCTCTTCACTTCTTGTTCCTAGAACTTGCCCCAAAAGAGCATGCATCACAAACATACACCTACCTTCCCTGATTATTCACAGCATGGATATGAAAAGTCATCTTGGAGCTGTAGACCCAAAACAAAATAAAAAGTCAGTCTGTTCTCGCTAACCACACTGTTGGCCACCCCCCGCCCCCGACACCTGCTGCTGCAGTGTACCTGTGCTGGGCCCTCTCGGCACATTTGCCAAGTGTGGGGCCAGCGTCTGACTCCAATCACAGCTCTGCCCCTGTGCAGATTCTCAGGGCTGGCTTGACTTTGGACAGAGCAGGAGAGAACCGTGTGCCAGAACTGCTGCCTATTGCAGACTGGGAAGACCCTCTACTGGCCCAAAGCCTCCTGCCCCACAACTGTGACATATTGTCCTGATCCTCCTCTTCTTTACTACCTTTGGGTCAAGCTGCCATCCCTGCTCGAAGCCCAAGCAGAGGCCAGGTCCTGTGTTCCTCTCAGGAGATGATTTGCTAATCTGATGTAGTGTAAGGTATTCAGTGAAGACCTTGTGGAGAAAAGGGAGGGGGGCTCCAGATGGAGGGCTGGCCTTGGGAGACGCTCCTCTCATTGCCTGGTGTTCTTTTCTTGTTCCTTCTTCCAACTAGGGAGGTATGCCCAGGCCTAAAAGGCTTTGGGATGGAAAGGTAGCCTGCCTTGGAAAGGCTGAGTGGTCTACTCAAAGCTCCGAGGAAAGGAAGAAGGGAATGACTGTGGCAGCTGTGTCGACAGTGACATAGAAGACCCCCATGCGATAGCAGCTAACATTTAGATGCTTAGTCACTCTAGATGGTGGGAAGACAAGGAAACAGGTGTACAGAGAGTTCCTTGTCTTGCCCAAAGCCACAAAGCTGGAAAGCAAAGGAGCTTCCTTAAACTCAGGTCTGCCAGGAATAGAGAGTCCAGGCCAGCAAAGGCCTTAAGAAAAAAAGAAACTTCTTCTATCCCTCTCCTCTCATGGCCAGAGCTACAAGATCCAAAAGACCCAGAGGAAAGAGGCCTGAAGCCTTGCACCAGAAAGATCTGGCTCTTCCCTCTGCTCCTGGAGCTGCAGCAATAGAATTCTTGTTAGATCAACTGACTTACCTTTTTAAATGTTCTTTCTTACTACCCAGGGCTGTAGATATAAGAAAATGTGGGGCACAGAGCTGAGGCACCACAGGGCACAACTCATAAGTGTTCTAAAAAAATTCCCCAATGTTGCTGGTGTCTTTTGCCTCTTTTGCAAAAAAGTGCACTGGGTGGTCCTCATACAGGACAGATGGAGGGTTAGATGGACTGGGTTCGTGAAAGTTTAGCTATGGACACAGCCCACACAGAGGGCCCTGTGATGTGCCAGGAAGATGTATGATGGTTGGACTGCCAGCAAGCCTCATTCCCAGAGCTTCTAGCTCCTGAGACAAAGCCAGGCTCAGAGTGTCTATTACCTGAGAGGCATCAGAGGCCCAGGGCCAGGCTCTCCTAAGCAGGGACTGTCTCTATGTGCCCAGGGACCCTGACCCTAACAACCTTCACCTCTCATGTCCCTGCTTCACCTTTCTAATCTCTAAACCTGGGTCCTTCATGTCTCTGATGTCATGTCATGTCTGCCATTGATCTGCTTCCCATTCTGGCATCAGGAAATGTGTCTGACTCTTTCTCATACAGTTCCTCCATCTTTGGCTCCTCGGCCTCTCAAAGCCCTAATCATGAATGTTCCTCGTTCAGATATCCCCTTATTTTACTGGAATTTTTCTTAGAGGGAAGACGGAATATCAAATACAAGACAGAAAAGAGTCTTTATTAAAAAAAACATTAAAAATATAGAAAACAGCAGCCATTGCTTACCGTAGGGCTGCCTTAAACTGCATCAACTCAAAGAAATCTAACCCAGATCCCAGGGTCTGCTCAGCTACCTCCTTCGCCTGTAAAAGCAATGACAAAACAGAGACAATTAACTTTTACAGCAGGAAAGAGTACACATCACTGATAGGAAGTCCCCTTCTAACATTTGGCCAGGAGAACACTGCACCCCGCCCCTCTACATGACTGCTTTGTATACGTCAATAGATCAAAGTGAAAACATTGTGTTAAGGGAAACAGGTGCCTGTTTTCTTTGGGCTGGGATCACAGGAAACACTTCATTCAGGCAGGTGGGCGCTGGGACCTGATCTACCAAGAACTGTAACCAGCCAGGATGATGCCATTGTGAGGTCTGGAAAAGGGTTTCCTCCTCCCCTCTCCCTTGACCCTGGGGGAGGGACTACTGCCCTTGGAGTTTCTGCCAGATGCTAAGAATATTCAAATACCTAGATTTACAAAAGATCAGCTAAAAGAAAAGTGTGAGAACTGATATAACCTAAGCCTTCAGCTAAAGGGCTGAGAAATCTCAAGTTGCCAGGGATCCAAGTTCAGTGAGGAGGGGAGATGGCAGGGAGCTGGTGACTACGGCTACAGTCTCTCTGGTATCTACATCATACACAACCTTTCCAATGTCAAATGGCTTCCTTCAGGAAAGGTCCTATTGGCATTGGGAGGCATCAAGCCGACTCTTCTCATCTCCTTACTGGGTCAGATATAGGAATCCAACTCAGCAGGGCAGGTTAACCGCAAAACAGCAAGGAAGAGAACGGTCAGAGAACGAGAACACATGTGCTTGTCTAAGAAAGGCAAGTCAGATTTTCTAGTGTTTAGTTATTGTTTTTTTAAACACTGCATTATAGAAAATCACACTATGTAGCTCAAGACAAACTTACCTAATTCTATTAAATTGACAGTAGAAAAGTCTATATTTTTATTTTTTAACTTTTAAAAAGCTAGTAAAAAAAAAATCTAGTTAAGTAAAATAGTAGGCTACAGAATGATTTTTCTTTAGCACGACGAGGTACCTATAAAGAAGGGCTGATTAGCAGTCATTCCTAGGACAAGTGAGGGTCAGTCGAGGGCAGCAGAAGCTCAGCACTCTCCAGGCCCCTCTTTGTCTGGTGCCAGCGCCACTGAGGCCCAGGCTCGCACAAAACTGCCTACGACCAGGTGTCCAAAGCCAAAACAGATGGAGAGGAAAGTTTACATTGAAATTACTACTAAGGAAAGAGAAACGTGGTATTTAAATTACCTTTGTTAGACTGGAAGTTTTAGCGTAACATGCAATGCCAGCCCAAACTGCCTCTATAACAGCAGCATACACCTGGGACAAGAGCCTACTTTAGAACAAAAAATATGGGTTAACTACAGCATCACAAGGTTTCAACAAAAGCTGCATGCACATAATGACATTCTCTAAGGAACTGGTTTTTTAAAAAGATTTTATTTATTTATTTGACACAGAGAGAGAGAGAGAACACAAGCAGGGGGAGAGGAAGGAGCAGGCTTCCTGCCGAGCAGAGAGCCCCATGTGGGGCTCGATCCCAGGATGCTGGGATCATGACCTGAGCCAAAGGCAGCTGCCTAACAACTGAGCCACCCAGGCGCCCCAAGGAACTGATTTTTAAAATGAATGAGAAAAGTGCAAAACTCATTGACTTCTAAACTTTTTATAAAGATTTATTTATTTATTATGTCAGAGAGAGAGAAAGTGTGTGTGTGCATGGGGAGTGGGTGGGGAGGGGTGAAGGGAGAGAGACAGAGAGAATCTCAAGCCGACTCCCTGCTGAGCGTGGAGCCTGACTCAGGGCTTGATCCTAGGACCCTGAGATGATGACCTGAGCCAAAACCAAGAGTTGAATGCTTAACCAACTGAGCCACCCAGGCACCCCTGATTTCTAAACCTTTTAAAAGCCATGTGCCCCACGTGATTTATACTTTGCGTTTTTTTTTTTTTAAGTTTTGTAGAGCTTCTTTTTTAAAAAAAAATTATTCATTTTAGAGAGAGAGAGACAGAGGGAGAGGAAGGGAGTTATCTCAAGTAGACTCCATGCTGAGCACAGAGCCTGATGCGGGACTTGATCTTATGACCCTAAGATCATAAGCTGAGCTGAAACCAAGAGTGAGACTCTTCACCAACTGTGCCACCCAGGTGTCCCTATACTCTGCTCTTATTAAACCATGGTAAGAAAAGCCAGCTCTGCTCAGAAGACCAACCCTTTCTGTTTGTGATCCACCAGAAGAGAACTCTGCGAGTTCCCTAGCCGCTCTATGTCGGGAGTCTGAATACTTTCAGTGTCTTGGTACAGACTTTCTGCTTTTTCAGGACCAACCACACCACACCTTCATGTCGTCTCCGCCCATGCCTACTAAGGACTGGCTGCTACCAGAGCCTCAGGAGCAAAAGAGATTACCTCGGAGGAGAAGATGAGCTCCACTTAAATTTAAATTACCAGCTGCATACCACTTTCTAAGCAGCTTACCTGATCCAGAGAATGGAGTGTGCTCCTGAGGGCAAACATTTCCTTCCTAAAGCTCCCTGCTCCTTGCTCACCAACCCTGCCCTTTCTCTTAGACTTCTCACTTCCCAAAGTGATTTTAAGAAGGTTTCTTCCTTTGCCAGACTGGGACTGTTATGAAGGTCCCTAGAAAATCCAAAATCCAAGACTGGTTCCCCTTAAGCAGAAATTTTCAACCTCAGCATTTGGGGCCAGGTAATTCTTTGTCATGGAGGTCTGTCCTGTGCACTACGGGATGCTCAGCAACATCCCTGGCCTCTACCCATTAGATGCCAGTAGTGCCCCCAGTTGGGATAACAAAAATGTCTCCAGACATTGTCAAAGGTCCCGAGGGGTGGGGCTGGAGGAAGAGGAGCAGTAGAACTGCCCTTGGTTGAGAATCACTACCTTAGGGGAGAGATCTTGGATCATATCAGGATAATTATAGAGAGAAGGGGTTCATCTACAAGGCCCTGAAAGGCAGGGAAAGTGCCTGGCAAGAAACTGATAAAGACTTGCCTAAGAATATGTCAGTGTTTATGCCTGAGAATCTTGTAACAAGTAAAGAAAGGTGACCAGAGTTGGAAAGCAGGAAGGAACCCAGAAATGATCTGTTCTAATTCTCATCTTACAGAAGCAGCAAGTAGGGCCTCTGAGGTGGAGTCAATTGTCCAAGGCACAGAAAATGAATGGCAGACTTGAATTCAGGTCTGCTGTCGGCCTGGTGCTTTTCTACTGCACCATGTCACATCGCCAATTCCTTTAATTTCCTCCTTGGCTCCCGCACAACACCTCTACATTTTAGGCAAGAGAGCTGAGTTGGGTAGAAGAAAGACAGACAGAAAAAGTATATATAAAAAATGACAGCTCCAAGGATCAACATATCCCGAAGATTGTTGGCCAGGCTACAACAGAGGGGTATGTCTTGGTAGGAAGGGGCCCGGCAGGGACTCTGACAATGAGTGTGGCCCTCTTCCAGATAAGACCAGAATCCTCCGCACTTGACACCAACACCAAAGACATATAAAGATGCCCTTCATCCTTTCCCCACCCAGCTTGACCCAGACATCACTCAGTACTAACAATGTTTTGGCCTCCCCACTGCTTGGCCTTCACCTATACAAACCCTCAGACAACAGCTGAATGAAAAGCCGCCTGGCTATGGACTCATAAAATGGCCTGAATGGGAGGGCTGAGACTCATGCCTGGATGGCGCTGCCATTGCCTTCACTAGGACTCCATAAGGCCCAAGTTCCACCAGCTCTGTGATTCAGCAAGTCTCCACATGTAGGCCCAAGAACTGGTCAATACTAGTCCCTGAAGCAGGGCACCAATGGATTTGGTTTAGGGAAAATGCCTAGAATGAAGATCAATGGCTAAGCACAGCTGGCACAGAAGTACCAGCAGGTACCGGGGTGCCTGGGTGGCTCAGTCAGTTAAGCATCGGACTCTTGATTTTGGCTCTGGTCATGATCTCAGGGTCATGAGATCGAGCCCCACATTGGGCTCCATGCTGGGTATGGAGTCTGTTTAAGATTCTCTATCTCCCTCTCCCCCTCCCTACACCATCCATGTGTGTGTGCGCTCTTCCTCTCTCAAAAAAAAAGAAAAAAAAAGTAGTACCAGTAGGTATAAGGCAAGACTACATATACTCATACTTATATGAGAATATGGCTGACTTGTTGCTAAAGGGCAGAAAACCCACACACTAAAAAACTGCACACACATCATTTACAGCTATACAAAATTAAATGTATAATTTTTAAAAACCCAGAAAGATTCATGGTAAGATACTAGTGGGTAGTACCAAAGAGGAGGAATTATGGCTGATCTTATTTTTACTTTTTCCTTTTCTATTTTACAAATTTTCTGTAGTATGATTATATTCCTTACATTATATTTTTTCTTGTACAGCTAAGTAGTTCCTACTCCAGAGACTCTGATTCAGTAATTCTAGGAACTACTATAGCCTGGAGATCATATATTTATAAAAAGATACTTGGATGATTCTTTGTGGTCTTTCTATTAGCCTTTGGGAAGCACTCATCTAGACCCAGTAATTCATGCTAGAATATTTAATTAGGTAATAATAGAACTCTATCATATTTCTGATGGAAAATTCCCTTTTGGAATTCAGTAGTTCCAGCATTGTTATGGATTGAATTGAGTCTTTCTAAAACTCATGGTGAAACTCTAACCTTCAGTGTGACAGTATTCAGAGATAGGACCTTTAAGAAGGTCAGTGAATTTAAATAAGGTCATGGGAGTAAGGACTTAATCCAGTAGGACTGGTATCCTTATAAGAGGAGGAAGAGACACCAGAGATTTCTGTTTGTCCACAAGAGCTCAGAGGAAAGGGCAGGTGAGGACACAACAAGAAGGTGGTGGTCTGCAACTCAAGGAGAGAGGCCTCACCAGAGACCAACCCTGCTGGTACCTGGAACTTGGACTTCTAGCCTCCAGAATTGTGAGAAAATAAATTTCTGCTGTTTAAGCAACCCAATCTGTGATATTTTGTTATGGTAGCCCAAGAAGACTAACATAAACATTAATGAGTTTCTTTCTTTTTTTTTTTTTAAATGAATTTTGGTCTTTATCTCACAAATTTATTTTATTTTTTAAAATTTTTTATTAACATATAATGTATTATTTGCCCCAGGGTACATGTCTGTGAATCATAATGAGTTTATTTCTTATCTTTAGTTTCCTGTTATATGTGGGAGGACCAAAGTCAACACTAGAACCTTTTTAAAGTTGCACAGCCTGAGTTCAGATCCTAGCTCTATTCCTGAAGCTCAAGAGTCAAATCCAGAGGAAACATTGCTCAGACCAGAAAGGGTTTCAACATAGATTCTCCCAGTGTGTTTCCGGATGTTTTACTTTGGGGATTAAAAATGTATTATGTAGAAGACATAGTAAGAAGAATCACACCACTGAAATGGATGGGTTTGCAGAGCAAGTCTCTGAGTTCTGGAGAGAGGAGGACATGGCAAAGCTGGCAGGACTCCAAGCTGAGAGACAGGGCTAGGAAACCACAGCTCTGCTCACCGCTTCACCCAAATGTCCTACCCACTGCTGATCTCAAAGTTAGAGGGACAGCCACACCTTCTGAGTAACTCAACTTTAAGAAAATATAAAATAGAAATGAAGACTTACATTTGTTCAGTTTTCTTGGGCAGCTTATTCTCATCACCTGTAAAAGAGGACCATGAATTAAGTGTGACAAGATCACAGGTCCTGCAAACACTTCACAAGGAGGCCACAATTTCTTAATTCAAAGGAGATGTCAAGAACTACTTTATTTTTGCTTTTGGGTTAAATACGGTACAATCATAACAGCTTTTCCCAGAATCCTCCTAGACCTTCACTCCAGACACTGATTTTGACAACCCACTCGGCATCATCTCTAAACACCAGAGAAGGCATGGGGAATCTTGGGCTCTGCAATGTTTTTGCCTTTATTTTTAATTTTTTAAAATTATGAGGTATAATTAAGTAGGTTCAGTTCTGACTCTTTTACCATCTCCTTAATTAGCTGACCCTTAATTATCATGCTTCTTTCAAAGTTTTCCAGCTTATACATGTAGGTAAAAATCTGGTTTCTGCTGTACTCTGCTCTGAGGAGCAGTGCTGAGATCCTCATTTACTCTAGAGGTTCTTCTCTAGGTCTCTTTGGATGTCTGCAACTTCTGGCTACCCTAGCAAGAAGGGCAGCCCCAGTGCGCCTGACCCTTCCGGATGGCCCCACAGCACCGAGCACTTGCTCCTGGGAATGTTCCCAGGTCACAGGTACCTTTTACCACTTCTTCACCAGAATAGCAGCCAGGTTGACTCATCCAAACTCTCACTGTAGCCCATATCTCCTGCTAGCCAACTGGGACTCACTCATCTCTGCCTTCCCTCTGACACGGAGCGCACGGTCTCACACAGGGTTAGACTACATACAGGTTGAGCTGAGAATTATTCCTCCTGAAACACATTCTTTGAGAAATGTGTTAGGTGCTCTCCTAACTCATCCATCAACTCTCCATCTGTGATCAGAGAGGGAGTTGGAGGCCTACAAAGTAGATATCATGAGCTTCTGAGGAAAGCAGTAAATTGTAAGTCCATTTCTAGTTCATCGGAGAAATTCATTAGGGAAGCTGATGAGATGTCAACTTACAGGGACTTACCCAAGTAAGGAACGTAAGTAGCTCCAAAAAAGTATGTTCTTGAACAAGCAAGGGGTCCCTTTGGTGAGACGCACTGTACTACCTGGATGTCAGGAAAAAAGCAAAAAAAGGACCAGGGACTTAGGTGTGTACTGTTGAAAAACGAAAATTATGTAGTTCATGGAAATCAATTTTATCTCACCAACAGCTGATTTATTATTTTTTAAAGGCTCAGAGGAAAAGATCACCTTTAATTATTGTTTTTCCAAAAATATTTTGTGTTGTGTATTCTTTTTTTAAGGTTTTATTTATTTATTTGAGAGAGAAAGTGAGAGAGACAGAGAGAGAACAAGTAGGAGGAGAGGCTGGCAGAGGCAGTGGGAGAAGCAAGTTCCTGGCGGAGCCACCTTGGTGCCCCTTGTTGTTGTGTTTTTAACCTTGGCTATATTGTGAGGCTTCTGTTGGGTCAGCGCATGATGCTAATGAATTCACAACTTAGAAGGAAAAGAAAAAATGTGCTTGGGTTTTGATTGTTATTAATAGTCCAGAACTTTTACAGTGAGGACCTTGGCCGACATGACAGGGAAATGTGTGGGAGCAGCTACAAATTCAGGAAAGGACGGTGTGCCCTAGGTCCCCACTTCCATTTGTATTTCATCTCTGTACATAGGCTTGGAAAGAGATTTAAAAATTCCTATTCTTTGGGGCGCCTGGGTGGCTCAGTTAGTTAAGCAGCTGCCTTCAGCTCAGGCTTGGGGCCCTGGGATTGAGCCCCACATCGGGCTCCCTGCTCAGCGGGGAGTCTGCTGCTCCCTATCCCTCTGCTTCTCTCCCCCCACTTGTGCCCTTTCATTTGCGTGCTCTCTTTCTCTCAAATAAATAAATAAAATCTTAAAAAAAAATAACAATTCTTACTCTTCTTCCCTGTTTAGTTGTTTATTTATACAAAGATAGATACAGATGTCCTTTTGAAAATCCAGCATCACATCAGGGTTCCCAGGATATCAGTTATAAAACACAAAAATGCTGCTGTAAGAACTAAAGCAAAAGAAATTAGTGTAACATATTAAAAAATAGCTAAATGTGACACAAATATTCATTCTACTCCAATTTTTAAAGAAGTCACAAGAAAATGCATGGCATTTTTCTGAATATTGTGAGCACTGTGAATCCAAGTTAAAGATGTGTAATAGGGACTTGTTAGGACTATAGGACTTGTTAGGACTGTATTCACCATAGTGAATATGATCAATATTGCCACGACCCTAAATAAAAACGCATATGCGTTTCTATTTATTGGCTAATCGGCATATTTCCTCAATAAAACATGTTTCTTGGATTTCCAAATTTCCCCCAATTGAGTTCTTTTAAAGTGCCATTTGCTTCAAACCTGCTTCCTTAGATCGTACCGTAAATTTGTATAAACATAGATTAACATCTAAGTTATTGACACATTAAAAGAAATTGGTACAACAGAATTTACCAATATAATGTACAATTGTTCAGATAATCTGGACTTGCATGTTTTACACATAATCTATTAATCTATTAATTATTCACAAATGGCTCAGAAATGGAAAGGGTAAGTATGTTACATTGAAAAAGAGATGAGTGACAATGAGAGGTCATAATCTAGGACCCTCCCCCCCAAGATCAGATCTCGGGTAAGTTTCTTGACTTCATTAAGTTTCGTGTTTAATAAATAAAGATCCCCAATTATTATAAAAAGAGTTGTATAAAGAATTGGCTAAATTAAAAAAAAAAAAGAGCAGTTTTAGGTTTACAGAAAGAAGTTAAACCCATAGATGTGCTGGGGATCCCTCCAAGAGTTTCCCCATTCTCACTCTAGTCCATATTCAGCCTCCAGGAATTCATCAAAATGATTATTTAAGTGTGGCTTTTGCTCCAGGTAAGCAGACACTGGCTGTGATTCCTTGGATTCAATCTATCTCTCTAGATCTCAGAGTGGGTTTGCCTTGAGACTTCAGTTTTTGATGAGTCCAAGAAAAGTTGTTGGTTTTCAGTTTTTCAGTTTTTTTCTTATAAGGATGGGAGAGAGGATTTCCAAGCTCTGTACGTGTTAGTGCTGAGAGTGGAAGTGTGCCCAGGATGTTACCTCAATCTTGCACTTTAGCAGACCTCCTCTGACACTGCTTCCGCAGGTGAGCAGGGAGGCATGTTGCTTTGTTACCGCCACGTAGGAGTGTAAGTCCCGGTTCCCACACAGCCTCTACTGAAACCGAATGTGAGAGAGAGGGAGAGAGGGCGCACGCGCACGTGTGTGCCCGTGCATGTGTGTTCCTTGTTACTGCTGGGCAAGAACAGGAGTTCAGGTTCCCCAGTCTGCCTGCACGGATGCCACCGTGGCTTGGGACAGTGACAGACATTACAGGTAGGGGGTAGCCTTGTTATGGCTCAGCGGTGGTGAAAGTCCTGACTCTCCACTGGCCTCCAATGTACTACCCCAAGGAAGAACACCTCGTTGCTGCTGGGGAGGGGTGCACATCCAGGCTCCCCTGTGTTCTCCATTGATACTGTAGGGGGCGGTCACTGGTGCTCAGTGGGATGAAAGTCATGACTCCCTAATGGGCCTTCTCTAACATTAATTCTAGCAGGGGTCAGGGTAAGGTGATGGCAAGAGCAAGGTAGACATCTAGGCCCTTCACTCAGCCCTTATTGGTGGGGGTGGAGGGAGAGGCAGTTTTTTTCTGAGGGGTTTGGCTGGAGTGTCTGAAAGTTTTCTGTCTTGCTAGGCTGTCCCCTCCCTAGTCCTTCTGCCAGAGACAGCAGGCTTTTCATGTCTGTGCCAAGTGGCATTTCAATTGGGTTGTCAGCTTCTCCAGTATCCAGTCTGGGAGATATAAGCAAAAAGGAATCCCAGAAAATTCACTGCCATTTTGTCCCTTTGGTCCTAAGCTCCTCAGCCAACCTGCCTTCTTCTACCTTCCAGAGTCTTCCCATGTTTGTTTTACATATAATGTCCAGGGTTTTTGGTTGTACTCAGTAGAAGGAATTGGAAAAAGTATGGCTCCTCCATCTTCCCAGAAGCAGAAATCAGCTCGTCTCCTTTAGTTTTAACATATAAAGTGAACACATAAGATTACACCAAGAACCCTATGTCATTTGGCATTTCCTGTGTATTCCCAGGATTCTCTGACGGGTTAAAACGAGGTCTGCGCTCTCCCATTACAGGGCAGTAAGATCCTGACAGCATATCCATCCATTCAAGCAGCCCTATATTCCTGGCCGGCTTAGAGGCAGATTTAGTCTATGAGAGAGTCAGTCCAGAGGGATTTAGGCCTCATGTTCTACAATAAAACTAAAAAAATAGTACCTACCTCCCCAGCTTTCCTGATTGTCAGGAACATTTTGAAAATACTTAAACTTCCACAGCCTTTTACAAGCACTAGATTCTCATATTTCAGTCTAATGTTTCCTTTAAAAGAATGCAGCAGACAATTTACCACCAAAATGCAAAAGTCTTATCCCTGGCATCCTCAATAAAAGAACAGTGAGCCTCAAAGTTTATGTCCTGAAATGTAACACTGAAGACATATCAAAACTAGTAGGCTTGGAATGGGTCTATTTGTAAGTTAATTTAAAATTCTTATTCTACTGATAATATTACTATGACAACTTAAAGAGTTTGGTTTGAGAAAGTATTTTTTTTTTTAGCTTTTTCCTTCAAATGTTTAAAAATTAACTATGATGTTTTCAAATTACACCTAGTACTTACATAAAAATACAGTCAGTTTGCAATCATTTCTTTCACTCCAAAACAACTTCATGATTAAATCAATACATGAACTGGAAAGGTTCCCCTTATCCTCCCCTCCTCCCTATTTAATAAAACCAATTAAGGACCAGGTCGTCAAGCCACTCACCATGTGTTTGGCAAAGCTCCCGTTGGGACCAGTGCTGCGTACCAGATGCCCTTCAGAAGGGAAGTTAAAGTTGCCAGCGTTCAGATTTTCTCGTGTGGAGTGATTACCGAAGAGAACGAATGGCTGCCTATTAGGGCTAGAGTGGCAAACCAAAAACGTGATTAGAAAAGAGAGTCTTTCTTAGGGCAACTTCCCAGTGAGTAGGTTCGTCGGGTTTTCAGAGTGGGTTTTCAGTCCTGCTTGGGGTTTTCAGTCCTGTAGTCTGAGGAGAGTGGTCAACACAGTCCCCTAATATTCCTTGCTTGCTGGGAAGTGATGCCAGATATCTCGACTCCTCCTACTGACCCACAGGGATCATTTAGGGAGATAACTAAATTCAAGCCAGGTTTGTATTTTCAACTTGTTCTACTTCTTAAGGAGAAAGTTCCAATAGGTCTGTCCATGATGCAGAGATGGAGCAAAGTTCCAGTTTCAGACAACAGCATTTTAATAGAAATAGAAATTTTAAAGGTGACAGCAGTTGTGATACTCAAACTATAGGCAGACAACAGAGGCATTAACTATTCTGGAGTAGCTTTTAGGATAGGAGGAGGAGAGCAGGGTTGCAAATATCTCATTGCCACACTCACCTGCCCTGCATGCATCCCCTTCTTCTGTCTCCTCTTTTGGTTATATTTGTCTGTTTATTTTAGTGTTTGTTTTTTAAGATTTTATTTATTTATTTGACAGATCACAAGTAGGCAGAGAGGCAGGCAGAGAGAGGGGAGGAAGCAGGCTTCTTGCTGAGCAGAGAGCCCGATGCGGGGCTCGATCCCAGGACCCTGAGATCATGACCTGAGCTGAGGGCAGAGGCTTTAGTCCACTGAGCCACCCAGGCGCCCTGTTTTAGTTTTTTGCTGTCATTTTCTGCTCACTTCTCAGTCCGCTTCAGCTGACCCCTCAGTCATTTTACTCCAATTACTCTTGCAAAAGTCACCAAGTGACTGTCACATAGCAAATAACAAATCCAATGGATAGGCTTCAGCCTGCCCTTCCTTGGTCTCTCAGATGCACCTGACACCCTTTCCCTGCAAGAGTTGCATTTCAATTTCCCTTGTCAGTCATTCTCTTCCTCTATCTGCCTCTGAATATTCCCAGGGTTTTACTTTCAGCTGCCTGTCTCTCCTTCCCTCTTTCATCATCTGCCCCTGTTCCCCTTCTAGTTCTTGGAGTAAATAAATGGCATCATCATCCACCCAGGGACCAAGCCAGACCTGAGACGCCTCCTTAGGCCTCCC
>CM052811.1:95382190-95405813 GCA_028533885.1 Nasua narica | reverse complement strand
CTAAAATGGGAAAAAAATGAAAATAAAATATAAACTGAACTTCAAACATGAAAACATGTTCAAGCTTACTCATAATTTTAAAAATTCCATTTCTTATCTATGAGACTGTGAAAAATTAAAAAGTGTGACAATACATCCTATTGGTGAGGCTGTAGTGAAATAAGTACTCCCATATATAGCTAGTGGGAATGCAAATTGGTCAACCCTTTTGAAGAGAAATTTGGCAATAGCTAAACACAACTAAATATGCACTTACCTTCTGATCCAGCAATCACATTACTAGGTATATAAACCTCTAACGATTTGAAAATACATAAGAACGAAGTTATTTACTATGGCACTGTTTGCAATGGCAGAATATTGAAAACAACTTAAATAAGTATATGTAAGAGAATGGCTGACTAAGTTAAGTCCACACACTAAGTACTATGAAGCATAACAAAGAACGAGGAAGATCTCAATGAACTGACTTGGAGAAAGTTCGAGGATATATTCTTGTTGGGGGGAAAAAAAGCAAGGTGGAAATGACTATATGTATCTTGCCCTTCAATGAAAGAAACAGAGTAAACACACATGTATTTGTTTATTTGCGCAAAAGAAAAAAAAGATAAATCAGAAATGAAGAGATTTGTTACCTACTGGTAGTGGAGCAAGTGGAAAATGGTGAAGAGAGGGAGGGAATGAGAAGGGGACAGCAGGAAACAAGGAGTGACATGTCACAGAATATACCATTTTGAGTATCTTTCTCTGTTAGAACCACAGCAATGACAGAAGAAAAAAGAATCCAAAAAACTGAAAAGGGCATCAGTGAGATGCAGAACTACTTCAAGTGGCCTAATACAGAGGTAATTAGAGTCTCTGAAAAAAAGGTGAACAGAAAAAATATCTGAACAAATAATGGCCAAAAACTTTCCAAACTGGATGAAAACTATAAATCCCCAGATCCAAGAAGCTTAACAAAAGCTCAGCACAAGAAATTTGAAGAAATTACTCAAAACTAGTAATAAAAGAGAAAACCTTAAAAGCTGCTAGAGGAAAAAAAAAAAAAGACCAGTTACATACAGAGGAACAAAGACAAAGAATAAAAGTTAAGATGAAAATTAAAGATAAAGAGGAGAACATCACAAAAAATGCAAGGGAGAAGACAGTGGGACAGCATCTTTCAGGTACCAAAAGGAAAAAATTGTCAACCAAGAATTCTATACATGGCAAAAATGTCTTTCAAAAATGAAGATGAAATAAAGGTATTTTTTCAGACGAATGAAAGCTGGAAGAACTCATCATCAGAAGATTTACATCATTAAAATATTAATGGACACTCTTCAGGGAGAAGGATCATACTTAATGGAAATCTGGATCTACACAAAGGAATGAAGAGCATCAAGAACAGTAACTACATGTGCAAATACATAAAATTTTTTAAATCATTTAAATCTTTTTAAAAAGTATTTAAAAGGATTAAAACAAGATTAAAAAGAGAATTAAAAAAAGAGAATTGACTGCTCAAACAAAAATGACAGCAATGTATTAGTGGGGTTTATAACATGTAAAAGTGAATGCATGACAACAAAGATCAATACCAACTCCAAAGGCCAGGAGTCAGCGCAGCACAGGAGAGCTGAGGACTGGCGGTGCAAGCCCAAGGTAGACTCAAGTGTAAGCTCAAGATTGTTCTGATCCTCCCTGTTGACTAAGTTGGGGACTGGCCTATGCCCTGGTTCTTGATTTAGATACCTTAGTTTACTCGCGAGTGAGTCTTACACTGAATCCAGTAATTTCATCATTGTTTGCCTGGAAAGAAAATTTACCTAGGGGTTCAACTAGCTACTCTCATGTGGAGAATTATTTTTGGGTCTAGTAACTAGTGCCCAGTAGAATTCCTTGCTGATATAGGTACCACCACACTCTAAAATGAGTATCCTTCTTGTATAGAAGCTGGCAGAGAAAAACAATTGCTTTATAGAGGTTGGCAGGTTGGGATGGAGGCTAAAAACTTCTTACAGAAGGATTAGGATTGCTAGTGTTGTATTCTGAAAAAATTAACAAAACTAAAACAGAAAAAATAAGTTAATCAAATTTTTCTCTTTGACCTTTTCCTTACATACCTCACCCGCCTGAGATTCAGAGAGTTCCAGCAGGAAAGGAATTTCTGTATCAAAATTAGCAAAGAAGCTAGTCCATTGATGTTCAAAAGCCACCAAATCCTAGGAAGAAAATGAAAAGGATAATGCATTTGGTCACATTAAGAGATACTTTAGAAAACCAGAATCATGAAACAGCATCAGCTATCAAAATACCAGATCATTTAAATACATACTAAAAGTTAATAGCAAATTACATGTTATCACATATATGAACCTCAAAAATAAGCAAAAGAGACCAGATATAAATGACCACCTGGTGTATGCTTCATTTACATAAAATGTCCAGAAAAGGCAAATCTGTAACAATAGAAAGTAGATTAGTGGTTTGAATGAGGCCACGTAGGAACAGAGATTGACTATAAGTTAACACAAGGGAATTTGGGAGGGTGGTTTGATGAAAATGTTCTAAAACTTGATTGTGGTGATGGTTGTACAACTCTAAATCTCACTAAAAATTCCTGAATTGTACACATAAATTGGGTAAATTTTATGGTATATAAATTATATTCTAATAAAGTTATTTAAAAAGAAGACAATGTCCACCCAGTGCCTTACTTTAGCAATCTTAGAGAAAGAGACTTATTTATGAGGCACCTAAAAGATGGTACATCCGGTGACGAAAGGTGGTCACATCAGTGAAGCTTTGTTTAAGGACAAGTCAGATGACCTTAGTTAGAAGTTGGGTGGTGCGCTGGGTGGCCCATAGCCCTCTCCTCCCTCACACCCTCCCCTAGTGGCAGTGGGAGAACTGCAGAACTCTGTGCCCTTCCCAGTTGACTCTCCTCTTTGTGCAACCTCTCTCCCTCCCCCATCCCAGGGGCTTTTCAGCCTCCTCTCTGAATTCATTCCTGTTCCTAATTACCACACATTGCTTTGTGCTTCTGGCTTTCCTTTAAAACATCAGTTAACCAAAACACATCGGTTAACCAAAACACATGAGTTGCTTAAAATACTCAAATAACGTCTTTGTCTTATATTTTTTTAAGATTTTTTTTCTTAAAGATTTTATTAAAAAAAAGATTTTATTTATTTAACAGAGAGAGAACACAAGTAGGCAGAGAGGCAGGCAGAGGCGGAGAGAGGAGCAGGCTCCCTGCGGAGCAAGGAGCCCGATGCGGGACTCGATCCCAGGACTCTGGGATCATGACCTGAGCCGAAGGCAGCTGCCCAATCAACTGAGCCACCCAGGCGTCCCTTTTTTTTTTTTTAAGATTTTATTTATTTGTCAGAGAGCGAGAGAGAGCACAAGCAGGAGGAGCAACAGGCAGAGGGAGAAGCAAGCTCCCTGCTGAGCAAGGAGCCCCATTCGGGACTCAATCCCAGGACCCTAAGATCATGACCTGAGCCCAAGGCAGACACTTCACTGACTGAACCACCCAGGCGTCCCTCTTTGTCTTACTTTGAAGTTGCTGATAATTTGTACTCCGTTAAGTTATCCTTTCTGTCCATCTCAAACAGTGCGTTTGTATGATGGGCACCGGCCTAGTGCCTTGCTCACAGCAGACATTCTGTTTGCTGCACTAAAATTGACTGGCTGATCTATCTTTCCTCCATTCTCCCCCAGTCGATAAACAAGTACTCAGACCTACGGGCTCTGTGTTACCCATGTACTGACTCTACTTCTGGCCCTAGGCACAAAGCACAATGGACTTCTGCAGGGAATACCTGGTGTAAACAACATTCTTACTAATGGCTCTGCTGCTTGCTGCCCAGATGATCTATATTTACAGATAGATGCAGATGTGTATGTGTATATGTATCTAAAATTATTTTCAGTAATCATGTAGGTGAAGTGCTGATATTGTTTTCTATACATGTTTTATATATAATGTGGGATAAAAAAATCAAGTATATGTGTATGAATAAATGTATATACATATGGAGAGAGACAGACACACACAGAGAATTTCCTAGCTCTACCCACTGAAAAGATCTTGAAACAATGACCAAACCAATACCAGTGAGCATTTCTAGCATCTAGACTGTTGTGTTGAAATACCACTCCCCACTCAAAGAAACCAGAACTTATTGGAGAAATGATTGATTCCAGATCTGGGAGAAGAAATTTATAAGATAACCCAGGAATATCTTGTCATAGTATATAACAAGCAAGTTATCAAGGACTATTAGGATTGTGTTAAACAATCTGTGACCGACTTGAAGTAAGCCACTGCCCAAAGATGGAACAATGTGAACATTAGTAAAGATGACAACTCCAATGGACAGAAACATCAAATATGTTTACATTTATGAGTTCAGAATGAGACTATTAAAAAGAACTAATTGGTTACTTTTGGAGAATGGCTGGGAACCAACTTTACTTTTAAAATCGATAAATAAAATCAAGAGTTCAAACAATTATCCTGCTTTTCCCACATGGACTCTACCACTACATAACCAAATAGCAAGCTGAATAGTCCTCTTTAGAGAATATAAAGGAAGGAATTACAAAATTGGAATACTACCACTTTACAACGGTGAATAAAGAATCTAATTAATAAATTAAAGATCTAAGGGTTGCATATCAATGACTGTTCACAAAATAAAAAGAGAATCAATTAGGTATATGTACTTCTTGTAAAGAATACAACACCTTCTCAGAAGTAGTTTTCCCTCCCAAAATCAGAACACTGATTAAAACTCTAGATTCAACTACCAATAGTAAGGAAATACAGAACACAGGGGAAAATGTTAAACTACATGATAGGAATCCGATCAACAAATCCCAATGAGGACAACTGTAAGACAAATGATCTGGTTCCCTTAATAAATAAATAGTAAGTGAAGAATGGGGACAGAGATAGAGTGAGAACCTATAGATTAAAAAAAACCTACACACACACACACACACACATACATGCACAAACACACAGAGGCAAAGTTAAACTACGCTTTTTTGGAAGTACGTTTTGATGAAAAAATTGCAAAGAAAAGTAAGGGGGTTACTGCCATAGAATTCATGATAGTGTTATTCTTGGGGGAGTAGGAAAGAGGTGACGGGTTTGGCCAAAAGCACCCAGATTGCTTCCGGGGTGGCAAGATTCTGTTGCTTTGCTTTATAATGACTCTTTAAGCTATACATTAGTTTTATGTTCTTTTCTGAGTCTGCGTTAATAAAAAATCTTTAAAAACAGATGTACAAGTAATATATATTCAGTACAGAAAACTCAGAAAATACAGAACAAAAATCAATTAACATTTTGGAAAATACTCCCGTTCTATTTTTACAGAAGTATGCTATACACACACACAAACCAATAGGTGCGTACTTGTAACTGGTAACCTACAGTCACCTGGGTCAGACTGCCCTGCCACACCACCTCTGTGCCGTGGCCCAGTAAACCAGACCTTCTGAGTGTGGGATCCTGACCTGCTGCTATCGGGTCCAACAGGTGCCCCTGATCCAGGATCCAAGACAGTCTGTGCGTTTTGGGGAATACATGAAAAAAGATGGGGCATTCTGTTCCAAAAAACTCCCTGAGGATGTGTCAGTACTAATTACAGAATAAGGTAGAATGAATCATTAAATACTGCTTTCAGTTCCATGCTATGAGTGAAATGAAAGATGTGATGAATTCTTTCTTAAAATAACTAGCATTATATATGACATGCCCATATAAAGACACACAAACACACACACACACACACACACACACACACAGAGCCTTAAAACATCCTAACATCCTTGCATTTCTCTATCCCCACTTCATAGACAAGGAGACTGAGGTGCTGAAGAGTAAAGTGACCTGCCTGAGGACGGAATACTAAAGAGCAGCAGAAGTGGAAATGTATCTAGGTAAGAGATACCCAGATCCTGTGTTTTTTCCACCAGACACCCTATTCTCCCAATTTTTCCCCAATACAAATGGTGCACTTGTGGAAACAGATACCGTGTATGTAGGCAGAACTGGTCAGTTGCATCTGATGAAGAAGGGAAAGTTTATCTGCACAGACCCTTTGAGGCCAAATCTAGAACACAGGCCCAGATAGATATCAAGGTCAGATAAGCAGCATAGGTCTGAAAACCCCAAGAATCATGTCAGTGTGTCTTGGTTCTTGGCTGGTAGGGATGGATACTGAACTTTAGACAGAACTCTTGTTCATAGGCTGGCACCCAGCTCTCTGGTGGCTTGAAATCCGTATCATGGCACCACCAGCAAGTTAAGTTGGCTTAAGGACTAGGCAAGGGGAAAGCAGTCACGTCTGAGTAGTTGCTCTCAATGTTCAAAAGGAAATGATTCTGGGGCTTTCTGTGTATTTCTGGGACTTTCAGACAGGTTCTTTCCCTGTGGCTAGAATGCTCATACCCCCTCCTCCTCTGTCTGGAAAATCTCTGCTCACCACACTTGACTCCTTTGGGAAGCAATCCTGAGCAATTCCAGGCAGAGTTATTTTCTTTACCCTCTACGTTCCACTGCAATTAAAACAGTTACTAAAGTATACCGCTATTATTGGTCTCAAAGCCCATTAAACAGTATGAGTGAGGGCCAGGTCTACCTATTTCTGCATTTTAGCATAAGCACAGTATCCAAGAAATAACAGGGAACAAGGACTATGTATTTGTTTAATAAACCAAGAAGCAGGGGTGCCTGGGTAGCTTAGTCAGTTGAGCATCTGACTGTTGATTTCAGCTTAGGTCATGGTTTCAGGATTGTAAGATCGAGCCCTGTGTCAGGCCCTGCGCTGAGTGTGGAGCCTGCTCAAGAGCTGCCAGCAATGATTGGCTGGTGGGAATTAAAAGCCTGGATGTCAGGGCACCTGGGTGGCTCAGTTGGTTGAGCAACTGCCTTCGGCTCAGGTCATGATCCCGGAGTCCCGGGATCGAGTCCCATATCGGACTCCCGGCTCTACGGGAAGTCTGCTTCTCCCTCTGACCTTCTCCCCTCTCATTCTCAGTCTCTCGCTCTCTAATAAATAAATTAAAAAAAAATCTTTAAAAAAAAATAAATAAAAGCCTAGATGTCAATTCTGGCTAAAGATTATAATTTTTGACAAAGAGGAAATAGATGTGAGCAGAAAAAGTATTTGGATGGTGGACAGAAAGGAGGGTTTTATTTTTTTTAAATATTTTATTTATTTATTTATTTATTTTAAGATTTTATTTATTTATTGGGAAAGACAGAGAGTGAGAGAGAGCAGGCCAGAGTGAGAAGCAGACTCCCCATGGAGCTGGGAGCCTGATGTGGGACTCGATCCCGGGTCTCCAGGATCATGACCTGAGCCGAAGGCAGTCGCTCAACCAACGGCGCCACCCAGGGGCCCTAATATTTTATTTATTTATTTGACAGAGAGAGAGAGAGATCACAAGTAGGCAGAGAGGCAGGCAGAGAGAGAGGGGGAAGCAGGCTCCCTACTGAACAGAGCCTGATGCAGGGCTTGATCCCAGGACCCCAAGATCATGACCTGAGCCGAAGGCAGAGGCTTTAACCCTTTAACTGAGCCACCCAAGTGCCCCTATTTTTAATTTTTTTAGATTTTATTTATTTATTTGAGAGAGAGAGAGAGAGCAGGCAGAAGGAGAAGGAGAAAGCAGGCTCCCCATTGAGCAAGCAGCCTGATGCAGGACTTGATCTCAGGACTCTGGAATCATGACCCGAGCCAAAGGCAACAGCTCAACCAAGTGAGGCACCTAGGTGCCCCGAAAAGAGGGTTTTAGAGAAGTTTAGAGGCTATGAAACTGCTCGGAGGAGAAGAAAATACGGCAGATTTTTAAAAAGTAATATGGGTATGAATTGCTCCCTCTTTAGTAATTTTTCTAGAGACACAAATAAAGACTACAATTGCATTTTAAATACTTCTGGTTGTTGGATTCGAATTTTATTAACATTTGTAGATTCACCACAAGAGATTCCTGCACAAATCTATGGTTATTTTCATTTTTATACGTGTTTATAGTAATTTTTATCCCATGTGGGGTTCAATAAGCTTCATGGATCTGTGGATTGATTTATTTCATCATATTGGAAACTTCTTGGACATTATTGGGGCGCCTGGGTGGCTCAGTGGGTTAAAGCCTCTGCCTTTGGCTCAGGTCATGATCTCGGGGTCCTGGGATCAAGCCCCACATTGGGCTCTCTGCTCAGCAGGGAGCCTGGTTCCCCCTCTCTCTCTGCCTGCCTCTCTGCCTACTTGTGATCTCTCTCTTTCTCTGTCAAATAAATAAATAAAATCTTAAAACAACAACAACAACAAAAAAACTTCTTGGACATTATCAATTCAGATTTCCTGCTGCATTTTCTCTCTACTTTCCTTCTGGGACTTCAACTATACTATGTTAGATCATTTGACATTATTTGGCAGATAGTGGATGCTCTGTTTTACTCCTTTTAGTCTTTTTTCTTAGTCCTTCAGTTTAGGAACTTCCTTTGACCTACCTTCAAGTTCACAGAACTTTTCTTCATTTGTAACTAACCTGCTATTAAGACAATCTAATGAATTATTCATTTCAGGTATAGTATTTTTCATTTCTAACATTTCATTTGGTTCTTTTTATAGTTTTCAGGTCTCTGCTGAAATTCTTTTTTTTTTTTTTTAAAGATTTTATTTATTTATTTATTAGGAAAGAGAGAGAGTGAGAGAGAGCACGAGAAGGGAGAAGGTCAGAGTGAGAAGCGGACTCCCCATGGAGCTGGGAGCCCAATGTGGGACTCGATCCCGGGACTGCGGGATCATGACCTGAGCTGAAGGCAGTCGCTCAACCAACTGCGCCACCCAGGGGCCCTCTGCTGAAATTCTTTAGCATTTTTATTAGTTATTTGAAATTTTCCATTAGTTAATTCCACTATCTGCATCTAATTCTCTTGACTGTTTCTTTCTTTTTTTTTTTTTAAGACTATTTTTAAGTAATCTCTACGTTCAATGTGGGGCTTGAACTCATAACCTTGAGATCAAGAACTGCATGCTCTACCAACTGTGCCAGCAAGGTGCCTCCCTATTGACTGTTTCTTAATAACAAAATTTTCTTGCTTTATACTTTCTAATTTTTTTTATCATATGCCAGACATTTTGTTATTAAAGTTTTTACTGAAAAACTGAAGTACGTAATATTTATCTCTAGAAAAGTATACCTTTTCTTTTATCAGGACATTAAAGTAGTGATCAAAGTAATTCTGATCTGTAAGTGATCTGGGTCTGGGTCTTACCACATTTGTGCATTTGTTAATCACTAAATTAATAAAGTATTTTGAGAGTAGGAGCTGAACTTCAGTCGATTTTGCTCATGGGAAGTCAGAAAGCCAGGAAGGGCCTGGTCTATAGCCCATGGTGATTACCACTATTGCTTCTTCAGGTGTAAGATATCATTGTTGGCTGAGGTACAATTAAAAATGTCCTTCTGAGTCATCCCTCTCAACGACTCGAGAGATGTTTGTCAATGTTCTTAAAAAATACAGTGTTGGGGAACCTGGGTGGCTTAGTGGGTTAAAGCCTCTGCCTTCGGCTCAGGCCATGATCTCAGGGTCCTGGGATCGAGCCCTGCATCAGGCTCTCTGCTCATCAGGGAGCCTGCTTCCCCCTCTCTCTCTGCCTGCCTCTCTGCCTACTTGTGGTCTCTCTGTCAAATAAATAAATTCTTTAAAAAAAAATACCGTGTTATGTTTAGCCTCCATGTGTGACGTATAGCATCCTCATATTCCGTGGACTGCATGGGTCCATGGACCCATGCGTGGGGTATGGGTCTCAGACACTTGCAGAAACTCCTAAACTACTTATCTTTCTTCTTTCTTTGTGGTTAAATTTTCTGATTTTTTTTTTAAAGATCTTATTTATTTATCTGACAGAGAGAAAAGCACAAGCTGTGAGGACCAGCAGGAGAGAGAGAAGCAGGTTTTTCACTGAGCAGGAAAACCAACGTCGGGCTTAATCCCAGGACCTTGGTTGGGATCATGATCTAAGCCGAAGGCAGATGCTTAACCAACTGAGCCACTCAGGCGCCCCTGTGGTTAAATTTTCTTTATCATTTTTGCATTCTTATGCTATAAATTTTTGCATGTTCACTTTTTTCCATAATTAGACTAGCCATGGATTAATGATGATGATGATTAGGTCTTTTCAAAGTACAAAAAGATCAGGTTTTATTTTTCTTTTGTATTCCTATTTAACTAGAAATGTTTAAACAGAATGGATGTTCAATTTTATCAAATGCCTTTTAGGCATCTATGGAATCATCACAAATGGTTCCAAGGAGAAAAATTAGCACAGTGATTACATTAATAGATTTCTTGATGCTAAACTAAACATTGCATCCTTATTAAGCTCTACTTAGAGAATATTCTAACATGATACTGGATTCTACTTGCTAATATTTTACTTAAAATACAAGCATTAAAGGGATGCCTGGGTGGCTCAGTCAGTTAAGCTCGGCCTTCAGCTCGGATCACGATCCTGGGGTCCTGGGATCAAGCCCCGCATTGGGCTCCCTGCTCAGTGGGGAATCTGCTTCTCCCTCTCCCTCTGCCCCTCTCCCCCTCTGCTGGCATGCCGTTTCTCACTTCTACTCTCTCAAATAAATAAATAAATAAATAAATCTTTAAAAAAAAAGTACAGGCATTAACACTGACAAGTGAGACTGGTCTGTAGTTTCCATTTTTGTTACTTTTGCTGGGTTTTAGTATCTAACTAACTTAATTAAAAGGCTACACACACTGTTCTTTCTCCATGCATATCTAGCCATGGCCACTGGGAGACAGCACTGAGCTGCTTAATCACAGCACCTATTCCTGTAGCCTCGGTTTTATCCGTTGCTCCTCCTCACTGGAAATCGCTCCACCCAACTTAACGCTTTCTTCCAAGTTCAGATATTAATGCCTGATCCTCTCATCCAGGAGTCAGCAAGTTATAGCTTGTGGGCAGGCCACATAGTTTTGTAAATAAAGCTCCCTTGGAACACAGACACACCCATCCATTTAAGCATTGTCCACGGTTGCTCTCAGGCTACAATGGCACCACTGAGTAGTTCCAACACAGTTCTGACAGCCATGGAGGGCACACAAAGCCTATGTTTGCTGATCTCTGCTCTACTTCTTGATTGTTTTAAACCAAACCCCATCTTTTTAATCATTCCATCTCAGGGAAAGAGTGCAAAAAGACACCGTCTGTGTTGTTTCTCTGAAGTCCAGGTGAAAATGTCAATCCTAGGAGACAGCCTTGGTCTTGCCTCAGGTGAGGTTTCCTCAGAGCTTCTCTGAGGCACTATCACTTTTCCAGGTCTCCTTCCGCCCCCGAGGAGTTCAAGATAACAATCAGGGAAGAAATTGTTCAAACAAAAATATATCTTGCATTTCTTCAAGTTAAATACTATTAGGGGATAACTGAGCTGGCTCTAATATTTATACATTAAATACAATTTGGCTTCTTACTTCTGAAAGCAAACTCTCCAGAGACATAGGATCCATCTTGCTGTAGACATTCCATAGACTCAAACTCACATCCTGCAACTGCAACATAAGGGTAAAAACATTGAAATAAATGAGTCAATATCACTATGACAATCAGAAGTATCATAAATGACTCTCTTGGTGAAAATTCAGTGATTAGAATAATAAATCAAAATTTTATCAATTATATTAGAACCAATACATATTAATAAATGCTGTCCCATTCAAGGAAGCTATCTTTACAGAAACTTTGGTACATCTTCTGAATACCCTTCTGAGGACTCTACTCAATGTCCTTTGAATTATGTGTTTTTTCAATCTAACGGGTGGGAACAGGTACTGTTCCCAGCCCTTAGCATGTATCAGGCACTGTTCTTGATAACTTTACAGATTTTTTTTTTTAACTTTGCCCTTGGTAGTTACCTGACACATGAATGCACTGATACTCTACTGAATACTTGGGATGGGGGAGGGCAGGGGAATCTTGGCAGATCTTTGGGGTTCTCTCTGGGCACTTTCCTTTCTAGAACTCTAGCTGCCCTGCTCTCGTGACTCTCCACTGCATCTTCTCAACTTAGGAAATACATTGGGATTCACCTGGGTATGCCCTCCACTCCATGCTGTGGGCCTGGAAATTTTCTCAAAGTAGTAAGCTAGTGTAATCATAGGGCTAACCTTGTCTATTTCTCTCAGGGAATCACTATTTTTCATTGTCTGATCTCTACTATCTTGAAAACCACCGCTTCACATATTTTGTTTTTTGTTTGTTCTTTTGGTTTGGCTAGGTTGAGCTGTTTTGGGAAGAAGAGAAATCTGGCTCCTATTGTCTTAGGTAGGTGACTTATTTTTTCTTCCTGGAAGCTTTCTGTGATATTCTTTTATCCTTACTGTTCAAAAAAGGCATAGATAGACTTAAAAAGCTTTTTCCTTTCCATTTATACTTGCTAAGTCATTTAATTTAAAAGTTTTTATTCTTTTTAAAGACTGAAAATGTTTATTCTTTTTAAAAAATTTCCTCCCTCCTGATATCTCTGCTCCACCTTTCTTCAACTCTTACTTGTTGGCTATTAGACTTCTTGGAGTTCTCTAGGTCTTTTAACTTTTTTTATCGTATTTTCTATCTCAATTTTTAAATTTTACATTTCTTTTTTTTTTTTAAAGATTTTATTTATTTATTTGACAGAGAGAGAGAGAGAGAGATCACAAGTAGGCAGAGAGGCAGGCAGAGACAGAAAGGGGGAAGCAGGCTCCCCGCTGAGCAGAGCTCCCGATGCGGGGCTCGATCCCAGGACCCTGAGATCATGACCTGAGCCGAAGGCAGAGGCTTTAACCCACTGAGCCACCCAGGCGCCCCAAATTTTACATTTCTTAGAGAGAATTTCCTAACTTTACCTCCCAACCCCTCTATTAATTTTATCAATTATAACTTCTCAGAGCTCTTATTTCCTTTATGTTAATTTATCACCACATAATACTTGTTTTATGGTCATCAAATCTTCCTTGTCTGGGCATCCTAATGAAAATTTTGTGCCTTAAGTTTTGCTCTATATCTTAATTACCTTTGGGTCTTAGCCAATCTATCTTTTTTTTTTTTCTTTTTTTAAATCTTGATCCTTTCAAGTTATAGGCATTTAATCAAATGTCTGGTGATCTTTGGTTGCTTGTTTTTATTTCCAAATGGAAAGGCTAATTGGAAGCTTTATGCTCTCAGCAGAGCTTGTCAACTACTAGAACATTTTTTAGGGAGAGCAGACAGGCAGGAGGCAGTTATTCAGGATCTCTGCTCCCTTATATTCTAAATTCCAAAAAATTGAGCCAAATATTTGGCTCCTTCCTCTGTATTCTGGAACAGCTTTTTTAAGCATCAACTGATTTAATTTTTTGAAGAAACTGAATCTGATTTCTAATTTATATGTAAACTTGAATTTTACTTATAATTTTGAGACATATTTCCTCATGTCATCTATCTCCCTTTTTAATTTTGTGTGCTCTGACTACCATATCTCATTTCTCTTTTTACAAACTCCATTCTTAAAAGGTATAAAGAGACATTTTTCTCATTTTTTATTCTATTTCTTAGAGAAAATCTTTTTTAAAAGCCTGATGATCTATCTCTGCATCTAATATGCTATGGTTTCTTTCTTATATTTTACTGAATCTTTTCATAAGTCTTATTCCATGTTTCAATATAAAGAGCTTATGTTTGTCCATAAAAAGGTAAATAAATGGTTGCTCTATGGTTACTCTCATTATTCAGAAGTTTGCTAATGGAATCCTCTCCTTGAGAAGCTAGTTGATGTAAATTTACATTACTAGGTGACAGTTCCAACAGCTGGAGAGTTAAGGAGGAGGAAGCTGGAGGCAGCGAAAGCCCTATCAGAGGACCTTCCCTGTGCTGCTTCCCACGAAGAGTTCTCTATACCTATAATTCAGTTAGGCTCAACCTAAATGCCAAGTAAAAGCTTATGTGGGTCTGGCTTCCTTTCTCACGCTGGCACCTAGTACATCTGGGACAAAGCATCCTCTGGGTTAACGACTTTCTTCTGGGTACAGATATACAATACAACAGAATTTTTTAAACTTATGTTTTAAGTGTCTGTAGTTCTTCTCCTGGCCTTCAAAAGACTCAAGAGTCTTTCTGACTCAGACAGTTATCAGGCCTCTGGTGTGTGACTCAGAATAGAGTACTGTTCCATACCCTAAAGGGTGGTAAGGAAGGGACTCAAGGTGGGGGAAGAATGAGAGGGAGACAAAACGAAAGTATTTGAGAGAATGACAATTAGCAGCAACAAAGAAAGGCAAAGAAGGATCCAGAGAGAAGGATCTTGAGAGAAGACTTAGAGTTTTCACTGTGTGAGATGTTAAGTTTCCTCCTCACTGCCCACTCCACCCCATTAAACACCACCCTACAGGAAATATCTACATTAACTTGTGAAGGTTTTTTGGAAGGGATTTTGTTGGGGTGCCTGGCTAGGTCAGTCAGTAGAGCGTGAGATTCCTGACCTCAGGGTCATGAGTTCAAGGCCCACGCTAGGCATGGAGCCTCCTTAAGAAAGGAAGGGCACGGGCGCCTGGGTGGCTCAGTTGGTTGAGCAACTGCCTTCGGCTCAGGTCATGATCCCAGAGTCCCGGGATTGAGTCCCATATTGGACTCCCGGCTCTGCGGGAAGTCTGCTTCTCCCTCTGACCTTCTCTCCTCTCATTCTCAGTCTCTCGCTCTCTAATAAATAAATAAAAATCTTTAAAATAAAAAAATAAAAAAAAGTAACATACTAAAAAAAAAAAAAAAGAAAGGAAGGGCACTTTGTTCCTTTTGGATGTGTCTGCACAGTATAATATACCTTAAGGCATGAGTCAGAAGGCCTGCCTCTTTTGGTTTGTATGAACCCTGTAGCCTCCTAGTGTACTGCCTTTTTTTTTTTTAAGTAGTGTCCACACCCAGCACAGAGTCTAGTGTGGAGCCCAATGTGGGGCCTGAACTCAAAACCCTAAGATCAAGACCTGAGCTGAGATCAAGAGTCGAATGCTTAACTCACTGAGTCACCCAGGCACCCCAAGTCCCCTACTCTTCTAAATTAGAGAGCACTGAGGCATCTCAGTTTGTGGCTCAGTTTGTGAATGTCTGATTCTTGGTTTTGGCTCAGGTTGTGATCTCATGGGTGGTGAGATGGAACCCTGCGTCAGACTCTGCACTCAGGAAGGAGCCTCCTTCCCCACCCCCATTTGTGCTCATTCACTCTCTCTCTCTCTCTCTTAAATAAATAAATCTTAAATAAATAAATTAGAGAGCATTACTTCCTAGCAGCGGCAGCTCCCACAGCCTTGTTGAAATTCTGCTACTTATAGTCAATGTGTGAGAATACTACAGTTTTGGAGCAGCAAAAGTGGAGTCCAAGTGGTATGCTCCTCTTCAACCCCATATCCCATGTTCCTTCCACATTACAGGGTTTACCAGGCAAGAATCCATTTACTTCCAAGGGACACTGCTACTTCTTGGAAGGAGGGCAGTAATTAGCCCTGGGCCACACTTCCTACTCTGTGTCTAAGTATGTTCCCATTTTGAGCATGTCAATGCTCATTCCCTGTTTCTGTGCTGGCAGCAAGTCATCTTATTGGGAGATGCCTATGGTGATGCTGCTAATCTACAAGGCCATCCTCCTTAATATGTACTCTGAGTGACCCCCCCTCTCCCAGATTCATTCATTAATTCATTTAACAAATATTTATGGGTCATCTCCTAGATAGAAGGAATACTGAAATAAAAGATACTATTTGTAACACAAAAGATAACCTTTTTGTTTCTCTAGTATGCTGTACTTATACAAAATTCTGCATTGTCCTTTTCATTGCTCTTGAATAGTTCTCAAATTATATAAATTTCTAAGATACAAACAACAATAATGAAAAGACTGTTTTTGTTTTCAAGGAGCTTCCGATCCAGAGACCAGGGGTAGGTGGGTACATGAGTAGGGGTGTGTGAAAAATGTATAACATAGGACAAAGAAAGCTATAAAAGGAATCAGCTTAGGGTGCTACAGGAGTAGACTGGAAGAACAATGGACTCAGGATGGAAAAAAGAGGGAAAGGAGGACAGAGAGAAACTCCTAAGAAAAGACAAAGGAGTTTAGTTTAGGGACTAACTTTGCACAACATCTACTTTCCATTTCAAGTTTTTTAACTTGTTCCATGCTCCTGAGAGATCATTGCTAGCTTTTCAGAGTGTTATAATGATGCACACTCACACCGGGGGGGCCCTTCATAAAAACAGCAAGTGGCAGACAAAAACCAGGCATACTGCCTTTCATACATACCTCGTATTTCATGGTAAAAAAGCCATCCCCTCCAATGCCCTCAAGTGCAAAGGCCTGTACAATTGGCCATTTCTCTACTACAAACATATCAAATATCTGCAAGTGACCTAGAGGAATCAAATAAAACAACATGTATCAAATACTATCCTGGATATAATAGTCTAAACCTGATCTAATGTGGTTAGACAGGCATCACCTCTCTCAAATTCACCCCAGCCACATTTAGCAAAATAAAAATGAAACAGAAAAAATGGTTAGATATTAAAACTAGAAATACAAAATGAAAGTCCAAGAAAATTCAAACCATAACAAGTTACATAAATTCAGATTTCTCTATAGCGTATTTTCACATTCTGGTTTCCTAAGTGAACAAGTTAAGTTAGTAAATAAATAGAGGCCTATTACATCTGACTTGCATCACTTAGTGGATGTAATTATTAACAGACTCAAACTTGGCTCTTCCCCCTTAAGAAACATAGCCAATCAATTTCCTCAAGGGAAAATTATCAAATCAAAAATTTTTCTTATAGCAACAGCTTTAATGCACAAAGTTTTTAAAAAATAAGATATAAGCACTGCTAAACTTGTTATTTTCCTTTATTTTTACACATTTTTGAGCCTCACTGTCAGCATATTTTTTTAATTAACATATAATGTATTATTCGCCCCAGGGGTACGGATCTGTGAACCATCAGGCTTACACATTTCACAGCACTCACCATAGCACATATCCTCCCCAATGTCCATAACCCAGCCACTCTATCCCTACCCCCTATCCCCCAGCAACCCTCAGTTTGTTTCATGAGATTAAGAGTCTCTTATGGTTTGTTTCCCTCCCAATCCCATCTTGTTTCCCATTTTTTCCCATTTTTCTTGTTTTTTTTCCATTTTTCCATTTTTCTTGTTTCATTATTTTCATTTTCATTCCCTCCCCCCCACAACCCTCACCCTGCCTCTCAAATTCCTCATATCAGAGAGATCATTTGTCTTTCTCTGATTGGGTTATTTCGTGTCAGCATATTTTTAACAGCTGCCTGAATTACTATTTCTTATTACCAAGAGCTTCCACAGCTATACTCTCCATATGATTAAGTGGCACAGCTAGATGGCAACTGTGGTAAATCCCATATCAATTTTTCTATCTGACTAGATGGCCTGCTGTGTTGTCACAGAAATTTCAGCTATGAGTACCATACCATCTTGCACAGAAAAATCCCCAAATTTCATTCTCCTTGATTATCTGCCTTTAATGAAAATAGATCAACGGGTTTCCCAGCTGAATGCCTCCAATGGAAGGAGCAGCAGAAACGCTGGATTCACACATCATCCAAGCAAGGTTCTAATATGGCTTGCTGTCAGACACTCACCTTGGGAGCTGTAAGGAATGCCAATTCTACTACAATCTCGAACCATGTCCACAAAGCTGGCAATTTTAAATTCTTCTGCAGCTTCCTCATCTTCATACTGAAGAGAGAAATTGAGGGGAAAAATAGGTTCTAAGGAGACATCATACAAAATCCCCTATTTTCTTGGTATTTTATCAACCAGAGTTAGCTCAAATGACATTTACAGAGGACTGCACCCAAGAGGGTGTTTCCAAAGCCAACTTTTTGTGTTTCCTGGTCAGATACCTGAATGCAAGAGATAAAACCTGTCTCAAAAATTCCCCAAAAGAGGGGCACCTGGGTGGCTCAGTGGGTTAAAGCCTCTGCCTTTGGCTCGGGTCATGATCTTAGGGTCCTGGGATCGAGCCCCACATGGGGCTCTCTGCTCTCTCTGCCTGCCTCTCTGCTTACTTGTGATCTCTCTGTCAAATAAATAAATAAAATCTTATTAAAAAATTCCCCAAAAGTTCACATGTTGTTCAAGGGTCAACTGTATATCAGTATTTTTTATGATTCTATTTTATTTTTTTGTTGGATTATAAATCTGTTGATATTTTAGTGATTGCTTAGGATTTATAGTAAATAACCTGAACTTAAAAAAAAAGAAAAGAAAGAAGGGTTTTTGACCCAATTAGGTCACCATTTCCATGAAATCCTAAATCTCAAGTCCCAATTTGATTTCCAGCCAAACCCTTGAAAAGAACCCAAAAGGAAATATATACCAAAAAATCCAAATACAGAAATGTTACAAAACCCTATCAAACTCTCCTGAGGCAGTCCATGGCACTAGTCCCCTAAAAGAATGGGTACAGGCTAATGATAAACAAGCAGGACAGGAAGCTAGGGTCACAAGCCTATGACTAGGTCCCAATTTGAAGAGTCCCTTTTGTCTGTCAGGCATACAATTTATTTATAAGGTAACCTCATAATGAATTATGAAAAGTTCCACTAAAACAAAACTTTTTTTGTGTAATGACATCCTACAATTTGATTTTCTTAAGGGGCCTCCTGTTCTAGATCTATACTCTTCTGAAAGAGTATCCTTGGAATATCTCTAAGTGCCTATTCTATCTTCCCCCCTTACCTCATTTTCCGTCATGCAGTGGAAATGCAGATTTCTCCAATGTGCCACATAGGGTAAGAGATAGCGATAGTTTACAGGATTGCAGTACAGATGGACACTATCTGACTTAATCAATATAATTACGTCTGTAAGGAAAACAAAATTAAATCATAACATTGTCAAAGGCATCTCCTTTACACATTTTCTGTTCACATAATTAATAATACCATTAAAGCTATTTCAAAGACAATGTAACAAAACTCTAAACTGAGAAGTTCTTTATAACTAGGCAACATGACTCAAAGTGTCTGTGTAACACTCATGTGTGGGCAGCAAGGGTTTTCTAGTTCCCATGCAATGCTCCCACCACTGTGGCCCTCTGGTTATGACAATGCAGGCATGGAATAAGTCAAAAGAACAGCCTTCGGGATGTTCTGCTCTTGTAAAGTTCAACACTGTCAAATCTGTGGTACCAACCTTAGATGTGTAGTTTGCTACAGAAATAAATACCAAATGAAAACTCCACAGCCTAAAGCCACTGAGGCAGGAAACATCATCGAGTACCGCCAGTGACAGTTCTTCTGCCGGCATGTCTAAAGTTCTTGGCTGGAGACCCAAGGTAATTATGGGCCTGAGGGCATCAATGCTCAGCTGTGGGAAGGGTTACTGTGTATGAGGGTGAATTTTGTACACAGGAAAGGCTGGGAGGAAGGAAGTAGAGGCAAGGGGACAAGGCTTCTAGAAATAGATCAGCAGCTCAGACTTAAGTAAAACCATGGATGTTGGTGGGTCAAATAAATAAAACAATCCCAAGTGTGCAAATAAACAAGTTAACAAGAGCCATGAAATGGGGCAGGAATACTAAAGCAGTTTGAAGACTTGAGACAGAAAGCAGTCACACTTCCAGAAAAAGAGCAGAGCTCCGCTGCATGGCTCCTCAGAAAGCAGAGCCACTGCAGGCATCTCTCTAACAAGATGATGCTAGGGGAGCTGCCGGAGGGGGTTGGCTGGAAATGAGAGGAGCAAGGGGTCAGCGAGCACCTGAAACAGCAAGTTTAGGGCAGTACCAACACAGTAACACAGTGTGACAGCCTGTATTCTACAAAAACCTAAGCCTGACGAATACCGACTGCAGCTGACCACGCCTCTTGAAATAAAGCTCCATGATGCTGACCTTCGGTCTTTCAAAAATCACTCTATGCCCCACACCTAGTGAGACCCAGGTATTTTAGGGAACATGGTATAGAGCAGCCTATTCACTGATGACTCTCAGTTAAGCACTAGAATCAAAAGGTGGCAAAAGATGGGACAGGGATCACCTCTCATCCTGTTGGTTTTCTTTATATAGGCCCTCTAAGAGCCTTGCCCTGAATCACTTGTAGATTGCCTTCTGAGGAGTGAGGGTTTAAAGTCACATGGAGAGGCTGAGGGGGGCTTCCTGTGTGGACTGTACTTTACACTAATGTGTAATACTCCACAAAGAATTAGGATCCAGTAAAAGAAATAATGCAACAACTACTGTTCTATCCTCAGAATCTCATAGGACTCTGATGTCATTGCTCTGAACAAAATTAACAGTAAAAGATGAAAGTGTAAGAAAATTGGATGAATATGTAAACTATTTTAAAAGTTTTTTTAAAAAAGTAAATCCTTCATGTTGGCCTCTTTTCCTCTCATATAGAGATCAAAATGTAGATGCATAAATCCAGTGATCTCAGTCTGCCAACTACTTGGATTTAAAAAATGAATTTGGGGCGCCTGGGTGGCTCAGTGAGTTAAAGCCTCTGCCTTTGGCTTGGGTCATAATCTCAGAGTCCTGGGATTGAGCCCGCATCAGGCCCTCTGCTTAGGAGGAAGCCAGCTTCCTCCCACCGCCCCAGCCACGACCTGCCTCTCTGCCTACTTTGTGATCTCTCTCTCTGTCAAGTAAATAAATAAAATCTTTTAAAAAATGAATTTACTAATTCATTTTTAATTCATTAATGATTTATTAATTCAGTCAACGAAAATGCTCATTTCATAAGTACCCATTGTTTCAGATGGGAGGATAAAGACAATAAGCATGATAAGCAAAAAAGGCACACCTTTGAGGATTTAAACTATTTCCTTAATTTCAGTACTACAATATCCTTACCAACTTCGGCTGCAGTGAAATGTATGGCTGGTATGAGCATCTGTCTTTTTATAATTCTAAATGGCTGCCAAGATGAATTGTTTTTTTTTAAAGTAGGCTCCATGCCCAGCGTAGAGCCCAATGCAGGGCTCAAACTCCAACCCTGAGATCAAGACCCAAGCTGAGATCAAAAGGCTGGCCCTTAACCGACTAAGCCACCCAGGTACCCCAAGATGAATTCTTTCCAAACCAGTAGATGTTGTACAGCATAAAGAAACATTTTTTTTAAAAAAAGATTTTATTAAAAAAAAAAAAAGATTTTATTTATTTACTTGAGAGAGAGAGCACAGCAGGGGGAGTGGGAGAGGGAGAAGCAGGCTCACCGCTGACCAGGGAGCCCAATGCAGGGCTTAATCCCAGGACGCTGGGATCATGACCTGAGGCAAAGGCAGATGCTTAATGAACCCAGGTGCCCTGCATAAAGAAGCATTTTTAAAAATCAAAATCTGAAACTAAATTTGAAATTGAAAGAAAATTTTTTAAAGATTTTATTTATTTATTTGACAGAGAGAGAGATCACAGATAGGCAGAGAGGCAGGCAGAGAGAAAGGGGGAAGCAGGCTCCCCGCTGAGCAGAGAGCCCGATGCGGGGCTCGATCCCAGGACCCTGAGATCACGACCTGAGCCGGAAGCCGAGGCTTTAACCCACTGAGCCACCCAGGCACCCCGAAAATTGAAAGAAATTTAATGAAAGTTATAATTGCAACCTGCTCCTTCGGCACTTCCTAATAAAAAGTAAATCTTGGGGCACCTGGGTGGCTCAGTTGGTTGAGCAACTGCTTTCGGCTCAGGTCATGATCCTTGAGTTCCAGGATCGAGTCCCACATCGGGCTCCCAGCTCCACGGGGAGTCTGCTTCTTTCTCTAACCTTCTCTCCTCTCATGCTCTCTCTCACTTTCTCTCTCAAATAAATAAATAAAATCTTTAAAAAAAAAAAAGTAAATCTTTAATCCATCTATAAGGATAAACACTGTTAAGGATTTTACCACAGAAGAATTTTCACATCCAGCACACCAGGGTTCCTTAAACTTAGAACTACTGATAGTTTAGACCACCTCATTCTTTGTTGTGGGGGGCCGTCCGGGTGCACTGTAGATGTCTAGTAGCCACTCTGCCCAGTTGTGACAATCAAAAATGTCTTCAGAGATGGCCAAATGCCTTCTGGGGAATAAAACTGCCCCGCTTTAAAACCATTGCACTACAGCCACTGCAAGATGACTTCAATATCATATTCACTATCCGATGTTAGCTTTCATGCCCTCCCCAGCTGCTCCACAAGAGCTGCCTGTCTCTTGTCCAGTTTGATTTGTCTATTCCTGTGTCTCCTGATCCATCTGGCAGCCAAGTCATGATGCTAAGTATGTGACATCAGAGACAGCTCCTGGGCATCAGCCCACGACAGCATCAACACAGGGAGAGTGTCTCAGAGCTAAAGAAAGGGGAATGTAAGCAGAAAGCCTTCACTGTAATCATGGGCATCGTCATGAATTAAAGTCACCCAGAAAACAATATCCATAGACAGAAATGGACAAAGAGCCTTTGTTCCGAAGCTGAAGATCCACATGAAGTCTTCCTTGTAGGAGTAGCCTGCAGGCTCATCCTTTACCCACAACTGAACGTGCTTTCACAGGACAACAGCACATAATCTGAACCTCCCAGCACGTAAAGGCAGGGGGCAATTCAGAGGAAAACTAGTACCTTGCCAAGAAGATATAAAGCCAAACTGATATGCATGTTTCCCTCTACAGCTGACTTAGCCAGTAAACATATTTTGAAAACTACTTGTCACTAGTCTTATATCAACCAGTAGGTTACTAACAGGAACATACTACTTAATACTTACCATCTAGAACTTCTTCAGAAAATCCTGTTTTCTCAAAATCACTTGTATTCTGATTGTACAAACCAAAGAGAAGATAATTCGCCAGCTCTCTGCAGCCTTCATTGTACCTGCTATCAATTCCTACAAAGCAAAAAAGGCTCTGATCAGCGGTACTATGGGACACAAATGAGCCCAATAAATTGCCCCTGCTCAACAAAACCCTCATGGTTAGGTTAAAGGCAGAAGCTCACACCAGTTTTGTACCAGAAACCAAATTAAGCAATTCTATGAAAGAAGCATCAAGTACTCTTACTTGGTTTTCAAGATCTATATAGTTTAGACAATTAAATAGTACACATCAATGAAATCATTAATTTCCAAAAAGCAATTTTTTCAGTATAGAAAGAAGCAGAAAATAAGGTCTGAGTCCTGCCATGGCTGGTTAAAGATTTTGGAATACTTTTCAGTTAGAATAGGAATAGGGGATAAAAAATATTCACTTCTCAAAGAGAGCTTTACCAAAACATGGGGGATCAAATAAAAGCAGATTAAGGTAGTTTGAAAAGAACTGAAAGTGAAAAAGAGTACAAGTGAATGGAACTACAGACACCCATCATTTCACAAACATTTATTAAGCTCAAGCCCCATCACTGTGCTGGATGCTGGAGTGTGTGGTAAAGCCTGCAAATGGCCCCATGAAGCTTATAGTCTAGTTGGACTGGGTCAGAGACAAAAAAAAAATTAAACAGTACACCTTCTTTTTTTTTTTTTTAAAGATTTTATTTATTGGGGCGCCTGGGTGGCTCAGTGGGCTAAAGCCTCTGCCTTGGACTCAGGTCATGGTCTCAGGG
>CM052811.1:95301281-95382090 GCA_028533885.1 Nasua narica | reverse complement strand
GTCAGTGGGGAGCCTGCTTCCCCCTCTCTCTCTGCCTGCCTCTCTGCCTACTTGTGATTTCTCTCTCTCTCTCTGTCAAATAAATAAATAAAATCTTTAAAAAAATACTTTATTTATTTATTTGACAGAGAGAGATCACAAGTAGGCAGAGAGGCAGGCAGAGAGAGAGGGGGAAGCAGGCTCCCCGCTGAGCAGAGAGCCTGATGCGGGGCTTGATCCCAGGACCCTGAGATCATGACCTGGGCTGAAGGCAGAGGCTTTAGCCCACTGAGCCACCCAGGCGCCCCTAAACAATACACTTTCACTACTGCTTCTCAATGGCACGGGCATAGGTACTACCTGTCTCCTGAGTATCTCTGAACATGTCACGGGCAGGGCGTAGCTATCTACATGAGGCTGAGGAAGGAGTTGGAGCAGAAAGAGCTCCAAGAAAAGAAATATGGCTAGAGCCTGGGAAAGAGGACTGGCAATGGTCACTCAGACAAGTGAAAAAAAGTAATGGTCATTTAGACCAGAGGGGCCCAGGGTCTGCCTGCGGCAGAGGACTTCTAATATAAGAGAACTCCCTTCTAAGTTGAGATCAAAGCAGCACAGCCCTGTTCTATCCCATTCAACGCTTCAGTGAAGGGAGGGGTGAAGAAGAATATCAAAAGCCAGAATGGACTGGCCTATCTGAGGCCCAAAGTTTAAAGGGCTACCGAGTTAAAAATAAACAGTAGACCAGGCAGACCTAGCCTCAGCAGGTCCACTTCTAAGGGTTCCAGCCGCATAAATTGCTGACATGAAAAAGACTGACCATGTAAAATTAAAGGCAAAAGAAACTATGTAGGCACCATACTTTAGCTGGCAAAGTTGTTTCTCATAGGGTATTACAGGTTAACAATTCGGATACTGCTATACATGTATACTGGAATTAAACAAGTAAACTGGATGATGGGTGCCAAGTTTTCTACTGATGAAGTAGAAGTTACAGATAAGCAAAAGGCGGAAATGAGAATAATCTACATGGGTAGGCTGGAGACATTAATATGAATTCATGTTTAGCTTAATATAGATACAGATGGTTACATAACATTTACAGGTAATGTACGCACAAGTATTTTGTTATTCTGTCAGCTGCCCCAGGGCCTAGAAGCAATGACATCCCAGTAGTAAAAAGAGTGTATCCAATGCCCAGATCCTGGTTTCTAATACCATTCTCCAATAAAAGGAACCCCAGCACTCTTTGGAGAAATGGCTGATTCTAGGACTGGAGCAGGAAATATATAAAATAAGCCTAGAGTATCATATAGTGCTAGAAAGTACAGAAGTGCTCAACAAGTGCTAAACTTTGATTACGGCGTTGGGGGAGGTATGTCAAAGGGAGGGACACAGAAGCCAACTGAAATGATAGCATAAGTACAGTAATAAACAGGTGCTTTTATTCATAGGTAAATTCATGGCAAAGACAGCCCCCACCCTTCTGAGGGGTGTAGCTAGATAGAGAATCCAATGAATGGATTCTTTAAATCCAATTTAAACACAGGCGCCTGGGTAGCTCAGTGGGCTAAAGCCCTCTGCCTTCAACTCAGGTCATGATCTCAGGGTCCTGGGATTGAACCCAGCATCAGGCTCTCTGCTCAGCAGGGAGCCTGCTTCCTCCTCTCTCTGCCTGCCTTTCTGCCTACTTGTGATCTCTCTCTCTGTCAAATAAATAAAAATAAAATCTTTAAAATAAATAAATCCAATTTAAACATTTGAAACCTTTGGTGGGAATTTCAGGTTCACCTATGGTTTTGTTTTGTTCTGTTTTTAGGTAAAATACAGCTTTATTTAACAAAAAATATTGTAATTTCTACCATAAATCCATATTTCCTTCTAAAAGCAGAAAACTTGATCACATTTTCCCAAGTAAGCTCAGTAAAATTATTATTCAGTTTTTTAAATTTAAAATTTTGACAATTTTTAAGGTTCTGTCCTTCATTTTCTCCCCTAAATACCATTTAAATTTCAGAGGGCTTCTGCAGGGGTGTGTGTGTGTGTGTGTGTGTGTGTGTGTGTGTGTGTTGAGTGTATATGGTCAAGAGGCATTCTTTGTTCTCTGCTGGCATCTGCTGCTATTTTTTTTTATTTTTATATTTTTATTTTAATCCAATTAATTAATATATAGTGTGATTAATTTCAGAGGTAGAGTTCGGTGACCCATCAATCTTATATAACACCCAGTGCTCATTATATCACGTCCCCTCCTTAATGTCCAACACCCAGTTACCCGATCTCTCTATCCCCCTCCCCTCTAGCATCCCTCAGTTTGTTTCCTACAATTAAGAGTCTCTTATGGTTCGTCTCCCTCTCTGATTTCATCTCGTTTTATTTTTCCCTCCCTTCCACTATGATCCTGTTTTGTCTTAAATTCTACGTATCAGTGAGATCATATGATAATTGTCTTTCTCTGACTGACTTATTTCACTTAGCATAATACCCTTTAGTTCTATCCACATTGTTGCAAATGACAAGATTTCATTTTTTTGGATGGCTGAGTAGTATTCTATTGAATATATATACCACATCTTCTTTATCCCTTGTCAGTGGACATCTGGGCTCTTTCCATAGTTTGGTTATTACACCATAACTGCGTTTTTATGGAGTCCTACCAACCTCTGGGCTGAGTAGTGGAATCAGGATTCAAACCCAAAACCTGCTTAGTTCCAGAGTACGTTTTTAACCACTCTGCACACTGCCTCTCACAAGCTTAAATGCAAGTGCTGTTAAGTGAGAACACAAAATCATGAACATGTGAGGAAAGACAAATAAGAACCTAGTAGTGGTTTGCTTCTGGGAAGGAACTTGGGTGGTTGATGGACGAACCACCAGACTTTTTTTTTTTTTTCCAAACCATGAGACTTAATAATTCCACTTCCACAACCCAATACTATGGGTATAAATGAAAATGAGATAAAGAACATGAATCTGATACAGAAAAATCTCCAAGATACATTGTCAAATGAAAATTTAAAAATTAGGTTAACGACAGTATGAATAAAATGTTCCTGTTTGTGTTAAAAAAAAAAAGATTCCATTGGCAATGTTATCTCTGGGGAGTGAAACTGGGTATTTGGGATGGTTAGGAAGCTCTGTTCATTATCATTTGTGTACTGTCTTAATTTTTAAATTATATGATGCATTTTCATAATAAAAAAAATTTAAGGAACATATAAATGCCCAGTTCTGCCACTCGATGTTCCTGAGCAAGTCTGTTTCATGTTCTAGAGTTTTAGTCTTCCGCTCTGTAAAAAAGAGACAACGCTGCTCCCTTTCAAGGCTGCTGTGAGGAGAAATGAAGTAACATGTACAAAGTGTCCGCCCTGTAGTAGGGCCTCCTTATCCCGCTGATAGGTCACGTGACCTCATGAGAACAGCAAAAGATTTCAAGGGAACAAGAGCTGGGAGAAGGACACCAACTCAAGCTTATCTCACAATGATACAATTATTAATATCTTCCTTGAACAGAAGCCAAGTTGCCCCACCTTGTTAAAAGCACTGACCTAGGATGCAGAGGATCCCATCAGGTTGAGACTTGCTGCTCTGGGTCAAGATGCTCTGAACCTGGCGGAGTCGGCTGCAGCTGCAATAAGAACAGAAATCAGCTCCTGAGTGCCAGTGCATGAAGGCATGAGGACAAGGAATGATGCTAGGGATGGAAAGTGGTCCTTGCCTGTTTTTGATATCAAAACTATAACATGAACTGGGAAGCACTCCCTTCTCCTCTATTTTCTGGAAGAGATTATGCAGAATTTACCTGAAGCCTAAATCTGAACTGCTGCTTACAAACTGGACAGTCTGTGGCTCAACACAGAATGGAGCCAAAGACCCTCTCATGGTCAATGCTAGACAGGACTGGGACTCAGCAGTTGATCAGAAGTCTCTCCAATGACTTCTCATTTTTGAGGATTATCAAAGAAGAGTGTCCACAATTATTTGCCCTAACTGTGGTCCCCATCAGTTTGTCAAAAACAAAAATGAAAAACATATAAAAACCAAAAAATTGGTTTAAGGACCTAAGTGAAGTTCTGATTCATCATCACAACTACCCCCAGTTAGAGTGTCAGCAAAGGGTATTTGTTCCCATTTCTGGGCAGGTTTACTCCCGTGGCCCTAGCGATACTCCGTCCTCCCAAACAAAGCATAAGGAAAGCCACTCCCAGACATTAATATCACTTCAAAGGATTCCATGCTCTCCATACCAACCCCTCCTCCTTCCCAGCAGTCCCAGAAAAAAGGTGTTCAATTTCCTGCTTAAGACTGATCCTTCCGCCAGATCTCTCCCTGTCGCCTCCACTATTCATTCCCTAACATTCCTTAATTTTTTCCCTACAGTCAACATATTCCCAGGCTTAACACAACATTATTAACTAAGATCCTCCACAAACCAACTACACTAACTGTTCCGTCTATGACAATCAGACTTCATCCCCGCCCCTCACTGAATCTACTCAAGTGCCCTGCCCTATACTCAACCAAACAACAGTATTCAGTCAAACATCACTATTTCTCTTCCCTGAATTCTTTCCCTCCCCTCCCCGGATTCTTTCTCATGTTTCCACTCCCCAAAAAATCCATTCCATGACTTAGTTGTCATTATCACTGTCTTCCCTCACAGTGTTCACATATACCACCTAACATCAAAACCAAAAGACAGTACTCCCAGAAAAGAAAGCTATAGACCAATATCCACCATGAATATAGCTCTAAAAACCCTTAATAAAGTATTAGTAAATAGAATCCAACAACATATAAGAATAATTATACACCATGACCAAGAGGGGTTTACCCGAGGGATGCAAGGCTGGTTCATTATTGGTAAATCAATCAGTGTAATCCATCATATTAAGAGGCTAAAGAAGAAAAAAAATTACACAACCATATAATTGATACAGAAAAATCATTCAACAAAATTCAACACTTGTTCACAATAAAAACATTCAGAAAACTAGGAATTAAGATTATATTTAACAGTTAAAGACTGAATGTTCTTGCCCTAAAAGGAGGAGTAAGAAAAAAACGTCTACTCTCATCACTCCTATTCAACGTGACAATGGAAGTTCTAGCTAGTGCAATAACGCAAGAAAAGGAAATAAAATACATATATATTGAGAAGGAGGAAATAAAACTATCATTATCTGCAGATGACACAATGGCCTATACAGAGAATCTCATGGAATCTATAAAAAAACAAATCCTAGAACTAATAAGTGAGTTCAACAAGGTTGCAAGGTCAACATATATAAATCAGCTCTATTTCTGTATCAAAGCAATGAACACATGGAAACCAAAATTAAAAACACAATGCCATTTAAATATAAATTTAACAAAATGTACAGGATTTACACATTAAAAACTATAAAACACCGCTAAAGGAAATCTAAGAAGGGGCACTGGGGTGGTTCGGTTGCTTGAGCGTCAGACTCTTGATTTAGGTTCAGGTCATGATCTCAGGGTGGTGAGATCGAGCCCCACACGCTGAAAATTCTCTCCCTTTCCTCCCCCTCTGCCCCTCTCCCTGTTCACATGTGCTTTTTCTTTTTTTTTTTTAAGATTTTATTTATTTATTTAACAGAGAGAGCGAGATCACAAGTAGGCAGAGAGGCAGGCAGAGAGAGAGGAGGAAGCAGGCTCCCCGCTGAACAGAGAGCCTGATGTGGGGCTCGATCCCAGGACCCTTGAGATCATGACCGGAGCTGAAGGCAGAGGCTTTAACCCACTGAGCCACCCAGTTGCCCCTGCTCTTTCTCTCTTTCTAAATAAATAAATAAATAAATAAATAAATAAATAAATAAATAAATAAATAAATAAAATCTTTCAAAGAAAGGAAATCAAAGAACATATAAGTAAAAAAAAAAAAAAACCAAAACAAACAAAAAAAAAAAAAAAAAACCCCAAAAAAAACAAAAACAAAAAAAAAGAACATATAAGTAAATGAAGAGACACTGTGTCCATGGATTGGAAGTCTTGAGAGAGTCAATTCTCCCTAAATTGATGTACAGGTTTAACACAATTCCTTCAAAATTCCAGCAAGATTTTCTGTAGATATAGATAAGATTAACCCAAAACTTACATGGAAAGGCATAGGAACTAGAATAGCTAAAAATTTTTGGAAGAAGAAAAAAAAAGATAAGGAGAGGGATCACTCTCACGTCAAGACTTATTATACAGCTAAAAGTACTCAAGACTGAGTGGAACTGATTATGAGACAGACACATATATCAATGGAACACAACAGAACTGCCAGAAATAGACCTACACAAATATAGCTAATTAATTTCTGATAAGCATTCAAAAGCAATACAGTGGAAGAATAGTCTTTTCAATAAATGGTGTTGGAGGAAATGGGTGTCCACAGACAAAAACCTCAACCTAAATTTTGTACCTTATACAAAAATGAACTCAAGGTAGATCACGGATTTAAAATTTTAAATATGAAACTACAAAGGCTTTAGTTGTTGTTTTTTTTTTTTTAAGATTTTATTTATTTATTTGACAGAGCACAAGTAGGCAGATCGGCAGGCAGAGGGAGAGGGAGAAGCAGGCTCCCCACTGAGCAGAGAGCTCAAGGCAGGGCTCAATCCCAGGACTCTGGGATCATGACCTGATCCGAAGACAGATGCTTAACTGACTGAGCCACCCAGGTGGCTATACAATCTTTAGAAGATAACAGAAGAAAATCTTCAGCACTTAAGGTTTAATGAAATTCTTATATAAGGTTTAATGAATTCTTGATACCAATAGTATAATCCATGAAAGAAAAAAAATCAATAAACTGGACTTCTTCAAAATTGTAAACTTTTGCTTTGTGAAAGACCCTGTTCAAAGAATGAGAAGACAAGCTACAGACTGGGAGAACATATTTATATCACATATCTGACAAAGTAGAATATATAAAGAACTCTCAAAACAACAGTAAAAAAATTAAAATCCAATTAGAAAATGGCTAAGAGGCATAAAGAAACATTTCCTCAAAGAGGATATAGAGATGCCAGATAAGCACCTGAAAAAATGTTCTATCTACATCATTATCCATTAGGAAAATGCAAATTAAAACCATAATGAGATATCGCTATACATCTATTAGAAAAGGTAAAATAACAAACAATGACAATACCAAAATGCTGGGGAGGATTCAGAGAAACCAGATCATTCATACATTTCTAAAGAAAATTAAAGAAGACATCAATAATGGAAATACATCCATGAACATGCTCTGGAAGCCTTCATACTATTAAACTGTCAATACTACAGAAAGTGATCTCTGGATTCAGCACAATCCCTATCAAAATCCCAGTGATGTTTTTTGTAGGAACAGTAAAATCCATCCTAAAATTCATAAGAAATCTCAAGGGACCGAGAATTCTCAAAACCATATTGAAAAAGAAGGACAAAGCTGGAGGACTTCCTGAATACAACAGTAACTACAAAGCTAATAAGGTAATCAAAACAGTGTGGTATTGGCACAAAGATAAGACATTTTGAACAATGGAATGGAACAGAGCTCAGAAATGAACTCTTTTTGTGACTGGCTTATTTCACTCACTCTGAAATAAAACTTCAGTTTTATTTCACTTCATGAAACTGAATTTGGCAATGATATATCGCTATGACACCTAAAGCACAGACAACAAAATAAAAAATATGTAAATTAGACTTTATCAAAATTAAAAACTTAAGTTCACAGAAGGACACATCAACAAAGTGAAAAGGCAAACCATAGAATGGGAGGAGGTATTTGTAAATCATGTATCTGGTGAGAGCTAATATCCAGAATATATAAAGCACTCCTACAATTCAACCATACACACACACACACACACACACACACACCCATTCAAAATAGGCAAAAGACTAGAATACATATTTCTCGAAAGAAGATATATGAATAGCCAATAAGCACATGAAAAGATATTTAACATCACTAATCACGAAGCAAATGCAAATCAAAACAACAAAGAAATACTAATCCCACAAATTAGGATAGCTACTATTAAAAAAAGAAAAAAACAAACAAGGATGGGGAGAAATTGGAACCTTTGGGCACTGTTGGTGGGAATGTAAAACTGTAGCCGCTGTGGAAAACAGTATGGCAGTTCCTCAAAAAATTAAAAATAGAGGGGCAAGGGGAGGGAAAAATTTTAAAATCGAATTATTTTATAATCCAGAAATTCCACCTCTGGGTATATATCCAAAGAAACCAAAAACAAAGATTTGAAGAGATATTTGTATACCCATGTTCCCGGCAGCATTATTTGCGATATTCAAAAGATAGAAGTTGGGCGCCTGGGTGGCTCAGTTGGTTAAGCAACTGCCTTTGGCTCAGGTCATGATTCCGGAGTCCCGAAATCGAGTCCCACATTGGGCTCCCAGCTCCATGGGGAGTCCACTTCTCACTCTGACCGTCTCCCTTCTCATGCTCTCTCTCACTCACTCTCTTTCCTAATAAATAAATAAATAAAATCTTAAAAAAAAAGATAGAAGCAAGTATCTATTGACATGAATAAACAAACACTGGTATATACATACAGTGGAAGATTATTCAATCTTAAAAGAAAGGAGATTCTGAAACATGCTAAAAGATGGATGAACCTTGAAGACATTATAGTAAGTGAAAAATAAACCATTTGCCAAAAGACAAGTATCATATTCCATTTTTATAAGACACCTGCAATATTCAACTTTATAGAGATAGAAAGTACAGTAGTGGTGTTAGGCTGGGGGAAAGAAGTGGGGTTACTGTTTAATAGGTACAGAGTTTTATAAGATGAAAAGGGTTCTGTGGGTGAATAGTGTGGGATTAAAGCACAACAATATGAATGTACATAAAAAATGTACATTTAAAAAATGGTTAAGATGATAAATTTTGTTACAGGTATTTTACCACAAATAAAAAAAACTTAAGTTAAAAAAGGTCAATGTCATGTAAAACAAAAGAACAGAGAACAGAGAGGGAGAACTCTTCTAATGTGAGAGATTAAATAATAACAATACAATATAAAAATCTTAATTTGGGGGTGCCTGGGTGGCTCAGTGGATTAAAGCCTCTGCCTTCGGCTCAGGTCATGATCTCAGGGTCCTGGGATCGAGCCCCACATCGGGCTCTCTGCTCAGCAAGGAGCCTGCTTCCCCCCTCTCTCTCTGCCTGCCTCTCTGCCTATTTGTGATCTCTCTCTCTGTCAAATAAATAAATAAAATTAAAAAATAAATAAATAAAAATCTTCATTTGATTAAAATCAAAAAGAAAAACGGAAATATCCATGAGACATCTGGAAAAATTTCAATATGAACTGGTTATCTGACAGTAGTAGGGAATTATTGTTAATTTTCTTAAATGAGATTTATTGTATTTATACCTAGAATAAATTTTTTTATTTAAAGATTTTATTTTTAAATTTTAAAAAAATATTTAATTTTTTAAATATTTAAATATTTTTATATTTAAAAAAAGATTTATTTTTTTAAAGATTTTATTTATTTATTTATTTGACAGAGAGAGATCACAAGTAGGCAGAGAGGCAGGCAGGCAGTGAGGGGGAAGCAGGCTCCCTGCTGAGCAGAGAGCCTGATGCAGGGCTCCATCCCAGGACCCTGAGATCATGACCTGAGCCGAAGGCAGAGGCTTTAACCCACTGAGCCACCCAGGCGCCCCTGTCCTTTTTTTTTTTAAGCAGATACATGTGGAAGTCCTTAGAAATGTCAGGCTATCTGTAATTCACTTGAAAAGGGTTTAACAAAATCAGAATGAGGAAAAGAAAAATAAAGATCACACACACTCAAAACTGTTAAAAATTACTGACCCTATGTGGTGGGTATATCAAATATTCATCGTACTACTCTTCCACCTTCTCTGTATTGTTTGAACATTTTCTTAATAAAAATCTGGGGCTGGAGGTAAGGGTGGAGCAATTTAGGGTTTTAAAAGCAGCAAAGCAGAAATTGCAAGATGATCAAGATTAAATAAAAAACCTTCCTTCCCTGGGAAATGGTTATCTGCCCCTCTCCTCTTTTTCATGTTTACTACAAGGTCAATCTTGCAATCATTCTCTGCACTGGAAATACTTTATCCAGTTGGTCCTTTGGCTCATTTCCTAACCCATATGAACAGCAGATAGACTGACTGCCAAGGTTACCAAGAGCTCTTTAGTTTTCAAACTAACAACCAGCCAGTGACAAAAAGCATGAATATGTCATGTGACCAGGAAACAAACAGCTCCCCCAACTACTGCTGTGGAAAGCCAAGACAATACCGAGATAGGAGCGAAAAGCGTTTTTTTCCACAAGTATCTTCGCCAAAAAATTAGAAGCATATAAAATACAGAAAGACCTTCCTTTTCCCAGAGTAAAACATTATCCTAATTAGTATCTCTTAAATGAGTAAAACTAAATTCAGTTCTCTCCTTTATACATTTTCCTGCTTCTCAAATTCTTAACTAGAACATAGCCTATTATTTGTCACTGAACCATTAAACTTGTCACTTACTGAAATACTTATTAAAAAAACCCCAGTAAGTAAGGGAAAACCACAATTACTGGTATTTCCAGCACCTAGAATTAGCCTCTATTAACATTTTGGCATACTTGCTTTTCTCTACCTTAGTGTCACATGTAAAATATTTATTATCCTTTTTTTTTTATAAAAAAATGGAATATTAAAATTGTCATTGTTCCTGACCCCCAGAGGTCACCACTGGGCCTGTTGTATATCCACCAATCTCTCTCTCTCTCTTTTTTTTTTTCAATAGAAACTTTCAAACATACACCAAGTCCAGCAAGAGACCGCCCTTTGGCTTCCCGGTTTACCAGGATGGCTAGCACATCCTGGGTAGACAGATGGCCTGTGTCAGCACGACTTGACAAAGTTCCTCTTTCGAATACCTGTAGTCTCAGCAGACCCACTAATGTAGTTTACGTCAAATATGCTGCTTGTATACTATACTTTATTTCTGATTCTCCCTGCGTTCAGACTCAGAATCTACACAATAGATGATAAAGTGAAGAAGCCAAGACCTAAACAGAAGCTGTTTACCCAAAGTCTTAAAGCTGAGCCAGGATTAGCAGCACCAAATGTAAGCCACAAGATACCTTAACTCTGAACTTTTCCTTTCTGTTACACCTCACTGATATCCTGACAATAAAGTTTGCCACAGACACAGTATTTCCGAATTCTAAACAGTCAGTCATCTCTGTTTTTCCCATCTCTGGTTTTATAATAGTTAATTCACTGCTTTTACAAGTTACTGTATACACAGCCAGGTATATTTTCTTGTTTAGATTTCATTATCCTGGTTCCCTGGAAATGAAGGACAAAAAAACCCTGAAAATTTTATTTTTGCCTGTTTTTTTTTAAATTTGTGACTTTGTTAACTTTTTTATCAAAATTAAATAATGAATATATTGTCCTTATATTTTGTACACTTTATGTTTTGATTGTTTTACAAAGTGAATCCTCATGCTAATCTGATTCACCTTATCATAGAAAACTGCTGTGAACAAATTGGTGTGAATCTCTCAGTAATGTTTAGTTTGGGGAAGTTTTCTGGGGGTTGGATTGTTTTTATATAAAACCATAATCATGAGATACGTAACTGCTCTGCACATGCTTTTTTCACTTAACATTATACCTTAAGACCTTTCCAAGTTAGTACATAGAACTCAACTGCATTTTTTAAAAGTGCCATACTGTATTCTTTGTTTTTATTTAACCAGCCACTCTGATTGAATATTCAGGATATTATTTTCATAATGCAAATAATGCTTCAAAGAATAACTATATCCATCTTTGGCACTGTAAAAATTTCTCTAAGGCAGAGACCTAAAAAGTAGCACTGTCAAGTTAAGAAGTATCTGCATTTTAAATTTTGATAGATGTTGCCTAATTGTTGTCTTAAAACAGTCCCCTACAACATACCAGAGTACCTGTTTCCCCACAACTTTCTAAACCATGTGTTATCACTCTTCACCTAATTCTCATTATCATACTTTTACATTTCTCACTAATCACTAGGGAGACTGTCAAATGTTACTGATCATCTATATTTCCTTTTCTGTGAATGCATATTCTTGTTCTTTATCCATTTTCTATTTAGTCATATTTCTATTCTGTCATATTTCTATTCCATAGTCTATTTAGTCTATTTAGTCTATTTCTATTCTGAATAATTTACATATTCCATATTTTAAAAGTCATATTTTAGCCATATGCTGCAAATATTTTCTTGAAACTCCTACACTTTGTTTATGGTATCTTTTTCATGCAGGAAATGTCAAGTTTTATTTAACTAAATCTGCCTAACTTTATCTTTAGGCTTAGGAGTTTTAGGTCTTGCTTTTGTGTCTTCCCCACTATTATATAAAAAAAAAGTCAATTATTTAATTTTGTGTGTGTGTGTGTGTGTGTGTGTGTTTTAAACATTTAGCTCTTTGCTCCTCTGGAACTTGCTTTTTTACTTTTGCAAAGCAGGAATATAAGTGTATTATTTTATTTGAGAGAAACCATGAGCTGTGGGGAGGGGCAGAGTGAGGAGAATTCCTCCTCATTGAGCAGGAAGCTTGAAGCTACTTGATTCCAGGACCCCGAGATCATGACCTGAGCAGAGGGCAGATGCTTAACTGATTAAGCCACCCAGGTGCCCCAATATAACTGTATTTTTCCTCCAAAATATAAATGACTGTCCCAAACCACATATTGATCCTTTTCATCCTCTGCTGTAGAATGCTACTTTTAGCATATGCTAAACTATTATATAAAGCAGGATCCATATTTTTGATCCTTATTTGATCTAGTCTCTCAGAAATAGCACGCTTAAAAAAATAATCAAAATTACTACTTGAACTTTGTGATAAATGGATTATTTTTATATCTTAGAGGGTGAGTTCTATCATTGTTTCAAAGACCATGGCTTTTATCGAACATTTTCTTTTCTTTTCTTTTCTTTTTTTTTAAAGATTTTACTTATTCATTAGAGACAGAGCACAAGAGTGGAGGGAAGAGGCAAAGGGGGTGGGGAGGAGACTCCCAACTGAGCAGGTCGCACAAAGCAGACACTTAACCACCTGAGGCACCCAGGTGCCTCTGAACACTTTTTCTTTCTTTCTTTTTTTAAAGATTTTATTTGTCAGAGAGAGAGAGAGAGAGAGCATGAGAGAGCACAAGCAGGGGGAGTGGCAGGCTCCCAACAAGCAAGGAGCCTGATGAGGGACTTGATCCCAGGACCCTGGGATCATAATTGGAGCAGATGCTTAACCAACTGAGCCACCCAGGGTCCCTGAACATTTTCTTTTTTTTTTTTTTACTTTTTTTTTTTAATTTTATTTATTAGAGAGAGAGAGACTGAGAATGAGAGGGGAGAAGGTCAGAGGGAGAAGCAGACTTCCCGCAGAGCCGGGAGTCCGATATGGGACTCGATCCCGGGACTCCGGGATCATGACCCGGGCCGAAGGCAGTCGCTTAACCAACTGAGCCACCCAGGCGCCCTGGACATTTTCTTTTTAAGATGAATTATAAAATAAGTTTGTCAAGTACAGACAAATTCCTGTTGAGAATTTGTATTATGATCATACTGAATCTGGACAGCATTGAGCTTCCCACTCAGGAACGTGATGTATCTCTCCATTCATTGCTCTCCTGTTTCATGTCCTCTGTCAAGTTTTATATTTTTGTTTATATAAGTTTTACACGTTTCTTATTAGATTGACTCCTAGGTATTTTATAGTTTTTGTTCCCATTTTGAATGTCATCTTGAATCCATTACCTTTCTCAAACAATATGATAAACTTTTATCAGTTCTAATATTTTTATCTATTATCATAGTTTTCCAAGTAGTAAATCATAGCAGTTTTATCTCTTCAATATTTATAGCTTTTATTCCAACTCATTAATTCATCACGTTTTTATTGAGCACCTACCATGTGTCAGGTGGTTATTCAGGAGCTGGGGGGAGGGACTTAGCAATTAATAAAAGGGCAAAAACCCTTGGAAGGAAAAGACCAGAATTTACATTTCATTTATTTTTTCAGAACTTACATTTTCTTTTTTGCACAAAGCTTGAACTCACAACCCTGAGGTCAAGACCTGAGCTGATATCAAGAGTCAGATGCTTAACCGAATGAGCCACTCGGAAGCCTCTAGAACTTACATTCTAATTGGGAAATGAGTGAGAGAGAAATAAAAAGAAAAATGCATTTATCATATGTCATATGATAAATATCATATGTCATTTATCATTTATCATATATCATAAGCGGAGGATTGAGAGTCCTAAGAGGAGGGTGGGTTGCCGTTTTAAAGAGATGAGGAAAGGTTTTGCTCTGAAGGAAGCTAGAGAGCAAGCTGCACAGTAAGTGCAAAGGTCTGGAAGCAGCAACGTTTACAGCAAAGTGAGGAAGACAGTAGTCATAGGAGATGAAGGGGGGAAAAGGTGGAAACTGGATTACAGTCTTCTCAAAGCTCATGATCTGAGATTTTTCTTGGAGTGTTTTGAAAAGGATGACTCATATGAGATGACTTGTATTTTCATAAGATCACTTTATTTACTGAATTGGAAACAGACCAAACGGGGACAAGAATAGGATCTAAGAGACTAATTAAGAGCCTACTGCAAGAAGCAGATGATTATTTCTTTTGCTTATCCTCTTTTTTATTAAGTAAGCACCGTGCCCAGCGTGGAGCCCAATGCAGGGCTTAAACTCACAACCCTGAATCAAGACTTGAGCTGATATCACGAGTCAAACGCTTAACTGACTGAGCCACCCTGGCACCCTTCTTTTGTTTATTATATTAGCTGAAATCTTATTATGTTACTTGATTTAAATCAAGAATGAATATTAAAAATTTTTAAATAGTAGATTGCGGGGCATCTACTAGCTTGTTAACTTCACTGATAGATTTTATTTATCTATCTATCTATCTATCTATCTATCTATCTATCTATCTATCAGAGAGAGAGAGAGAGTGCACAGCAACATAGGCAGGGGAAGCAGCAGGCAGAGGGAGAAACAGGCTGCCTGCTGAGCAGGGACCCTGATGTGGAACTCGATCCCAGGACCCCTGGATCATGACCTGAGCCAAAGGCAGACGTTTAACTGACTTAGCCATTCAGGCATCCCTCATTGATAGATTTCCTTATGATAAACAACTCTTGCATTTCTGGGACAAATTCTATTTATGTGTAAAGTTGTTTTTACCATACCTCTAGATTTAATATACTATTGTTTTACTTAGAATTTTTGCACTTGTAGTTCTCCTTTGTGTTCTCCTTGTGAAGTACCAAGATTATGCCAGCCTCAGAAGAAAGCAAGTGGCAAGTTTTCTGAGGTATGTACTTAACTCAGCATGCTTTCCCCTTCTACCTCCCCTGATAACAAACACTGTGCTCCTTCTTTGCCACAGTTTCCAGTTTTGACTTACCCGGGAACAAGCCAGGGCAACTGGAGTCCTTACCAGGGATTTCCACATTTTAGGCCTGGAAGAGAAATGGCCTCGAGGGTGATAGTGCAGAAAGAATCTGTGTTCAGGGCTGTTTGGATAGAGGCAATTATTCTGATAGAAGAGTTTTGGGTCCAGTTCTTGAGGCCCTAGTTTCTGCACCTCTTCCGGTAGGAAGGCTATCTCCCTATTATTCCTTCAGTCACACAGAGCAATACAGTCTTCTTACTTAAAACCCTTGAGTTGGGTTTCTGTCATTTGCAACAGAAAGCATTCTTCTTAATACAACAACAATCCCAGGAAACATATCTATAACTTACTTTAAAAGGCATCACAATATAGGATGGATTGATGGATAGAGGAATGGATATATAAGGCAAATATATTAAAAGTGTAGAATCTAGGTATGGATACACATGAATGCCACTGAACAATTCTTTCAACTTCTCTGAACATTTTCATAATAAAATGCTGGGGGGAAATCAACTGTAAGAATAATACAAACAAGGGGCGCCTGGGTGGCTCAGTGGGTTAAAGCCTCTGCCTTCGGCTCAGGTCATGATCTCAGGGTCCTGGGATCAAGCCCCGCATAGGGCTCTCTGCTTGGCAAGGAGCTTGCTTTCCTCTCTTTCTCTCTGCGTGCCTCTCTACTTGTGATCTCTCTCCCTGTCAAATAAATAAATAAAAACTTAAAAAAAAAAAAAGAAGAATACAAACAAGACTTATCAGCATTAATTTAGACTTCAGGCACTAATTAAAAGGAGCTACTGTAGGACTACTAGGGTTTAATAAACTTGGCCCTGAGTTAAAGTGGCAATTATTTACACCTCTTGGGTGGTGTCTGGCTGTTCAGTCGGGGGAGCATGTGACTCTTGATCTCAGAGTTGTGAGTTCAAGCGCCACATTGGGTATAGAGATTACTTAAAACTAAAATCTTAAAAATAAAAAGACCAAAAAAGGGGCGCCTGGGTAGCTCAGTGGGCTGGGCCTCTGCCTTCGGCTCATGGTCTCGGGGTTCTGGGATCGAGCCCCACATCGGGCTCTCTGCTCGGCGGGGAGCCTGCTTCCCCTCTGTCTCTGCCTGCCTCTCTTGTGGTCTCTCTCTCTCTCTCCCTCTGTCAAATAAATGGATAAAATCTTTTTTAAAAAATAAAAAGACCAAAAAAAAAAAAAAGAGAGAGAGACAACAACAACCCATTAGAAAAAACCTAGATAGAGACTTAGAAGAAAGGCAAAAAGGCAAGATGTGTAGCAAGGCAATAAATGTCATTGCCCAAAGACCAATGTCTTTGCTGAAGCAACAACTTGCAATGGAAAAAGCAATGCCAACATTAGAACATGGTTAACTACTGACCGTAACTGATCATAAACTGAAAGGACACATAAACGCACACACAAGATAGGAATGAGAAATGCACTAGCATCATTAAATATTTGACGACTTTAATTTTCTCCCAGCACTTTCATGTAGCTCACCAGACCCATCAGTAATCCTAAGCAATATAACTTTTATTCCACATTGTTACCTCCCTGTGAGAGAGACAATCAGTTACCTAATCCATATCCATTCTCCCCTTCTTTTTCATTCACAGTACCCCAAATTTTATTTGGGCAGCAATGGCCCAGTTCCTCTGCTTCTAGAGCTGACCAATGAGACATACAGGAGCCATCATGTGGAAGCTTCTGGAGAAACTTTCTGAAGGGAAAGAGCCAACTTAACTAGGAGAACCGTCCCTTCTCTTTCCCCTTGCCTGACAGACATTATAGCTGGAGTTCTTCCAGTCATTTTGTGACCATGAAGCCATGGAATCCACTTCTTGAGAACACAAAAATTCACATAAGAGGCCTGGATCCCTCCCTGATGACTTTATACCAGGACTAGCCTGCTCTCCTTAGATGGACATCTTTTGCAAGAAAAAATAAATCCTTACATTAAGTCATTATCGTTCAGCATCTTTTACCAGCTGCCAAATGAAGCTCCTAACCAATAGGCCACCTTACCTAAAAATGGGTAAAATTGGTGCCCAGTTGCAATTTGAGTCTACATATATTTCATGAACTGGGTTTATGGGTTTATAAGACACTCCACAAACTAAAATCAAGAACTTCAGAAAATGCTACCTACCACAAATGGAAAATGTTATCTGGAAGTCTGTTCACGATATTCTGGTGTAACAACATCTTACTTTCCATTTTCTTCCTTTTCTTTGGCTTTCTCTGAGCATTTCCTCATACAATCCGCTCTTTGTAAAGTCAGTTTCACAAGTCTTCATTCAGAAAGCATCCACAATTACTTTCCCTCACTTCTTTGACTATTAAATGCATGCCAAATATAAATGTGATGTGGGATCCTTGATTGGATCTTAGAGTAGAAAAAAGACGTTAGTGGGAAAACTGGGGAAATTCAAATAAATAGTCCAGAGTACTAAAAGCCAAATAAACAAGTTTACTTAGTAAATTAAAGCACTATACCAGTATTAATTTCTTAGTTTTGATAAATGTGCATGATTATATGTAAGATGTTAACATTAGAGTAAGCTAGATGAAGGCTATATAGGAATACTCTAGCATAACTGCAATTCATCTGGAAATCTAAAATCTTTATTTCAAAATAAGAAATTGAAAACGAAAGCATACCAAATGAGCTGACTTTTCCTCAAACCAAGGCTCAAAATCACAGATAAAAAGTTTTAAACACCCACACTGCAAACCCTTTTCCTTTTTTTAAACTTTCAGGGCAAAACAATAATTTAAGCTGTGTAACTCTGGAGGGCATCTGTATCTCATTCACTCCCTTCTCTAAAAATCAGACTGGGATGCCACAGGGACGCCTGGGTGGCTCAGTTGGTTAAGTGGCTGCCTTCGGCTCACGTCATGATCCCACGGTCCTGGGATCAAGTCCCGCATCAGGCTCCTTGCTCAGTAGGGAGCCTGCTTCTCCCTCTGCCTCTGCCTGCCACTCTGCCTGCTTGTGCTCTCTCTCTGACAAATAAATAAATAAAATTAAAAAAAAACAAACCCCTCCTTTAAAAATCAGAATATCACAGAAAAGCCCAAGAGCTATGAGCTATGAAATATTTTCAAGATGCCGTACACTATAAATGCCACCATAGTCACTAAATAATAGTTCTCAGTACACAGTCATCTCAGATACAAGTGAAAAGGCAGATACTCAGACCTCTACCTCTGGGTCAGAAATAAGACCATAAAAGCCTAACTAAGCAAACCCTCTTTGCTTCTACAGGTACCACACCAAGCCTCCCTGGCCAGCATCTAAGCAAGTATATTGGAGGTAAAGCTTTGCAATTCTGAGTTTTCTTAAGGCAGGGACCATCAGTATAATAGCAATTATTCTTTCTGTAGATCTGTAAACCCAAAAGAGTATCATGGGTATTGGCCACTGGCCAATAAATATCACCTGAAGAGATAACTTGCCTCTGTGAGGCTCTCCTGAAGTGCTTCTGTAGACTGTCACTGTCATGAACCACTTCTCACCATCTAGCTCACATGTGATTCTTCATTCTCTGAACAGTTATCAAATTTAACATAGCCCACAGCTTCAACTATAACTATTCTCTATTCATTCAATAAATAATTAGTGCAAGCAGTATTTCATAACAGCTTACAACAGCAGTTCATATTTAGTGAATGCTGTCTATGTGCCAGACACTGATCTAAGTACCAGGGCAAGCAATGTGGGAAATTGCAATAAAAAATGGTCCCAGGCCTTTGGTAATTTCCAGGGGGTAACAAAGAGAGTCCTTCCTTATGAGTCCCTTAACAAGAAAGAAACTCCACTTTAGGGCCCCTGGGTGGCGCAGTTGGTTGAGCGACTGCCTTCAGCTCAGGTCATGATCCCGGAGTCCCAGGATCGAGTCCCACATCGGGCTCCCAGCTCCACGGGGAGTCCGCTTCTCACTCTGACCTTCTCTCTCTCACTCTCTCTCTTTCCTAATAAATAAGTAAATAAATAAAATCTTTAAAAAAAAAAAAAAAGAAAGAAACTCCACTTTACATGGTATAGAGGATCCCCAACACAGGAACACCTTAATCAGATTATTTTGCTAGAGCACATCCTCCAGTGGCTTCTTAATAAATGGTGCATGTAAGGTCAAACTTTGAGAATTAGCATGTGTGAAATTTCTTTAGCCATCCTTCAAACTTGCTTGAGAGTATGGCTGGATACTGAATTCTGGGAAGGAATCCATTATCCTTCAGAAGGCACTGTTTCTCCATTATCTTCTAGTTTCCAATCTTGCTGCAATTCTATGATTCCTGACCCTATCTATGTGATTTATAGATATTCTTTTGGCTTCATAGCACTCAAAAATTTCATGATGTTCTACCTTGGCATGGATATTTTTAAATTAGTTGTGCTGGACTACTGAAATGTCCTTTTGATCTGGAAACTCATGTCCTCTGGTTGAGAAAATCAATCAATCAATCAATCAATCAATCAATTTAACTTCTTGCTTTCTTTTATTTTGGCTGAATTCTTCATGCCATCAAACAATAACCACCTGCTAGCCCTTCTTGTTATAAATACCTACAAACCTCTGGGTTATTCAGTTCCCCACATTCTCTAAAGATTTTTAGCTTCTCGATAACGTTCTCTTTTGCTATTATTATTCCCATCTTCATTCATGATAATTTCAGTAAGCACTAAGACAGGCAATCCTCCCACTATCCTTACCTCGCAGTTCCTTTACTCCTGATTTTCAATGATGTCCTTTATCCTACTTGAGCCACACCCTTCCACAGTGTCCACATCCAAACACCTCAACATAACTGAAGGAAAAGCATACAACCGTGCTTACTGGGTCTCACCTTTTTATGACAACAAAGAGCAAATTCGCACTTGTAGCTGCCTGGCAATCCTAAAACATTTCCTTATTCAACTCATTTCCCCCAACTGTCCTGGATGGATTTTATACCTTCTTTCTTCTCAAACTTCTAACATGTTCTCCACTCCTCACTTTTAGCGGAAGATCTGCCTTCTTATTTAGTGGCAAATACAGAAGTAAACAGAAGAGAATTTTCACTTTCTCCCACCAACATACCAGCATTTGGGTCTATATACTCACCACAGATGAACTCTCCATGCACCTATATAGCCTGAGGCCAATATATCCATTTATGTCCTAGATCTGATTCCCTCTCAAACTTCTCAAGGACTTCACCCCTGCAATTGTCCCTTTCTTTTAATAATCAATTATCCTCTGTGTACCCCATCATTTCCATCAACTTTGTTTTAGAGTAGCTATAATGTCTGTCCACCTAAAAACAAAAAGAACTCTTAACACTTCTACCCTTCCAACCAGAGCCCTATTTCTCTGCTTTCTCTGATAGCCATAGCCCTATTGCTCTGCTCTTCGATCCTTGAAACAACATCATTATGACTATCTATAATCATGTCTTCAATTCTTCTCCATTTTCTCTTGAACCCACTGCACCAAACCTGTTCTTGTGAAGGTCACCAATGACCTCTATGTTATCAAATCTAATAGTCTATTCATTTCCTCACCAGCCCACCAATGGTACTCATTATTTGGCTTTCCATGACTGTCCTGGATTCTTCCCCATCTCAAAAGTGGGAAGCTACTTTCAATCAGAATTTGGAAACCACTGCTACACTGTCTCTCCTAGACAGGATATCCCAGGGCTTGCATGTTAGTCTTCTCTGTCTACATTTGCTCTCGGGATCTCTATCCAGTCTCAAAGATTTAAATAAAAATGTGGGAGTCATTAGCATACTACTTCTGGTCCCAGTCTTTCTCCTGAACTCCAGATTAATATATCCAAACTGCCTATCCAATCTCTCCATTTGGATATCTTTTAGGCAACTCAAAACGAATAAGGTCAAACCTGAACTCTATTTTCTCCACAAACTGCTCTAATTCCAATGTTCCCAGTATCAGTAAATGGCAATTTCATTCTTCCAACAGTTGAGCTCAAAATTGACTATACCTTCTTACATTATTGTTACTTCAGCCCTATTTCTTCCTCAGTACTTGTTTCTCAACTCTCTGTATTATGATTTGTACTGTTCTTGTCTCTTTCCACTTATAAAGGAGCTCTTTGAGGGCAATGGCCTACCTTATTTGTCTCACACCTAGCCCAGTGTAGGTTGGATTATTTGTATAAAGAGGAGTAAAATTTAAACTGATAAACATATCCTGAGCAGGATCAGGTCCCTCTGCAGAAAAGAGATTCTGAAGTAGGAAAGCATATTTCAGCTATTTCCACTGGTTCCTTAGTACCAGTCAAGACAGTTACTTGGTAATAACTCCAAAATCTCAGTGCCTGGAAACAATGAAGGTCTACTAATTGCTCTACATGTTAAACATAAGTCACCTCGAAGTTTGCTCTGAGTCCCAGACTGATGGACTTAGCTACCATCTGGAGCTCCAAGAGCCACCACAGTAAAGGGAAAGATAGTGCAAATTATACACTAGACCCTTTTACTATGAAGGAATACACATTCCTGAACACACTGACGGACCAAAAGCAACTCATAAGGCCATACCCAACTTGAAGGGGGTAAGTATAATTGTACCACATGTCTAGGAGGCGGAAACCAAAAATAGCTGATGGGCAGCAATGATGACTACCACATCCTGAAAAAGCAGCTTCTAATTCTAAACAACAGCATTTTAACTCCTGATCTCTATTCCCCATCTGTGAAAATGAACTCTATTGCTAGAAGGGAAACACACACTTGCAAAGTGCTACCTATGGGTCTTTAGGAATGCAACTTCACCAGTTAGGCCTGCCTCTTTCATCACTCAGGAGTGAGAGTGCTGCAAAGAATCCAAATATGGGTGACAGGAAAGTGCTGAGTCCATAACCACCATTCAATGTCAAAAGTCAGGGAAAGGCCTGAATGGGTAAGAAAAGCGTGGTTGTTTATGTAGAAGTAGGGTAAAGGAGTAGAACCTTGACTCAATTTCTTTTACCAAAGGTAAAACAGGCCTTGGGGTTCTTTGCGCTATCCCTCGTCTGAAGACCAACAAGTTTCACTCAAACCACTTGTTTTAAGATTCAGAGTTTATGATTAATAAAGTTAGCCATCCTTAATCTAACAAAGTAACACTTTTTTAAAAATGCTGTGCACTGCCATGTTCCTATAAACAAGGAAGGCAGTAGTTATTGTAGAGATGGATTTCACTGGGAAGCTTTTTTATCCTAAAAGTTTCGAAGACTCAAGATTCCTAAGTTCAAAATGATCTGGGATGAACCCCTAGTCTATACAGAGCTTAGATTTAATGGATGACTGCTCCAAATTCTAAATATCCTGTGCAGGGGTGCCTGCCTAGCTCAGCTGGTAGAGCATGCAATTCTTGATCTTAGGGTCGTTGAATAGGCTCTGTTGGGCATGGAGCCTACTTAAAAAAAAAAAAAAGAGAGAGAGAGAGAGGGAAAGTATTCTGTGCAGTTTCTATTCTGTACAAAGTTCAAATACTTTTTAACAATGAAAGTGGCTGCTAGAAATGTTAGGACAGATTGGAGATGGTTACCATGAGGAGCTAAACACTTAGAACACAAGGAATTCCACTGAAGAGCAGAGCAGGAATTCAAACAATGTCACCTGCCAAATCAGAAGCAAATTAGGACTCTCAAATGCAACCATGAGTATCTACCTCTACCTACCTCTCGCAACCTTCATTCATTCAACAAACAGGGGTGGGGGAAGGAATCCCAGGAAGTAAGCAAGGGACAGGATTTTAAGATTTAGTTCCTGTTCTCCATGAATTTGTTCTTGTTAAAACAAAGCAAAAACAAAAAAAGACTAGCCAGCAAAAAGTTAAAAATACAATGCCTTAAGTACCATAAAAAGGATACAAGAAGAACCATTTTAACATATAAATTAACAACCTCCTTTCAAGGGAACAACATATTTGCTTTGCTAGCATACAAAAATAGAGAAAAAGCAAAACAAAACAAAAAAATCCCTCTTCTGGTTTAATGACAGTTTAGCAGATCCCAAAGCCCATTTCTCTCTCTTTCTTCTCTCAACGATCTTTGCTGCAAATGCTCCTTCATTCCAATCTCCACACTCCGCTGGCGGCCTTATAACAGCTCCATTGCAAACAATGCCCAGACTATCAAGGTCAGCCCCAAAGGCACTGGGAGCAGAAATCGGAAACGGGTTTTCCTATAACGAAAGAGGGTGGGGACCCTCCCCATTATCGCCCTCCCCATCCCGAGGCAGCCAGGGGCTCTGTCTCCAGCCTCAGGGGCTTAGGGTCCGCCAATTCCTCGGGGGTTGGGGGTCCTCCAATTTCGGGGGTACTGGGCCTTTTTTCTATTCGCCCAATTAGGTCTCTCTCCAGCGCCTCCCCCAACCTGAGCTCCCTATTGTGGAATGAGGGAGCGTCGCGATGCAGGCTGGGGCATGGGGAGATGGTGGAACGCGCAATAGGGAAGATGCTGTCAGCGTGTATGTATGTAGGGGACGGGATGGGGGCACTCTTTAGGGATGCTGCTGTCAAGGGGAAAGCTCTAGAGGAGACCTAGTGTAGGGGAGATTTAGGTAAGCTGTTTCTGGGGAAACCCATTCAGGGGTTCCACCCAAAGGAACTACTGTGGGAGGGGGGTCTCCACAGACAGCCGTTTCTGGGGGGAAATAGTCTTAAGAGGAAGGCAAGTGAGTTATGCATAAAGAACCCACTGCAGAGGTTCTCCACGGGGGAATCTTTCCTGGGAGAAACCTACACGGACGGGGACGTCATAGCAGGGGGTCTCCACGGAGGAGCCCCTGCGGGGCTGTCTACAAGGGAGCCATTGTGGGAGCCGCTACACAGGGCGCAGTTCCTGGGAAAACGTCCCTCAGGCAGCCGTTTAGGGAAAACCGTCTGCAAGGAAGCCATGTCGGACCACGCCCTGCGGCGGGAGGCGTCGCCGGACCCCAACAGCCCGCAACCCCCGGCCCGGCCGCTCCTCTATGGCCTCGGCCCCGCGTACCTGACTGAGGGCGACCCGCGGCCGGGGCTGCCGGGGGACCGCGCGCGGGGCAGCCCCAGCCGGTGCGGGGGGTACACGTCCATGGCGGCGAGCGGCGGAGGAGGACTCTGCCGCTGCGAGGGTCGCTCAGGCCCGCCGGGCTGCTTCAGGCCCGCTGCGGCCGGGCGGGGCGGCGGGGCGTGCCGGGTGGGCGGGGGGCGCGGCGCGCGGGGGCACGTCGGGGGCGGGGGCGGGGCCGGACGCGCGCAAGGATTGCCGATGGGGGCGTCGGGATCTGTTGAGGTAGGAGGTGGGCGCAACGCCGCAGGGCCGCGCCCTCCTTAAGCTGCGAGGCAGCCCGGCAGGACGTTGGGAGCGCGGTTCGCCAGGATGAGAGCTCCCACGCCGCGGTCCTGCCCGGTCCTCAGGCGCTGCATCACGGAGTGGGGCTCTCTGCTGCGCCCCCAGCCACGCACGCGGACGCGCCCGGGGGCGGGGCCTGGGATCGCCCCGCCCCGCTCTGCCGGCTTCGGCCTCCAGCGAAGGCTTCCGCTGCGGCGCCCAGGTCCCGAGGCATCGCCGGGACCTGAGAACCTCCCGCGTTCACGGCTCGCTTCCCTACATCTCGCAGGCGAGTGGCTCGCTGCTCTTTCTTCACCCACGGCTAATCAACTGTGCACCCTCCTTTCAAACATCGATTGATGTTCGAATAGTCGATTGCTATCCGACCTCAGGATAGCGGTACGCGCACACTCGTGCGCAGGGAATGGGCGTCAGGGGCCCATAGGTTCCCAGGGGATCCTTGCCCTTTACCGTTCAAATCCTGGCTGGACCTGTTTCATACTCCAGGATCTTATTCAGGAATCCTAATCCCACCGAGACTCAGTCTTTTCTTGTGTAAAATGAGGAAAATCCTTAATTGTTAGGGTTATCAGGCGTTTCACTTACGCAGGACGTGCTTTTTGTCTTGTGTCCTGTACTGACTTTGTCAGGATGCCTTACGTGCCTTGTATTCATCTTTTTGCAGCCCATTACAAAAATTTTAGAAGAGTTCTTTTTCCGCTGAGGCAATGTGATCTTAAATCACTTAAGGGACAACAGTAGTTGAAGTATCCTACCTCTGCAACTAAAAAGATCTGGATATTCCCTATGGTTCCTCCGTAGGTTTAGCTGAGGGAAGACCAAAAGAAAGGACTGGAAATGAAAAGTGCTTATTATTCATATTCAAAAAAGGACTTTTTTTGGCTCGAGTTTCAAGCCGTGAACAAGTAACCACCATTGTTTAGAGAGAACTTCGCATCAAAACACAAGCTCTGAAAATCAGCCAATCAGCGACAGCTTCACTCCAGTGGCTCTGCTTCTGAAAACCAGCCAGTCAACAACAGCTTCACTCCAGTAACTATGCTTCTGAAAGTTAGTAAATCAATGACAGCCCCAAGCTTCTGAAAGTCAGCCAATCATTGACAACGCCACGCTTTTAGACAACAGCCAATCGGCAAGTGCTTCGCTCTGACCACTGGGCTTCAGAAGTTTGCCAGGTCTTCAGCTGCCTTGGTGACGACCACACTAACGGAGCTGGAAGTCGGTGGATAGGGAGCTGGGTTCTCCCGTTTCTGAAATACCTCCAATCCTCGAACGCAAGGCTTCCCAAAACATTATATAAGATCAGCTCTGGCTTTGTTGACGGAGACCGGACTGTGCCTTACAAGCACAGCTCTTCTTTGCAGGCAGAGAAGTTCATCTTTTTCTGCATCAGATACTGAGTTCGATTTTTTTTTTTAATCCAAAGTTTAAAATCCTTTTAAGATCCAACTCCCAGGTACAATTGATTATGAGTTTGGACTTGTGACAACTCAGTCTCAGCCGGGAGATTTATAAATGCAATCTTTTCAAGCCTTGCTATGATTGCTTTTATCACTTTTTCTTTTCGAAGATTTTATTTTTAACTAATCTCCACACCCAACGTGGGCCTGAACCCACAACCCGGAGATCAAGAGTCTTACATGCCAATGACTGAGCCAGCCAGGTGCCTCCGATTTTTTATTTTTTTGCAATTCTATGGGTATGTTCACAAAATTGTGTAGTCACAGCAACCAATTTTAGAACATTTTCATCATCCCAGCAAGAAAACCTACACCTTTTATGAAAGCCATTCCCCCATGTTCTCTCTAATGGTCCCAGCTGTAGGCAACCCTTAATCTTTCTCTCTGTATGGATTTGCCCATTCTCAACATTCCCTCTAAGCTGAATCATACAGTATACGGTCCTTTGTGACTTATTTCATTTAGGATAATGTTTGCAAGGTTCATCCATGTTGTAGCATGTGTAAGAATTTCACTTTTATGGTCAAATAACATTCCATTGCATGGATAAATCACATCTTTGTTATCCACTTATGAGTTGATGTACATTTGGTTTTTTCCCCACATTTTTACTATTTTATAGCTAATGTTGCTATGAGCCTGAGTGTAAAAGTTCTAATGTGGACATATTGTTTAAGTTCTCTTGGGTATATCATTAGGTATGAAATTACTGGGTCATATGGTAACTCTTTAACCTTTTGAGGATCTTTCAAACTATTTTTCAAAGCAGCTGCACCATTTACATTCTCACCTGCAATATATGTGAGTTCCAATTTCTTTAAATCCTTGATAATACTTTTATCCATCTTTTTGATTGATTATAGCCATCTTAGTGGGTGTGAGGTGGTATCTCATTGTGGGTTTGTTCTGCATTTCCATGACAGCTAATGATGTTGAGCATCTTTTCATGTATTAGCCATTTGTATATCTTATTGGAGAAATGTGTGTTCAGATCTGCTGCCCATTTTTTTTCAAAGATTTTATTTATTTATTTGAGAGAGAGAGAGAGAGCACGAGTGTGGGGCAGAGGTAGAGGGAGAAGCTGACTCCCTGTTAAGCAGGGAGCCCCATGCGGGGCTAGATTTCAGGACTCTGGGATCATGACCTGAGCCGAAGGTAGATGCTTAACCGAATGAGCCACCCAGGTGCCCCTCTTTTGCCCGTTTTTTATTCGGTTATTTTTCTTTTTATTAAGTTGTAGTAGTATATATATTCTTGATACAAGTCCCTTATCAGCTATATGATTTGCAAAATTTTTCTCCCATTCTGTGTATTGTCTTTTCACATTCCCGACAGTGTCCTTTGAGGTAGAAAACTTTTAATTTTGATAGTATCTAATTTATATATTTCTTTCTTTTTTTAAGTAGGCTCCATGTGGAGCCCAGTGTGGGGCCTGAACTCCCATGAACCTGAGATCAAGACCTGAGCTGAGGAGCACTGGGTGGTTCAGTCAGTTAAGTGTCTGCCTTCAGCTCAGGTCATGATCTCAGCGTCCTGGGATCGAGTCGTATATCTTGCTTCCTGCTCAGCAGTGTCTGCTTCTTCCTCTGCCTCTCCCCCACACTCATGCATGTGCGTGCGCTCCCTCTCTCTCAAAAATAAATAAAGTCTTAAAAAAAAATCTTAGCGTTTCCTGGGTGGTGCAGTCAGTTGAGTGTCCGACTACTGGTTTTGGTTCAGGTTGTGATCTCGGGGTCATGAGCCCCATGTAGGCCTCTGTACTGAGCTTGGAGTGTGCTTGAGATTCTCTCTTTCCCCCTCCTTGCCCCTCCCACTTGTGTGCACGCTCTCTCTCATAAAAAAATCCTTAAAATAAAATCAAATAAAATCTTAAAAAAAGAAAATGGTATAAAGTTAGATACAAACTAGCATATACTAACAGCTAAGTGTAAAAGATGTGTTTTCTTTAACTTGTATCAAAGAAAGTGACAAAATAACAATTTTTTAAGTTTAATTTACATTCCAGTTAACATACAGTGTAATTCAGGTGTCCAATACAGCAATTCAACCTTTCCATGTAACAATTTTTTGATTAAGAGAAATTCAGATGAATAATATAATCATAGCAGAAGTTCTAATGACTTCCCACACCGTATATTGTCATCAGTTTTTCAGCTCAAATGACTATTTGAATGTGCTGCTACCAGAGTATTTTCTAATTCCAAAACTGTAAGCAAAATTTCAAATGCCAGGACAAAATCTGCAATAGTCAAAAATGCAATAAGTCCTTTTACTGTTGCAGTGATTATCAAAACTCTAAATGCTTCATCTTTTCATGGCATCATCACGAATGCAATTAACAACAATGCAGGAAAAATTTCCCTTTGTGCAATACTCTTCTCGTGAGAAGGTTCATTTGTAAGGCTCTTTTGAGTAAAATCCCTTCCAGATGAGACTTCAGAAACAAGAGCAAATTTTTGTAGACTCTTTTACTGAGGTTAAGAGTTAATGAGGAAAATTGTACTGCTTCTGGTGGAGAGAATAAAAATAGAAATGTTGGTAGGTGTTTACATGAAGTGCAGATATTGTTTATTCAAAGTTGAAAGTAAAGCATGGGGGGGCCTGGGTGGCTCGTTCATTAAGCATCTGCCTTCAGGTGAGGTCATGATCCCAGGGTCCTGGGACTGAGCCCCGCATCCGGCTCCCTGCTCAGAAAGGAAGCCTGCTTCTCCTTCTCCCACTCCCTCTGCTTGTGTTCCCTCTCTCGATGTGTCTCTGTCGAATAAATAAGTAAATAAATAAACGAACAGATCAATCACTCAATCTGGGGGGGAAAAGTAAAGCATGAATGATTCTATGGAAGCTGTTGGGTGTCGTGCTCATATTGTACATGAGGCTGCTCTAACAACCGCTCATGTCCTTCCATTGCTTTGATGTAATTGTCATGAAATTGTTCTCTCCTACCAGCTTTTATACAGTTCAAACTGAACAATTAAAGGATTTTTGTGCTTTTGCTGGCACTGAATGTTCATTACTCTTGTTGGCTCTTTTTAATAAGTGGAGTTGAGAGAACCCTTGGTTGGTTTGAAGCACTGGAATCTTTAATTCTTTAAAAAAGCCCACCATATTCTTACTGACTTTAGGAATAATCCATTAGGGAAACCAATTTATTTCTTGTTCATAGTTTACAGTATCTCCTTAGGAACAGAATTATGCAAACTGAAAGCAAAGTGTTACTGCAGCACCCCATTGCTTAAGGGTACTGTTGGATGTATTAACGGAATGACTGATGAAGGAAAATTTATCCCTTTAAGTATCAAGGCTGTGCTTAAAAGGGACATTACTTATGAAAAGGAAGAGAAATTTTGACTTGAAGTGGATAATTCTTACAGCACTTGTCATGACTGCCTTTTGAAATGGATTTCATCTCATGAGGAATTTGATTCTTTTATAGGGATATTGCTAAATACTCCTATCTGACAGCCTGGGAACAAGAGGAATCATCATTTGTAGTATTGAAGAAGAAAGGAATAAAAATTAATGACAATGTTGTTCTTTGTCAGTGGACAGTGTTTTAAAAAGTTATTGACTGGGGCCCCTGGGTGGTTCAGTGGGTTAAGTGCTGGACTCTTGGTTTCAGCTCAGGTCATGATCTCAGGTTGTGAGATTGAGCCCCGCATCTGGCTCCATGCTCAGCATGAAGTCAGCTTAAGAGTCTCTCCCTCTGCCCTACCACCCCCTACCCTCTCTGTCTTGAAACAAATAATAAATAAATCTTTAAAAAAAGTTATTGACTAAGAGATGCAACATAATACTGAAGATTGGAAAAACAAGTCATACCATGAAACAAGTCATACCATGCCATGGTATCTGCTTCAACAAACCAAACTTGAAGAGCAGTTTTCAAGGTTGTTAACTTTATCCTAGTACCTGTTCAGTGTACTGGCTTATTATGCTAATGTTGAGCATGTTTTCTCATTAATGGTCAGTAGACAAGAGAACTAAGGAAGTTATATGTGACCACTGTAGAAGCCATGATACAAAGAAAATGAATATAGATTGCATCTGGAAGGAAATTCATACGCCAATTCCACAAAACAAGGAACTATTAAAAAGAACCAAAAGGTCAGAAAAAAAAAATTAAAGGAAGAAGTATATAACTTACTTACAATTTATTTCCCTTAAATAACAAGTACCTTTTAGTATACATCCCATGCAATAGTTTTCTTTTATATCAATGTACATAGGCATAAACAATTAACTATAATTCAAATTTAACAGGGCCGCCTGCTTTTTTATTGCTAAATCTGGCAACCCTCCTCATTGGATGACCTGGGGTACTGTATGTAATCCATTTAGTGAGGGTCTTTTGAAAGGTTTATCCCCAATAATCTTTTTTTAAATTAATTATTTTCTCACCATCGCACACACCCTCCCCAATGTCCATCACCCAGCCACCCCATCCCTTCCGCCCCATACCAATAATCTTTTTTTTTTAATTGAGGTACAATTTCCCTAGAATAAAATGGGTAATAAAATGTACAGTTCAATCAGTTTTTACAAAGTATATAGTTGTAGAATCATTGCTTTACAGTGAGGATACGGAACATTTCCATGACCGTAGAAAGTTCCCTGGGGCCCCTTTGCAGTCCAATTCCCCACCCTGGCCCCAGACAACCACTGATTAGATCTAGCTAATAGCCACAGGTTAGTTTTGTCTTCTTTTGAAATTTACATAAACAGAATCAGCATCATGATTTGAGATTGATTCACCTTGTTGTACGTATCAATAGATTATTCCTTTTTACTGATGGGTAGTATTCCAGTTTGGACATAACAATTTATCCATTTACTGGTTGACAGACATTTGAGTTGTTTCCAGTTTGGAGAAATTACGTATAAACTCCTATAAACAGATTAATTCTTCATGTGACCATATGTTTTAATTTTGCTTGGGTAAATACTTGGGAGTAGAATTGCTGCATCATATGGTATGTGTGTATTTATTTATCTTTTTTTTATTTGTCAGACAGAGAGAGAGAGAGCAAGCGCAGGCAGGGGGAGTAGCAGGCAGAGGGAGAAGCAGGTTTCCTGCTGGGCCAGGAGCCCCATGTGGGACTAATCCTAGGATCCTATATTTATATACTTTATATAAAGCCATCGGGATGCCTGGGTGGCTCAGGCAGTTAAGCATCTGTCTGCCCTAGGCTCAGGTCATGATTTCAGGGTCCTGGGATCAAGAAGTGACATTTGTACGGGGGTTCAGAGAATGAAACTAAAGAGCTATTATTTGAGAACAAAGTGTTCTAAGCACCTTTCATGAAAACCTGTGTGGTAGTCAACCTCCAAGATGGCCTCCAGTGATCCTCAGCTCCTTTATTCATTCTGTGGTATGTAGTCTTCGCCAACACTGAATCATTTCTGGCCTGTGAGCAATAGAGTATGGCAGAAGTCACATTGTGTGACTTTCAAAGCTCGGTCATTAAGGATATATGAACCTGTTCTAGAGAGAGGCAGCTGCCGTTCTGTGAGGACACTCAAGAAGCTCTATTAAGGGGTGTCTGGGTGGTTCAGTCAGTTAAGTGTCTGCTTCCGCTCAGGTCATGATCTCAAGGTCCTGGGATCGAGCCCCACGTTAGGCTCCCTGCTCAGCAGGGGCGTCTGCTTCCCCTTCTCCCTACGCCCCCCTGCCCCCGCTTGTGCTCTCTCTCTCTCAAATAAATAAATAAATAAAATCTTTAAAAAAGAAGCTATATTAAGAGACCTACATGGTGAGAAACTGAGACCTCCTGTCAAAACCCAACATCAACTTGCCAGTCATGTGACTGTGTCATCTCGGAAGCACATCTTTCAGCCCATGAAACCTTCAGATGACTATAGCCTCAACTGACATCCTGACTGCAGCATCTGAGAGACTCGGTGGTAGAAACAATCTACTAACCTGCTCCTGAACTTCTGATCCACAGAAACTGCTTCAGGTAATAAATGGGTTTTTTGTTGTTGTTGTTGTTGTTGTTGTTGTTACAAGTCACTGCAGTTGAGGGTAATTTGTAATACAGCAATTAGGTAACTAATATATCTCACTATAGTTTTAAAAGGTAAGAATTAGGGATATTTCCTATATACAGATAAGGAACCTGAGCTTCAGAAAGGTTAAATGACTTGCCCAAATAAGTACCAGAACAGGCTTTTCCCTTGACAAATAATTTAAATTTTTTCACAATTTCCATGAAGAAACAATAAAAACATCAGAGCTCAGATAGCAAATCTCCTCAGTCCTCCTTGAACCCATTTTATTTTATTTTTAAAAAGATTTTATTTGAGAGAGAGAGCGCGCATGCACACAGGGTGGGAGGGGGGCCAGAGAGAGAGGGAGAGAGAATCTCAAGCAGACTCCACACTGAGCATGGAGCGCGAAGGCTCACGACCCTGAGACCACAGCCTGAGCCAAAACCAAGAGTCAGATGTTCAAACTGACTGAGCCACCCAGGTCTCTAAACCTCTTTTATTTTTCCCCAATGTTCCATCATCATCTCTCACAAATCCTCAGGCCTGACCAACTTCTCCATATCCTGTCATTTGGCAGTGTTCACTAAGCAAAGCAAATGCGGGCTACATTAGAACTGAGTTTTTTTTTTTTGTTTTGTTTTTTTAAGATTTTATTTATTTATTTGACAGAGAGGAGAGAGATCACAAGTAGGCAGAGAGGCAGGCAGAGAGAGAGGGGAAAGCAGGCTCCCCACTGAGCAGAGAGCCCCATGTGGGGCTCGATCCCAGGACCCTGAGAACGTGACCTGAGCTGAAGGCAGAGGCTTTAACCCACTGAGCCACCCAGGTGCCCCATAGAACTGAGTTTTGATCTTAGCTCTGTCTTTCCCCAATGCCCCTTTCCTAATCACTGCTTTCTAGAAGGGTTTTCTAGGAAGAGAATAAGGGAAGGGCATTAGAGGCAGAGAAAAAAATGAATCCAAAGAAGTGAGAGTTTGACAGAAACCGGCTGCTTCTGAGGGAGCAGCAGATGGACAGTGGTTCAATGTGACGAGAGATAAGACTTCCTCGGAAAGGAAGTTGTGGGGTGAGGCAGGAAAGGACCTGGTAGTCAGTGGGGAGAAACCTATACACCAGGCCAAAAATTTTGGATTTTTCTTACAATAAAAGACTTTAGACGGGAAAGTTTTTGAAAACTCTGAGTTTTCAAAAGACCTTTTGGTGGTTTAGCAGATGCTGTTGGTGCTTCTTGTCATGTGCCACTACCCTGCATGTTGGCCCACCTTCCATATCAGGAGGCTGGTACCCTGGGTTCTCACTCCCTAGGTAGGATGACTCAGAGGCACACACTCCACAGTGTTTCTGAAGACTCCTTGGTAGGATTGAACTTCAGTTGCCCACAGTGATAACTCGCTTGAGAATAGGCACTTCATAGGCTGCTTTCCTTGCCTAGAATCTCTTCCCCACTCTCCAGCTGTGTTTTCCTGCATTATCTCCCAAAATAGGGACTTGTGCTCAAATTCTTATCTCAGGATTTCCTTCTGAGCAAGAGGAAAAGGAGTACTACAAAATGAAACAGATGGATTACGAGGTAATATAGCCCACATTTATTCAAATGCTCATAACAATGTTGATTCTTCCCAAATTACTCTATGAGTTAAATGCAATGTCCAACAAAATCTTAACAGGATATTTTCAACGGAACTTAACTGATCCCTATGGTCATTAATAGCAAAGTTGGTTATGGAAGAGAGGAACGAGGAGAGGGAACTTGCCCTACCAACTAGTTGGATTTGTTATAAAGCTATTAGTAGTTAAGATTTACTCTAAAGCTATCGTAATGGCACAGGGAGGGGCAAACAGATCTAAACGTATATGAGATCCTGCTGTATAATAAACAGGGTAAGACAAAGCATGGAGGAATTGGTGGACTATTCAATAAGCAGCACTGAACAACTGACTACACATTTGAAAATAATTAAATCTCTATGTGACATAATATACAAAATAAACGCAGATAATTTAAATTTAAAAAACCTGAAATTTCAAATTATTAGAGAATATCTTTATAATTCAGGGAAAGGGAAGGATTTCTTAACAAGACAAAATTGTCTTGTTAACTGTCTTAACAAGACAAAAATCAGAAATCTATAGAAAAGACAGATAAAGTTGATCAAATCAAAACTTAAAACATATGTACAACACATGGTAATCATCCCCGGTCTAACATGGGTGTAACCTGAAAGCACTATGCTAAGTGAAAGATGCCAGTTGCAAAACATGGCACATTGTAGGATTCCATTTTTTAAAAAGATTTTTTAAAAATTGTATTTATTTGAGAGAAAGAGAGAAAGCACGACCAGGGAGAGGCAGAAGCAGACTCCCCACCGAGCAGGGAGCCCTATGCAGGGGCTGATCCCAGGACCCAGGGACCATGACCCAAGCCGAAGGCAGATGACCAACTGACTGAGCTATCCAGGCGCCCCAAAAGATTTATTTAGTTATTTGAGAGAGAGAGAAAGAGAAAGAGCATAACTGGGGCGGGGAGGGGCAGAGGGGGAGAGAGACAAGCAGACTCCCTGCTGAGTGGGGAGCCCCACACAGAGCTGGAGCCCAGAACCCCAAGATCATGCCCTGAGCTGAAAGCAAGAATCAGACACTTAACTAAGTCACCCAGGCACCCCTGTATGATTCCATTTTTATGAAAGGTTCAAAGTAAGCAAATCCATAGAGACAGAAGGGAGATTAGTAGTTGCCAGGGCCTGGGAGGAGAGAGAGAATGAACAGTGACTGCTAATAACTACAGGATTTCTTTTAGGGATGATGAATATGCTCTAAAATTAGATTGTGGTGATGGCTGCACACCTCTGTGACTCTAAAACCCAACGAATCGTACACTTTAAATGGGTAAATTCTAAGGTATGTAAATTATTTCTCAATAAAACTTTTTTTTTAAGGCAAGACACACACTGGGAGGAGATATTTGCAATGAATATCACTGACAGATTGTATCGAAGAATTCTGTAGAGCAATAAAAATGACAAAGCACCCAATATAAGAATGCACAAAGACCTGGCAATTCAAAGATGCAGAAACTCAATAAACGTACATAAGTTTGCTCAACATCATTAGGAATGAGGGAAAAGAAAATTAAAATAATGAGATACCATCACACCCATTAATTTGGAAAACAATATTTTTTTGGGGGGGAGCAATATTTAAAAGCTTGACATTATTTTGTGTTGCCAGAATATGGAAAAATGGAAACTCTTACACACTTTTGGTGGGAGTAGAAATTGATATAACCACCCTGGACAGCAATTTAGTAATATCTAGTAAAGTAGAAGATGTTTGCGTGTCTGTATAAGCCAGCAACTCTTCTTTTTTTTTTTTTTTTTAAGATTTTATTTATTTATTTTACAGAGAGCGAGAGATCACAAGTAGGCAGAGAGGCAGGCAGAGAGAGAAGGGGAAGCAGGCTCCCTGCCGAGCAGAGAGCCTGATGCAGGGCTCAATCCCAGGACCCAGAGATCATGACCTGAGTGGAAGGCAGAGGCTTTAACACACTGAGCCACCCAGGCACCCCGCAACTCTACTTCTAAAGAAACTCTTTTTTTTTAGGTTTGGTGGTTTTGTTTTGTTTTGTTTTTTATCTCTACACCCAGCGTGGGGCTTGAACCCACAACCCCGAGATCAAGAATCACATGCTCTTCTGACTGAACCAGCCAGGCGCCCCTTAATAAACTCTTCCATATGGGAACACATGAACTAAGTCCAAAGATGTTTACGGCACATTGTTTGTGATAGTAAAATTTGGGACAGGGGATTTAATATCCAACAATAGGGGATCAAATGTGAAATATGAATCAAATGTGGAATATTCATTCGCTGTTATTCAATTAAATGAATATGAGTAAGTCTCAGAAATAGAGTTCAATGAGCTACAAAACAGTATTTGCAATATGACACCTGTATTAGAATTCTCCAGAGAAACCAAACATACATGTAATGTATACTTATGACACACACATAAATGAATTATTATAAGGAATTGGTTCATGCAGTTATGGAGGCTAAGAAGTCTCAAGATGTGCTGTCTGCAAGCTGGAAACCCAGGAAACCTGGTGGCTAGTTCCAGTCTGAGTCTGAGGCCTGAGAATCAGGAGCGCTGATGGCATAAAAATTCCAGTGTCAAAGCAGAAGACTGATGTCCTAGCTCATTCAGCCAGGTGGAGGGAATTCTTTCTCCACCTTTTGCTCTATTTGGGTTCTCAATGGATTGGATGATGCCCACGCACATCGGGGAGGGCAATTTTCTTTACTTGGTCTACTGATTAAAATGTTAATCTCATCTAGAAACACTCTCATAGACGCACCTAGAATTATTATGTAACCACGTATCTGGGCAACCTGTGACCCAGTCTAGTTGAGACATAAAATCACTTATCACAATGCCACTGAGGTAAATTAAAATAAACATACCTGAAATGATACTATGTATATTGTAGCAAAAGTATAAAAACATGATAGTTGGTGGGTGCCTGACTGGCTCATTCTGGAAAGGGAGCGACTCTTGATCACCTGGCCGTGAGTTCAGGCCCTACTTTGGGTATTGAGGCTACTGTAAACAAATAAGTCCTAATATTAAAACAAACAAACAAAAAAAACATGGGAGTTGCTGTTTCTGAGACTGGGGAAGGTAAACTTGGTGAATACATCTTCATCTACAATGTTGTGTTTCTTTAAAAGAAGGCTTGATTCAAATATGACAAAATATCAACATTTGTCCATTTAGGTGAGTGGTACCCAGGCATTTCTTATATAAGCCTTTGTTTTCATCACACTCTCCATTACGAAAATATAAAATCCCCCACAGAAAATGGGCAAATGATACAAACAGGCAATTTACAAAGGAAAAAATACAAATGGCTAGAAAGAAAAAAAAAAAAAAAGATGAAGATTATGTTCAACCTGACCAGAAATCCAGGAAAGGGCAATTAAAACAACAATAAGATAGATTTTTGCTTATAAAATTAACTTATCCTAAAAAAATAATAGCCAGTATGGAGAAATGAACTTTCTCATACCTGCTGAATAGAGTACAAATGGGCACAGTCTTGCTGGAGGGGGCTTTGGCAAAATATATGTAACAGGTTCTCAAATCCATTTTCAATTTGCCTTGAATGTTAGACTGATTAGGATTACACTTGGCTGTGAATAAGTTTTACCCTGTAAAAGTTAACCTTGTAAAAGTTAAAACTACTAAAACAGTAGTTTAACCTGGGTAGAAGATTGTATCTTCCTATATCTCATGGCAGTCTGAGAAACTAGGGCCCCTTCTTCTTCTTCTTCTTTTTTTTTTTTAAAGATTTTATTTATATATTTGTCAGAGAGAGAGCGAGAGAGAGTAAGAGTACAAGCAAGGAGAGCAGCAGGCAGAGGGAGAAGCAGGCTCCCTGCTGAGCAAGGACACCCCCCCCACCACCCCCCGACCCTGGGATCATGACCCTAGCCAAAGGCAGATATTTAACCAACTGAGCCACACAGGCATCCCACCAGGGCCCCTTCTAACTTATGATTCTGCTGGCCTTCATCCTCAGGTCACCTCACAGTGCCTAATGGCTGTTCCTGTACCAGCCATCAAATATGCATTCAATCCAGCAGAGTGGAGGGAAAGACAAAGAGGAAGGAGCAATGGGTGACGCTGGCTTTCTCCTCAGGGAGCTTCCGGATAACAGTTTGCCTTCATGTGGTGTCCAGAACCTGGTTATAGGGCCATACTTCATTACAAGGGAGTGTGAGGAATTTAATTTTTATTCTGGATCAGCAAGATTATCTTATTCGTTTTTCTTTTTGGTAAAGGAAAGAGAAGAATGGAAAGAAGCAGCAGTATTTGCTCTGAGTATGCAAAGAAAACATGGTAATTTTATTTTCATATGGTCTTTCACAAACTTTGTACTTACTAGATGTTGGCATTCCCGCCCAGATCACCTCAACCTAGCTAGCACAACCGATCCCTAGTTGGTGTGAGTTATGATCTGGGATCATAGCTGCATCCTTCTTCAGAGAATTGCCTTTGGCCTAGAGTTGCCACCTCACAAAGAAATGCCTGGGAGTTTATACCTGCCCCAGGGAAGAGGAAGACAACCAAGGATTTACTGATATAGGGGTTAAAAAGCCTAGTTCTTGCCTCAAGGGGAACAACTCTGTGATGATTCTCACTCCAGAGCTCTCCTGTGGAATTAGGTGGAAACCAGACTCCAGCTGAGGTCCCATTTTTTACTCTCTTCTTGATACACATTTTTCATTCCTGATCGTCTTCCTTCCCCCCCCCCCACTTTTTTTTATCCTTGTCTTACCTCCTGACATGTTTCTCTTGAGAACACTTTCTCAGTAAATTAGGTACACAAGAATCCCCACCTTAAGCTCTGCTTTTAGGGAAACTCGACCCAAGACAAGTCTCATCTACTGGGAAGCAGGAAAAAAATGAAGTCTGTCCTGTTGAGAAAACTTAATCTAATATAATTATTTGGACAGTTCTTTTAGGTAATGCCTAGTTCCTCTAGTAGAATGGGTTATTATTCCCAATCCTTTATTCCTTCCCTGGCGTACATTATTCATTCCCTCCCCATGGACTTTGGACTTATGTTGGCCAACGTAATGTTAGTGGATATGAGAAAAGAGGCTTTAAAGATTTTATTTGAGAGAGAGAGAGTACAAACAGGGGGAGGGGCATAGAGGGAGGAAGAGAATGTCAGGCACACTCTGTGCTGAGCCCGGAGCCCAAGGTGGGGCTCAATCCCACAACTCTGAGCCGAAACCAAGAGTTGGGCCCTTAACTGACAAAACCACCTAGATGCCCATGAGAATAGAAGCTTTATTTTATTTCTTTTAAGACTGATTGATTGATTGATTTGACAGAGAGAGAGAACACAAGCAGGGGGAGCAGGAGAGGGAGAGGCAGGCTCCCAACTGAGCAGGGACCCTGGGATCCCAGAACCCTGGGATCATGACCTGAGCCGAAGGCAGACACTTAACTGACTGAGCAACCAAGGCGCCCTATTTATTTATTTGAGAGAGAGAGCGAGAGCGAGAGGGAGCACACAAGAGCAACAGGGGCAGAAGGAGGAGAGAGAATCCTAAGCAGACCCTGAGCCGAGTGTGGAGCCCAGACATGGGGCTTCATCCCACAACCCTGAGATCACGACCTGAGCAGAAACCAAGGGTCACTTAACCAACTGTGCCACCCAGGTCCTGAGAAAACAGGCTTTAAATGTGACAATGGTTTGGCTTGGCCTTTTGTAATCGTGTCTGTTGTGAGAAGAGCCTATCACAGTAACTGCTGGTCCCAGAACGAGACTTGTGGAACCAACCTGAATTGTACCCATGGCCTGGCGCCAAGTCAGTTGATCCTAACTGAAGCCAGTAGAGCTGCAACTGAACCTCCAACCTATGAATCTAAGCTGGTTGCTAAAAGTCATTGTGTTTTGAGATCGCTTATTGTAGAGTAGAAGCATGACCAAAAGAATCTTTTGGATTTTTTTCTAAAACCTTTTCTAAAATCTTTTAGATTTTAGATAAATGTTCAGATTCTTAAGTTTTTACGTCCATCTTGTTCTCAGAGAAGACATCTGGATGACCAAGGGGAGGTGGACTTCTCTCCTACATGCTGCCATCCATAGCTGATAAAACCCATTTTCTTTCTCAGTTTGAGCTGGGTCTGGTGACTTCGTGTCTCATTGGCTTTTGCTTGCCCTTTGGACACCTCTGAGTCCCTGTCCTACCTCCTCTTGTCACTCTCCTTAGTGGTCAATCTAGCCAGAAGCCCTTGCTGCCCCATGGCAGACCCCCACCCTCCCGGCTCTTAGCTAGCATTTGCTCCACTTGGGGATCATGGGAATCACAAGAGCCCAGTAAAAGCTGTATCCCTGCTTGGCCCCTTCGCACATTGCTCTTCACCAGGTTCAAGCATCACTCTTCCACATGGCTTTCTCCCCAATGTAGAATGGAGTGATTCCTCCTGCTTTTGGGGCCTCGCTGAATTCTCAAACTGTCTCTTTCTCCAGGCTGAAGTCTAGAATGGAGAGACTAGGGCCCATGCAGTCCACATCCTCTCTCTGTGGCTCCTCTATCCTCTTCCTCTCCATAATACCTTCAGGCCAAGACCTAGGTTTTGAAAGCATACTATGGAAGTAATGCTCGAATCTGGTAGCTCTTGATATATCAAATGAAAGCCACAGGAATTTAGAAAATTATTTCCCTTTTGACAATGCCTTGCTTTGAAGTCTATTGATTTGCAGCAAAACTCCCCTGTGTATGACCAAAGCTGAAAAAAATCCTCTTTGCTTATTTCCTGCAATAAATCAAATCCTTACCACCACCCCAGTACGATGGATGATGTGGTAGACACGGAGATGTGCTGCCCAGATCTCCCTTCAGGGAAGGACTTGCTGCCCAGCTGCAACAGCATGGTTCTCAGCCAGCCATCAGCTCCCTGAGGGTCTGCCTCAGCCATACACAGCTGACCCTTCCAAGGTCATGCCCTTCCTAAGGCAGCCTACCTAAACCAGAGACTGGGTCAGATGGAGGGTATACAGGCCTGGCTTTTTTGGTTCAATGTGAGACCCTCTGTTGGGAAAGATCATTGAAAAGGTATGACCACCAGTTGGCCCGTGAGCTGGACCTCAGCAAGGCTCCTCCCTCCTTCCCCTGTCCTTGGAATATGGGTTCCATAGAACCCATTCCAAGAAAGGGTTGCCTTCTGGCTCCCAGAGATTACTCCAAGGATGTAGACTTGAGATAGTGATGTGGTGTTGAGAATACGTGCATGGTACATGTTACTGAACTCAGTATAAACTTTTAAGATTTGGTGAGCAAGACAAATCTTGTAAGTTCCCTTTGCTTATTAAAACTGCCTCCTACCAACCTAGAGTGGCCTGCCTCTTTTTTTGGTCTCTCCTTGCCCTCTGCATTTGGGGGACAGTTTCAGATTACACCTGGGACGCTCCCAAGGTCATAAACCAACACACTCTACCAGGCAGTACTCATCCAGAAGCTCTCTGCCGGACTGACTGAGGCTTCACTGGGCCTGCATTACTGTTTGACTTCTTCCTCTTCCCAGTCTGGCTTCTCCCTCCTTTTCTTTTCTTTTTTTTTTTTTAAGATTTTATTTATTTATTTGAGAGACAGTGAGAGAGAGCATGCACAGAGGAAAAAAGCAGACTCTCCACTGAGAAGGGAGCCCAATGCAGGATTTGAATCCAGGACCCTGAGATCATGACCTGAGCTAAAGGCAGATGCTTAACCAACTGAGCCACCTAGGCACCCTTCTGCCTCCTTCTTTCCCATAATAAATATCCTGCACCCCAAACTCCATCTCAGACTCCAATTCCAACCCATGATATGGACACTTTGGGCTGAACATAAAGATCTTTATTCATACAAGGGAGTATTCTTTAGCCTCAAAAAGTAAGGAAATTCTGACACCTGTTACAACATACATGGATGTTAAGGACATTATGCCAAGTGAAATAGGCCAGCCACAAAAAACCAAATACTGTATGATTCTGTTTATATGAAGGACCCCAAGAAGACAGAGAGAGATCAAAGGATGGTTATTAGGGTCAGGAGAGAGGGGGGGTATGGTGAGATACTGTCTAATAGGTACAGAGTTTTAGGTGGGGAAAGTAAGAACTATTGTGGAGAGTGCTTTTGTGATGGTTACACAATGATATGAGTGTAGTTAAGGCCACTGAGCTACACACTTATAACTGGTAAATTTTACGTTATGTATATTTTGTAATAATAAAAAACTGGCTTAAAAAAGTCAGCTGTAAATCAAAGCACTACACACTTTGGAGATTACTCCAAGGACGTAGACTTGAGATAGTGATGTTTATGAACATGGCAAGTTTATGGCAAGTTTAATGCACAGGATGGTCAAGTTTATGAAATGTAAGGATGGCTAAATGTCAGGAAGTCTTGGTGAGAGGCTGAAAGTCTAAAGTGGTCCCTTTAGGACCGTCCTGTAAGAAAGTGCCCTCAAGGTGTATTTCAGCAGCTTTAGCACAGAATGACCTTGGCATTGGACACACTTAACAAAGACATAAGAAATGGGGCAGAGACCATGCTCACTCTTTTCATATGACAGTGATCTGGATGGTGACATTTCCAGAGGGAGAATGGAGGTGCTGAGGGACTGCACGAGGCTTCCTTAGTCACTCTCAGAACATAAGGGAGGCTGTGGTAGAAGGGAACTGAAAGTTTCAAAGTGCCGATTGTGTCCATTAAATAAGCTATTCTGTTTAAAATTGCTATGACAGCATAATGCACAGGACCCTGATATTACCTGATTTTCTTAAAAATAAAGCCGTGTTTGAGGTGACTGGTGGCTCAGTCAGTTAAGCATCTGACTTTTGGTTTTGACTCAGGTCATGATCTCAGGGTCGTGGGAATGAGCCCCATGTGGGGCTCTGCTCTCAGTGCATAGTCTACTTGTCCCTCTTCCTTCCCCTCTGCCACTCTCCTGTCCCCTCTCCCTCCCCATCTTCCCTCCTCCCCACTCATGGGCTCTCTCTCTAAAATAAAATAAATAAAATCTGAAAATAATAAATCTGGGTTCACATTTGTGGTAGAAATATTAAGTGACCTGTGTCCATCTCCATACATGACATCTGTCAATCTGTCACATTAGTAATGATGCTAAGTATAAGCCACTGGTCAAGATGGTGACCACCAGACCTCTCCATAGTAAAGGTACCTTTTCCTCTTTGCAATTAATAATTACCCAAAAAATATTCTTTGGGTAATACTTTCAGATCTTTTGATTATACTTTTCCCCACCCCTTTCATTGCAATGGTTTTATATTCTATTGATGATTCCTGTCTGAGCAGGAATTCTGTTACTAGAATGTGTTTATAAAATGATCTTTCCATTTCTATAATTTCTTCTACATTGGTTAGTTGGCATTCTTCTATCAAGAATTTTCCTTTCTATGCCCCCTAAAATGTTTTGTGTTAACATCAAGATAAATGAATAGATTTATTTTCGTTCAATACATTATAACCCATCTGGCGCCTTATTCACTTGAGGGTGGTGTTGCCCCAAGTTTGACATAAAATGTAGATTCCAAGGTCCCTTCTCCATCTTCCAGGGGTGGAGTCTGGGATTTTGCATTTATAACTGGCTCCCCCTAGTGCTACTTATGCCCATTCAAGTTTGAAAAGCTGAGGTGAAGCCCTTCCAAAAGAACATGTGAGCAGTTTATGTTAACAGTGGCCTCATATCCTCAAGGCAATGCACTTAAAACCTGAAAAGGCTACTCTTCTGAGCCAAAAAAGGCCAAATTGCCAGCAAACAAAAGTCTGCCTGCCACGTATGGATAGGAATGAGTAAGAAGTGGGTGAAGAGGTTAGGAGACAAGATACCTAATTCTTGCAATGTTACAGCCAGTAGTTTTTCTGAATAATGGGAACTATTTGCTTTCATTCACAAAGGTAGGGAGGTCTTTGATATTTGACACCAAACACTGATAATAATCAGGAAAAGGCCTAGATCAAGCTGGCAAACAGAATATATGAATATACACTGTCATGCCTGCTGAAAACTCCCAACAAAATCCAGAAAAGATATGAAATAGGTAAAGTAATAAGTCTATAGCAGCATCAGGAAGCTGAAAAACCAACAGGCCAGGTGTTTCAAGAAAGTCTTGGAAGACAGAACAGAAAGAAAAGTGTGGTCAAAAAAAGGGGAATTGTGCTGAAGCATTTTTGCCTGCTTCCTTTCCAAACCTCACTAAACCAAGAGTAAATAAGAAAGAAAGAAAGAAAGAAAGAAAGAAAGAAAGAAAGAAAGAAAGAAAGAAAGAAAAAGAAAGAAAGAAAGAAAGAAAAAGCACAAACCCCACAAAGATAAAAAGAACAGGTATTAGGTATTAGGGCAGGCAAGATCAGGCTAGCGATGTCAATAATATATTAGATGTTCTTACCTGATGTAGGGGAGAAAGAGAACATGAGTCCACACTTGGAAAAGAGGCAAAGTTATGGTTGACTGCTTCCTGGTACTTGAAAAACACCTTCACAAACCTTGTTTAATGGAAGTAGAACCTTGTGTCCTGGGGAATGTAATTCATTACCACAATGTATCTAATGGATCCCCAGATATTGAGGGAAGGGTCAGCTTTATGGTCCTATATAGTTATTGTTTAACTCTAGAAACCAATAGATTCTGTGGTGTTATGGGCTCTTGTATAGCTAAACATTGAATTTTAATGCCTTGTAGAAAGTTAACTAGCCTTGAATTTTACCTAGCAAATTGCCTTTGGAATTCCTTTCATTAAGTCTATGTTTATTTGCTTGCGTGTGTGCACACGCACACACACACACACACACACACACACACACACACACTCTTCTGTTTTTTAAGCATTGGCAAACTGCTTTTTAAATTTTTTTTTAACCCGCTGGTTCCTTCCTTAAGGAGTAAAATAAAATTTTGATATATGTTCACAATCTCTTGGTTTCAGAAGTTTGCTGTTTCAACATTGCTTTCAGTTTTCTCTGTTGTGCCAGGTAGATGGGAGGGAATCAACAAGAGAAAAACTAATTTGTGCTTCAGTACTCCCAGAAAGGCTCAGAGACTAGAAACACCACATAGCTCTGATGTCACAAGTGAGGGCTTGAGCTGGAACAGGAAGACACAGTTAAAAATCTTGGTCTTTCTCTACCAGGACAGAAAACTAGAATTTGCCATTTGGAAAGGTTGGACCTCAAAGTTCTCACTTTTAGGGAGATCAGGCGCAGCAGAAAATGAGGCTGTTGGCGTGGACACTGGGGGATGGAGTGTAGTCTGCATTATGGATGGAGAGCCTGGCATTATCCCCCGCTCTGAGCCAGACCCCGCCACTCTCCATTCTTTCCCTTCCACTCTCATGAATGCTCCTCGCCAGCAAGCAGAAAATAGGAAGTGCTTTGGCCAGAGAAATTGACCAGCCCAGAGAAAAAATACTTTCAGAAATTGGCATTTTGCGGGGATTCTCCCAATGAAACTTCTAGGTCTCACCTAGCCTACGAAGCCACAATCAATAAACACTTACAAACACAAGGCTCTAGGGCCATAGGTCACCTAACATGGAAAGTTGCTAACTTGGAAATCAGAGACCTGAACAAACAGGAAAAAAAGGAAACTGAGGAAACAGAAAATGACAAGGAGCAGGAAAAAACTAGTAACAATCTGCTATAATTAATATTCCCAGAGAGATTAGAGAAGATCTTATATCCGTCAAACAAGATTAGGAGGCTATATATAAAAAAGGAACATTTACCGAGCATAAAAAAAATTTTAGACATTAAAATGTTATAGCAGAAACTTTTTTAAAGATTGAAAGTTTAAAAGATGATATTGAAAAAAATCTCCCTAAAAGTACAAAACAGGGGTGCCTGGGTGGCTCAGTGGGTTAAAGCCTCTGCCTTCGGCTCAGGTCATGATCTCAGGGTCCTGGGATCGAGCCCCGCATCGGGCTCTCTGCTCAGCAGGGAGCCTGCCTCCCTCTCTCTGCCTGCCTCTCTGCCTACTTGTGCTCTCTCTCTGTCAAATAAATAAATAAAATCTTTAAAAAAAATTAAAAAAAAATAAAAGTACAAAACAAAACAAAACGAAAGAGATTAAACAGAAGAAGAATAATACGATGATTAGAAGAATAGTTCGGGAAGCCCAATTCCTCTCTTCCTTTTGTATCAAAGTCCAGATAGGAAAATCGATCGCAGGCAATGTAGTTCAATAGAAGAACATTAATTTAGGGTGCCTGGGTAGCTCGGTTGGTTAAGCGACTGCATTCGGCTCAGGTCAAGATCCTGGAGTCCCAGGATTAAGCCCTTCATGGGGTGGGGGTGGGGGGCTGCTCAGCAGGGAGTCTGCTTTTCCCTCTGACCCTCCCTGCTCTCATGCTCTCTCTCTCTCAAATAAATAAATAAAATCTTTTTTAAAAAGAACATTAATTTAGAGAAATCAACACAGTAGTGGCAAAAGAGTCACAAGAGCCAAATGAGATGCCCAGAGATGAGCTGCAGCACGAAGCTGCCATCATCCCCAGGACTGGAAGAGATGGTCATGCAGTGATGTTACTCCAGTAGCTGGAGTCTGCCAGCAGGGACTGAAATCATGGTAAAGGTAACCCAGCAGGAGATTCAACCCTTGCTAGAGACACCACCCAAATCAGGAAACAGGGAGAAATACTCTGGTCTCCATTCTTCCCACCTTCCAGTTTCCTGCCACGCCCTCTCATAGCTCAAAGGATGTAAGCATAGGAGGGGCAGGCAGGGAATGGGTATATGAGCCAATAAACACTTGCCCAGCACACTCTTGAAACACCAGCTAAATTCAGACTGAAGAAGAAAGAGACAGTGAGATAGGGAGAGAGACAAAAACAGAAAGGCAGAAACAGAGAGATAGAGACAAGAGAAGGACAGACACACAGAAAGACATACAGAGACAGAAATACAGAAAGAGAGAGATGAGATGAGAAAATCGGGAAAGGAAATTGCCAAGAGGATAATCCAATTTCCCAGAATCAAAGGTCACAAAGTTCTAGTGGGAAAGGTGTCACCAGGAGACAGGCACAATGAATAAATTTTAAAGTATCAATATAGACAATCAACATGAACTCATGTTTAGTTTAATAGATGGATAGACAGATATAGAGATAAGTCTAGAAATAAACGTATACCCACACAAGCCAGTTACCCATTCATATATTTCCTGTCTGCTGAGAGATCCTGGGAGCAGTGACACCCCAGGAGAAACAAGTACCCTCAGTGCCCAGATCTTGGTTTCTTTTTTTCTTTTCTTTTTTTTTAAATTTTATTTATTTGTCAGAGACAGAGAGAGAGAGAGAGCACAAGCAGGAGTAGCAGCAGGCAGAGAGAGAAGCAGGCTTCCCACTGCGCAAGGAGCCTGATTTGGGGCTGGATCCCAGGACTCTGGGATCATGACCTGAGCTGAAGACAGACGCTTAATGGCTGAGTGACCCAGATGTCCCACAGATTTTGGTTTCTAATACCGTTCGCCAGTAACAATCTGGGCTCTTTAGAGAAATGACTAAATTTAAGGCTCAGAATGACTAAATTTAAGGCTCAAGATGTGCTCAGAGCATTTTATAGTATTAGAAATTAAAGAAGTGTTCAAAAACTACAAAAACAACAATAAAGGCTGGGACTTGTCAAAGGGATGCCAGCGACAACTTGGAGGAATTCCCAACGGCCAAAGCTGGAAAAAAAAAAAGTGGGAAACAAAACAAATAAAGTGGTACTGAATTATAACTTAAAGTATAAAATAAATATACATGAGTCCATACTTATATAAATAAGATGGCTGAATAAATAAACAAATGGGGTAGAAGGGACAAATCTTTATACTTCTTCTTTCATGGAAGGTAGAGTTTAATTCCTTTCCCTGTTCCCTTCGACTTTATGACTCACTTCCAAATAATAGAATATGGAAAGGAGAAAAACAGTAATTTTACAGTAGAGAAACTTGACAAATAATACCTTGACCAAATGATCAGGGTTAACATCATCAGTAATAAATTGTGCTGATATTATGCGTCCCCTGATACCATGTGATCAGAAGGACATTTCACCTCTGTGCTATTCTTCCTCCAAATAGCAAATATCAGGCAAACCCAAATTGAGGGACAATTCAATAAAATACCTAGATAGTACTCTCCATGAAGATAAGGGTCATGAAAACAAAGAAACACTGAGAAAAGCTGAATACAAAAGGCTAGCTCATACATACCATGCAAATGCTAACCAAAAGAAAGCTAGTATAGTTATATTCATATCAGACAAAACAGACTTTAAGGCAAACAGCATTCTAGAGACTTTTCATAATGGTAAAATGTTCAATTTGCTGGGGAAATGTAATTCTAAAAATCTAGGTACCTAATGTGGTCCTCAATATGAAAAGCTAAACAGATAGAACTAGAAGGAAAAATAGAAATGTTCACAAACATAACGAGTCATTTTAACATACTTCTCTGAGGAACTGACAGAATGGACAAAATAAATCAGTGTGCCTGTTGTTTGCCTTTCCTTTTCCTTTCCCTTTCCCTTTTCTTTTCTCTTCTCCTTCCTTCCTCCCTTCCTTCCTTCCTCCCTTCCTTCCTTCTTTTCTCTTTCTTTCTTTCTTTCCTTCCTTCCTTCTTTTCCCCCGACTTGTTACTTTATTAAAAAGTCAAAAATTAGGGCGCCTGGGTGGCGCAGTTGGTTAAGCAACTGCCTTCAGCTCAGGTCATGATCCCGGAGTCCCGGGAACGAGTCCCACATCGGGCTCCCAGCTCCATGGGGAGTCCGCTTCTCACTCTGACCTTCTCCCTTCTCATGCTCTCTCTCACTCTCTCTCTTTCCTAATAAATAAATAAATAAAATCTTAAAAAAAAAAAAAGTCAAAAATTAGCACTTTAAGCATGCTCATTAGAAATAAGGATGGGGGGATCTGGGTGGAGCAGTCAGTTAAGTGCCCCCCAGGACTCTTGGTTTCAGCTCAGGGTCATGAGATTGAATCTGGTGTTGGGGTCTTGTGCTGACTATGGAGTCTTCTGGGGTTTCTCTCTCTCTCTTCCCTCTGCTCCTCCCTGCCTCATTTTCTGTCAAATAAATAAATATCTTTAAAAAAAAAAAGGAAAAGAAATAAAGATAGGGACACTTGGCTTGGTTCAGTCAGTGGAGCATGAAACTGCTGATCTTGGGGTTGTGACTTCCAGCCCCCATGCTGGGTGTAGAGATTACTTTAAAAAAAAATTGTGTATATATTGTGTATATATAAATGTGTGTGTGTGTGTGTGTGTGTGTGTATATATATATATATATATATAACTGGGTGGCTTGGCTGGTGAAGCGGCTGCCTTCGGTTCGGGTCATGATCCCAGGGTCCTGGGATCAAGCCCCATGTTGTCATATTGTCTCCCTCTTCCTCTGCCCCTCCCCCCTGCTTGTGTGCTCATGTGTGGTCTTTCTCCCTCAAATAAATAAAATCTTTAAAAAAAAATCTTAAAAGAAAAGAAAGGATAGAAATACCAGGCTACATAATTTCAGCATTCAGGTTGGGTGGGATCAGGAAGGGGAGTTATGCTTTTCATTATGAGCTTTGTGATGCTATTTTACCGTTTAAACCATTTTCATTTGTTGCTTCAGTAAAAATTAGCAATTTAAAATAAAATTTAAGGGGTGCCTGGGTGGCTCATTGGGTTAAAGCCTCTGCCTTCTGCTCAGGTCCTGATCTCAGGGTCCTGGGATTAAGCCCTGCATCGGGCTCTCTGCCCAGCAGGCAGCCTGTTTCCCTCTGCCTCTTTGCCTACTTGTGATTTCTCTCTCTGTCAAATAAATAATCTTTTAAAAAAAGCTTAAAAAAATTTAGAATTATTGAATAAATTTCAAAAATTTGATAGAATCAGATTAATGAAGAATAGGAGCAAAGAGAAAAGCCCAAAACATGCCTGTTAGAAGAAATTTAATATCCAGCAAAGAAGCAGTACTACCAAAAAAAGTTAACTGTTATTTAAACAACATTGTATTGTTGCAGAAATAAGAAAGCCAAACTCACATAAATGTAGAATTTAGTTTGTAATGATTGTGTCCTTTCTAACTGGTGGGGGAAAGAAGACTACTCAACATATGTTTTTGAGATAATAGGTTTTACATATGGGAAAAAAATGTTAGATTTCCTACTTGGGCCACCAATAAGAATACCTTCCAGGTGGATATAGATTTAAAGTAAAAATACAATTTTATTTTATTTTTAAGTAATCTCTACACCCAATGTGGGTTTTTTTTTTTTTTAAGATTTTATTTATTTCTTTGAGAGAGAGAGCAATATATGGGGTAGGGTCAGAGGGAGAAGCAGACTCCCCACTGAGTAGGGAGCCTGATGCAGGACTTGATCCTGGGACTCCAGGATCATGACCTGAGCCAAAGTCAGTCGCTTAACCCACTGAGCCACCCAGGCACCCCCACAATGTGGGGTTTGAACCCACAACCCTGAGATCAATAGTCACGTGCTCCACTGACTAAGCCAGCCAAGTACTCCACAGATTTTTTTTTTAAAGATTTTATTTATTTATTTATTTGTCAGAGAGAGAGAGCGGGAGAGCACAAGCAGGCAGAGGCAGAGGGAGAAGCAGGCTCCCCGCCGAGCAAGGAGCCCAATGCGGGACTCGATCCCAGGACCCCGGGATCATGACCTGAGCTGAAGGCAGCTGCTTAAGCAACTGAGCCACCCAGGCGTCCCTCCACAGAATTTTTAAAAGTAAAAAATATGAGAGAATTAAAAAGGCATAAATACACACACATACATATAAATATATATAAATATCATTGGGAGAGAAAAGGGTTTTCAAAAACAAGACACAAGAGGCGGAGTTGATTGCTACTGTATGCTTATCAGGTTTGCCTTTCCTTCATTCTCCCATGACAAAACTCTCCCAATCCATGTGGAGCACATCCTGAATAGTTTGACATGACTGATCCAGTCATCAGGCATAAGAATCAATATATAATACATATTGATCAGAGTGCCCATAACAAGTTTTCAGGCTCTCCTGGGATTCCTTTGCCTAAACCATCATACAGTCTTTCTCTCTTCCTTTGGAACCGTCCAATGTAAGAATATGGGCCATGTTTCCACCAAGGCAAAGGGAGCTTCAAAAGGAAAGAAGCCCAGAGAACTCATAGACTAAGAGAGAAATTATGCTAATGACCTTGTTGGAATTATGATTCTAGTTGTGGCTCAGGACCAAATAATTTAGAATTCTCAATTTTGTTAGCCAATAAACTGTCTTTTTACCTGAACTAAATTGAGTTGGGTTTCCAACACGCTCAACCAAGAGTCATGTTGAATACTCCAAAAATGAAAAGGTTAAGCTTGTTGATCTAGACCCCATAAAATTATAACCTTCTAGATAATGAGAAATATCATAAAGTAAAGACAAGCAGCGGTTTGGAATAAATTATTTGCAGTGAACAATGGGCAAAAGATCAATGTCTAAAATATATAAAGAGTGACTCTAACTCAATAAAAAAAATAAAATGACTCAAAGGAAAATTGAGAAAAAAGGTATGGTGTTAGTCAAAACTCTTCCCTTTGAAAGTAATAAAGCTTAATTCTTATTCCTTTAAGCAAAGGGAATTTGTTGATTCAAATAACTGAGAACCCAAAGGAACAACATGCTTCAGGAATGGCAGGATTCTGGTGCTTAGCTATGCCCACAACAACTGCTTGTTCTCCCTCCCTCTCTTAGCTCTTTCTTTTTTATGTATAGGTTTCATTGTCACCCAGGGTCTCTGCATATGGCAGCAATATGTTTTCTTGTAGCTGTAGGCTTACCGTCACTTAATCTGTCATAACTGCTTTGGTTTTAAGTGTTCTAAAAACCAACACAAACTGGCTTAAACAAAAAAGGGAAATCATTAGCCTGTGAAATTGAAGACGTATAATCTAAGGTCAGACTGTCCTTGAGTGGAGCTTGAACCAAGAGTTCCAACATTGTCAGTGTAGGACTCATTTTGCCCTTCCACAATGTCCTTCCTTCTGCTGTGTTGGTTTTATACTCAGGTTCTTCATGATAGCCTCTAGTAGCTCTAGGTTCCCTTCATCCTTGATGCTCTAACCAGGGTGGAAAAAAAGTTTTTCTCTTTCTCAACCCATATTTCAGAGCCTCTGACTGGGTCACAAGACCACCCCAAATAATCTGTGGCCATTGAATGTGATTGGTTACAGTGGGTCATATGCCCACCTATGGACCCAAAAAGAAGTCTCCACCCAAAGTAGAATAACTGAGAGTAAGAGAAATAGTTCCTTCTCCCTTCCTCCAAAATCAGTGTACTGTTACCAGAAGTAGAGCAGGGTACATTTCAGGAAGTGAACACGTATCCACTACAGTGTTCTTACATACAACTCATAACCTTAGAGAAAGATAGATCTGCTTTCTGAGATGCTCCCAAAGGACCTAGCAATGCTGGGGCCATGTGGGCCAACTCATCATTGTATCCTGAATGGGTCCTAGCTGGTTCCAAGAAGCAGAGCCTGAGACTTGCACCTGAGTAATTGAGGAGTGCTCTCAGGAAAATCCAATAAGGGAGCAAAGGAAGCAAGATGGAGTCAGGAAAGAAACTATGCAGAGGAGATCCAGCTGATCTCTTGGGGGAGTTCTGATGCATAAACTGCACTGCAGAATTGTCTACCCCACCTTCCGATGAGGCAGAGGAGCTGTCTTCTGTATCTCCTTTTAGATGTGAACGACCCCTGGCGGGAGGGGATAATATCTCAGCCAAATCGACCCCCTCCTCCTGAGGGCAATTCTCTGAAGAAAAATGCAGCAGTAAGCCTCTTGTGGCAACACTCACCTGAACTGCAGGATGGGTGCGCTGGCCAGTAAAGAGGAATCTGACTGGGGCACCAACAGTATCTACTGCAATGACGACAATGACTGGGTCTGCTGGGGTCATTCGTATGCCCTGTGACAGCGGAGAGAGACCTTTTGAGGGAGAGTCCCCCCAGAATCACATGAAATGGGAGAAGGGGGAGAAGGGCAGAATCAGATACTGTTGGCATTTTACTTCCTTAGCTGGCCAGTTCTCACACATATGTGCCTACAGTTTAAACAAATGTCTCCATTTAAGGTAATGAAGCTGGCAGATAAGTGACAAGAGCCCCTCTGAGTTCTTGCAGCAGATGCTGTCACTGCCTCGCCCATATCCCCTTGTCCTTACCGCTCTCGTGCATACTGGCCTGGTTTCCAGCAACCAGCACGCGTGCTTCTTTGTATAATGGCTTTCTCGGAGTCTTCCCTCCTTTGTCTTTGTCACTTACACAGCAGGCCCGAAGTGCAGAGGAATTAATGTGTCTTCGTCCCTGGGAGCTCCTCTCAACCCATGACTGATGGGACTTGATGTATGGACGCCCCAGCTCCCTTACTCCTTGGAGTGGATTAACACTGTAGTGCATGTTCTACACTGATTCCCAGAGTTTCCCATGGGATTAAGCCCCAATTATACACAATGGTAACTGGTTTGATGATGCACCTTATATTGGTTGCCTTACTTTCTCTCACTTTCCCACTTTTCTACTGGTATTTTTCTAAAAAGAAAATTTTATTTATTTATTTGAGAGAGAGAGAGAGAGGGAGAGTGAGAGCACAGGAGCAGGGGCAGAGAGAGAGAGGGAGAAAGAGACTCCCTGCCAAGCAGGGAGCCCAACGCAGGCCTCCTTCCCAGGATCCCAAGATCACGACTTGAGCCGAAGGCAGACACTGAGCTGACTGAGCCACCCAAGTGCCCCCCCACCAGTATTTTTTTTAATCTCCCAAATAAACTACTTGCAGTCAAGTCTTTGTCTCAGGATAGGCTTCTGGGGGCACAGAAATTAAAAAATTAAAACATGCCCCCCCCTCCCGCCAAAACAGAAATAGCTCGAGTCATGTCAATTACTGCCATGTCTGCCGCAAGAAGATGTGTGTGTTTGCAGGGAGGGAGTTTCTTCTAATTTAGGTCCATATGTGGCTCCCCATGGTCCAGCAACATACAAAGAACACTCACAAACAAATTCCTGGAAGAGGGATGGAAGAACCTCACTCAATACAAACTCACATTTGGAACAGGAGAGAGAGAGAGAACAGAAGTAGCCACCAGTTCATAGCGCAGCCTACCCCCCCCCCCCACCTCCGGGACAGGAGCAGCGAGTGCTCTTTGCTTTGGCAGCAGACAACATTCTTTTTCAGTCCATCTTACTGCCTCCAGGCTACTCTCTGCGCTCATCTCTCTTGTTCATTGTCCTCCATGGCCACATCTAAAGGGTTCCTGGCATGGATTCCTCTTCTGAATTCCATACAATGTAAGCAGCTCATTTCCTGTCCATATGACATCTGAAGCCTGAGGATGCTTTAAGGTCATGTCAGCCATACTAGTCTGATTATAAGACTTACCTGGAATGCTTATTAAATCCATAAATTCCCAGTGCTGCTTTTTACCTTTCTGAAAGAGAAGATCCTGGGAAATTTTCTTGCCTGCATTTCCTAGAGGACAGAGCAAGAGGCAAAGGTTTCTTGGTAGGGTCTTAATGGGAGGTGCTATCCCAAAGCAAAAGTTAGAAAAAAGGGGAAGGAAGGAAAACAATGGCAAGGTGGTCTATTTTTGAGCTCACTGTAGCTTCAAGAAAACATACTTACTTGCTTAGTTACACAGGAGTCTTCTTAAAAAGTTATGCAAACGCACCATGTTTTGAAATGGTCCTCTGTGGGGTGAAAGGGAAAAATTATTTGCTGGTTCCTTCCTTTTACCTTGCACTGGCCAAAGTTCACCCATGGAGTGTTAACTCCCTCACAGCCTGGGACTCTTTACCACTCACACAAGGGGAGGCCAAGTTCCTTGACCGACAGGTTCATGAAATCATGGGTGGTAGGAGAATAGCAACTTCCTCAAATGAGGAAATACAGGCAGAGAATAATTAATTCACAGAATTTGGAGGTCACAGGTTAAAGGATGATAGTCAAGATACTTAACAATACAGGGGCACAGTTGAATGAGAAATTACTATAGGTATTGTAGGACAAAGAAAATGAATGCTTGTATTGATGACATTAAAAACCAAGATTCTCAGGTCAGGAGAAAGGAAATACGAACATAAACTCAAAGAAGTTAAGTACAACTCCGTAGTCCTTTTATTTTTTAAGTTAATTTTTAAAAAAGATTTTATTTATTTATTTGACAGAAAGGAGAGAGATCACAAATAGGCAGAGAGGCAGGCAGAGAGAGGAGGGGAAGCAGGCTCTCTGCTCAGCAGAGAGCCTGATGCGGAGCTCAATCCCAGGACCCTGAGATCATGACCTGAGCTGAAGGCAGAGGCTTTAACCCACTGAGCCACCCAGGCACCCCTTTTAATTTAATTTTTAAAAAGATTTTATTTATTTATTTGAGAGACAGAGAGAGGGAGAGAGAACAAGTAAATATGGGGGGAGAGGGTCAGAGGGAGAAGCAGACTCCCCGCAGAGCAGGGAGCCCAATGCGGGACTTGATCCTGGGACTCCAGGATCATGACCTGAGCCAAAAGCAGCCGCTTAACCAACTGAGCCACTCAGGTACCCCTACTCTGTAGGCCTTTAAAAAATTTTTTTATTTAATTAATCTCTACTCCCCCAATGTGAAGCTTGGATTCATGACCCCAAGATCGAGAGTTGCATGCTCTTCTTACTGAGCCAGCCAGGTGCCCCACAACTCTGTAGTCCCAAATTTAAATTTGGAACCTCAGTATGAAGTTATATTTTCTTTAAAAAAACAAAAAAGATTATTTTCTAGCTCCATATACTTAAGAATTTATTTATTTATTCAAGAGAAAATGAGAGAGAAAGAGATCATAAGCAGCGGTAAGGGTAGGAGAAGCAGATTCCCCACTAAGCAGGGAACCCAATGTGAGGCTCAATCCCAGGACTCTGGGATCATGACCTGAGCCAAAGGCAGACACTTAACCGACTGAGCCACCCAGGCACCCTAGCTCTGTATACTTAAAAAAACCCAAAACTACCAAGTCACTGGGAATGAGTACCCATAGCATCCAGACTGTGGTCTCTAAATAGTATTTTTCTCTAAAAGGAACCAAGAATACTTGAAGAAATGTCTGAGTTCTTATCTGGGGCAGAGAATGTACAAGAAGAGCCTGAAACATCCTGTATCTGAAATTAAAAAAACAAAACTAAAAACCGACAAACCTATACACTACTACTATAGAAAACAACCTTTAGTGCATGGGAAAAGTTGAACACCAAAAAGAAGAGTAATTCTAATAAACTGAAAGACATCAAATATGTTGTTTGTGAATTCATAATGCTATTCAAAACAATAAAAACTACAAAATGCTTCGGTCAAGTTTGGATGACACCAGGCTATCGTTTCATTATCCTGAATACTGCTACATAAAGCCAATAAGCACTTACCCATTTACTCCATGAGCTATACCTCAGAGCAACTACATAGTTGAGGAGGGAATGTTACTCTTTATAGAACAGTTACAGCTGATAAACATATAAAGGATGAGAGATCAAAATGAAATACTAGAAATAATAAATACTAGAATTAAAATGAAATAATGGTTCCAGGCTAGCTCTCTCAAATACAACATTATGCGATAAAGGCAAAATTCTATATTTGCATTGCTCAATGGAATAGCCATTGTAGCTGTTGAGCACTTAAAATGTGGCTAGTGTGACTAGGGAATTGGATTTCTAATTTTGTTCAATTTTGCCATTGCATTTAAATAGCTGCATGTGGCTAGTTGCTATTGTATTGAATAGTACAGTTCTAGGGCATGATTATCTTTGGCTGCTGAAATCGCTGCGTGAAAGACTGGTGGGGAATTTATAATGCGTAGATTAGAATTACTACCCCTGAATTTACTGATCCATTTTAAAATCACAGAAAGAGACAAACAGACATCATTGTCTTCTGATGCGATACAATGGGAAGTATGTAACACCACCCATGAAATATTCTTGCCCAAAACATCAAACCTAAATCTGATTCAGCTTCTAGATCTAATTACCAGTTTTGGAAATATAGGGAACAGGAGAACATGGTAAACACCATAGCAAAAGAGATCAGCAAAACCTAGAATGTGGTAAACTCCTCAAGACAAAAAAATCTCAAGATTTATTATGTTAACCAAATAATTGTAGGGCACCTGGGTGGCTCAGTCCATTAAGCGTCTGCCTTAGACTGAGATCATGATCTCAGGGTCCTGGGATGGAGGTCCACATCCGGCTCACTGCTCAGTGGGGAACCTGCTTCTCTCTCTGCCCCCACCCCCACTGCTCATGCTCGCTCTCTTTTTCTTAAATAAATAAATAAAATCTTAAAAAAAATAATTGTAAGGGAAAAGAAGTAGGAGGGGATGAAACCTATAGATCAGAGAGACCGTGTTTGGAACCCACTGTGTTCTCGCCTGGGCCCCCAGAAAGCAGAACCTGATAGTAAAGCTATGTGCAAATACTTTATTGAAGAGACAGGCATGAGGGACAGTAAGTGAAACAGAAGCACAAGAAGGCATGATCAAGTTGGTCACCATGAAGAGTGATTCCTTGGGGCGCCTGGGTGGCTCAGTTGATGGGCATCTGCCTTCGGCTCAGGTCATGATCCCAGGGTCCAGGGATCGAGCCCACATTGGGCTCCCTGCTTGGCGGGAAGCCTGCTTCTCCCTCTCCCACTCCCCCTGCTTGTGTTCCCTTTCTTGCTGTCTCTCTCTCTCTCTCTCTCTCTCTCTCTCTCTCTGTCAAATAAATAAATAAATAAAATCTTTAGAAGAAAAAAAAGAAGAAGAGTGATTCTTTAACCCCACAACTTTGTGAGACGTTACATATGCTGTGTCTTCGGACTGTTGATCTGGGGACGGAAGGGAAAGCAGTTGTTCATTGGTTCTCATCTCTGTTGGTCAAAGTTTGCCTCAAAGAGTTTTAAGTCCCTGGCATTTCTGGGTAGCACATGCCAAGCAGATTTCTACGGTGTTCCACACTACAGCATTAAACAGAAGCCCTGAAGGAGGGCCAGGCTACCCTTGCGTGCAGCTGGTTGGAGCCTGTGCAGGACTGATCTGGGCAGCGATGGCTGGATTAAGTGACGTGAGCCCGAGAGGATCTGAAGTTATGCACTTAGATGTTTGATATGAACTGTTTAAAAAGAGAGAGAAGGAGAGCCACAGAGGGAATGAATCGGGGGAACCTGATTTTGAATTGACTTTTGACTGGATATATCTGGTGACATTAAGGAATTATTGTTATGTTGTTAACTTTCTGTATGCCTATGGTACCGTCTTTATGACATTACTTCAAGGCTTATCTTTTAGAAATCCATACGAAAGTATTTACACATCAAACAATACAATGTCTGGAATTTTCTTCAAAATAATGCAGTTCGTAAGGGAGAGTGGATGGAGGCACAGCTGAAACAAGACCGGCTGTGAGTTACGTGCTGGTTTTAAAAACATCCACTAACCTTGATACTCCTCCCTTCCAAAAGCGGAACCTAATTTCTCTCCCCTTGAATGTGGATGGGTCTTAGTGACTTATTTCTAACCAATACAGTGTGGTGGAAGTGATCTTGTACGTCTTCCAAGACTATGTTATAAAAGTCACTGCAACTTCCACCTCGCTCTGGTTTGGCTCACTTGCTCTGGGGGAAGCTAGCTACCGTGCTGTGAGGATGCTTCAGCTGCTCCGCGAAGAGGGCCAAGTGGCAAGAAACAGATGCTTCCTGGCAACACCTTCCCAGCCAGAGGTGAGGGTCACCTTGGAACAGATCCTTTAGCCCCAGCTAAGGCTTCAGATGTTAAAAATTAAATACTGAATTCCTGTATTACATTTTCATATAAATCCTTTCCAGGTGGATCAAAGACTATCTGTAAGAAAGCAAAAATTCCTCGTAGGAAAGGTAGGGAAGGATTTCTTAAACCAGACATGAAGAGCATAGACTATCAAGAAGAGATTGATAGTTCCTATACATTAAAGATAAGAACTACTTATTGGATGATACTATAAAGAAAGTGATAAGATAAGCCACAATCTGGAAAGTGATCTTTGTTACACATATAATGAAGAAAAGACTAGTATCTGAATATATAAGTGACTCCTACAAATCCATAAGAAAAAGATAAGCAATCTAATAGAAAAATGGGCGAAGGATATGAATGCTTACTTCACAGAAGGGGAAACCTAATAAAAAATAAACAAATAAAAGACTGATCCACTGATCAGTATCTGCTTCTCTGTGTTGGTCCCCACAGTAATTAACACTCCCTCTCCTAGCAGCCCTCAACACTGGCTGACTGGAGTTGGTGTATATATATAAGGTATATATACACCCTCAAATACTCTAGCCTTCTTGCCTCTCTCAGGCATGTTGTCCTATTCCACTTCCCAGTTTCCCCTGTGAAATTTCCCCGTGGAATTGTTCACACTAGTCACTGGCTTGATAACACAACTCTGTATCATTGACTGCCTTCCCTTCCCTGTCTCACTTCCGTACTCTGCTACCTATTCCCTGGGATCACATCCCAACATTAACCTTGAATTCTTGCCTCGGGGCTTTCTTCTGGGTGGGGGGGGGAGGGTGGGAACCTAAACTAATATAAGAGTGTTCAAGCCTCCTTGCCAGTATCAGACTGAGTCTGAGCCCTGGCAATTCTGTGGGAATTTTACACATGAAAAAAAGCTACAGCCTTGAAATGCATAGAGGAGAAAGGGGCCTGATGGCTTCAAGCCAGCCCTAACGGTGGGGGGGCCCACACCATGGCCATAGGTATACTCCTCAAAGCTGCCCCAAGCCCAGGACTCCTGCAGGTCTGCTTTCTTTCTGCCCTCTTTGAACCTTGTCCATAATCAATGTCCTTGGCCCTGACTTACTGAGGTTCATAGCTAAACTCTCTCCGTTGCTTGAGTCATTTTTGATATGCTGATCTGGCTTTAGACTGTTTAACTTGGTAAACACTGCAATCTGGGTCACAGGCCAGGTCTTTTTGGTGAGCTGGTTCTGTACACGTGGTTATCTGCCACCCCTCCCCCACACTGGGGTTCTGGCCATGGTCATAGTGCAAGTGAACCCAAGAACCATTTCCCCGTAACGAAGGCTGCATTGCTGCCAGTGGCGTCTCAGATACTGAGGGTCGGTGCCAGGGGCTTGGCAGCAACATGAGATGGGGACCTCTGTGTGGGCATCAGAAACCTTGATCATGACAGTCTGTATCAGTGCCTTGGGCCAGCGCTAGGAATAGAGATGGTGCTTCTGGCCGCACCAGAACGGTGGGCTTTGATGGGAATCAGCTTCGAGAGGAGTTGGTTTCTCTATGAGCCAAAGCAGGAAACAAGAAAATGGATAGCCTCCATGGGTTTGCCATATTGTCTCGGTTGTAATATCTTCTGTTGTGGTGTTGGGTATGTGTAGGGAGTCTTCCAAATTCTCGGGGCCTATATTAATTACCCATTGCTGTGAGACAGATTGCCCCCAAATTTAGTGGCCTACAACAATTTATTATCCTCACAGTTTTTGTGGGTCAGAAATTCAAGAACGGCTTGACTAGGCAATTCTGGCTCAGGGTCTTTCGTGAGGTCTCACTTAAAATGTTGGCCAGGACCGCCATCACCTGAAGCCTTGATGGGCCAAAGGATCCATTTTCAGGTTGACTTTCGTAGATGTTTGGTAAGGATGTGCTAGTTCTTGGTGGCAGGATCTGGTTCTTCCCACTTGTGCTTCTCCATGGGCTGTTCAAGAGTCCTAATGACGTGATGGCTGGTTTCCTCCAAAGCAAGTGAAGGCTGGGGGGGGAGGAGGGGGGAGGGGGGAGGAGGGGGCAGGGGGGAAGAGGGGGGGAGGTGGGGGGAGGGGGAGGAGGGGGGAGGAGGGGGAGAGGGGAGAGGGGAGGAGGAGGGAGAAGGAGGAGCTATCCTTTGCAGACCTAGGCTCAGAAGTCACATAGCATAATTCTACCACATCCTTATTTGTTAGAAGAGAGTCACAAAGTCTGACCTCTGTTTTATGGAGAGGAATTAAACTCTTTTAATGAGAATATTAAAGAATGTGTGGCCTTTTTTTTAAAAGCACCATACTGCTTCTACTTTAATAGCTAACTATAACTCGGATTATAAGGACTTTTCCAGCTACTATTTCTTTCTTTCTTTTTTTTTTTAAAGGATTTTATTTATTTGACAGAGAGAGAGAGATCACAAGTAGGCAGAGAGGCAGGCAGAGGGAAAGGGGGAAGCAGTCTCCCTGCTGAGCAGAAAGCCCAATGTGGGGCTCAATCCCAGGACCCTGAAATTATGACCTGAGCCGAGCCACTGAGCCACCCAGGCGCCCCCCCAGCTACTATTTCTGACTGACTCCATTTTTCTATTCTTTCCTTATGTAAGCAGTAAGGTTTAAATCATCAGTTGGGGATATAGTATGGCCAACTTCTATTTCTTTAATTAATAACTAGAATGCTTGTCTGCTCCTCAATCCCTCTCTCCCTGCTAGTGAATTACCTAAGAAACCTGGGGCTTATTCAGTCTACAGTGGCCATTCCAACTTTCAAGTCCACTGAGCCAGCGTTGTACAGTTAACTTGTGAAAAGGAAGACATTTGGAGATGACCCTGATTGAGAAGCTGTCCTGTTCATTTCCAGGGAGGCGGTGCGAAGAAATCCTGCCAGGTATGGTGGCCATGAAAATGCATGGCTCAGCTCTCCTGCTGCGGGGAGTGTCATTGACTAGATATGCCCAGCCACTGCCCCTCTGGTTCCACCACTGCCTCTGTGCTGGCTGGTGCAGCCCCATTCCTGAGACATGCACGGCTACTACAACTGGCAACTCTGGCCCCGGTACTCCCCTTTGGCCTGGACAAGCCTTTCTCAGAATTGCGCCACAGTCTGGGACTCTTCCTAACCAGTCTTTCCTCCCGCTTTCCCCTCACAGCTGTTGGATTTTTCTTTCAGTCTGAATCTTCTCCTTGCTTTTTCCTCTTTCTTTCCTTTTTATCCCTCTCAGATATTTCCCCTAGTAAGTCTCTTGCAGGTCTGTTTGGACATTGTTGATCTCCCAGGCGTACACAGTGCTGAAGTTGGTTCCCACCGGCTTGGGAGAGCAGAATCTGTGTACCTTTCCGATTCTGCATTCAGTGACATCATGTTGGTAGCTTGAAATAGGCCATGGTGGGAATATTTACACCACAGAAATCAACAAATGCTACCCCTGAGGGTGTTTTCCTCCCAGGGAGCTGGTTGATAAACATTTATCAGCACACCTCTGGTGTGTACCCAACAAAAATGTGTATGTATGCTCACCAAGAGCCCTGTACTGAATTCCTAGGCTGTTCATAGCATCATTAATCATAGTTACCTCAAACTGGAAACTGCCCAAATGTCCATCAGCAGTAGGACAGATAAATAAACTGTCATATCATGGCATATATACATTTAACTAGTGGAATATAAAAATAAAAAGGGGCGCCTGGGTGGCTTAGTCAGTTAAGCGTCTGCTTTCAGTTCAGGTCATGATCTCAGGGTCCTGGGATTGAGTCCTGTGTTGGGCTCCCTGCTCAGTGGGGAATCTGTTTGTCCCTCTCCCTCTGCCCCCTGGCTTGTACTCTCTCTCTCTCTCTCTCTCAAATAAATAAATAAAATCTTTAAAAAAAATAAAATAAAAACAAAAAAAAACGGAATTACTTACTATACACAACAACATGGATGAATTTCACAGACATAATGCTGAATGAAAGAATCTAGACATAAAAGACTCCATACTGTCACATTCCATTTATATGAAGTGAAAAACTGGCAAAAAGAATCCATAATGTAAGAAGTTAGGAGAGTGGTTCCCTCATGGAGGTAGTGACTAGGAGGTTCCAAGAGGGATCCTATGATCTATTTTTTGATCAGGGCCCTAGTCATATGAGTATGTTTACTTAAACAATTCACTGAGCTATATAGGATGATCTCTTCACTTTTCTGTATGTATGTTAAACTTCAGCAGAGAGTTTATAAAAAATTATATATGATTAGATGTTCCATAAAGGCAGTGATTTTTTTTTAAGGCAGTGATTTTTAAAAAAATAACTAAAAAATTTTCAGGGCGCCTGGGTGGCTCAGTTGGTTAAGTGGTGTCTGATTCTTGATTTCGGCTCAGGTTATAATCCCAGCCATCTTTGAATGGAACCCTGCATTGGGCTCTGTGCTGGGTGTGGAGCCTGCTTAAGATTGTCTCTCTCCCTCTCCCTCTTCTACATTCAATGTGGGGTTCGAACTTACAACCCCAAGATCAAGAGGTGCATGCTCCACCAACTGAGCTGGCCAGGTGCCCCTGAATAATATTTTATTGTATATGTATACCATGTTTTGTTTATCTGTTCATCTATTGATGGACATTTAGGTTACTTCCACCTTTTGGCTATTATGAATAATGCTGCAGTGAATATGAGTGTACAAATATCTTTTCAAGATTCTGCTTTCAATTATTTCAGATATATATCCACAAGTGGTATTGTTGGATCATACGATTTTTTTTTTTTTAACGTGGGCTCCACGCCCAACATGGAGCTTGAACTCATGACCCTGAGATCAATAGTTCCATGCTCTACCAACTGAGTCAGCCAGGTGCCCCATGATAATTCTTCTTATGTTTGGAACTGCCAAATTGTTTTCCACAGTGCACTATCATTCCCACTAATACCCAACAGTTCCAATTTCTCCATAGTCTTGCCATTTGTTAATATCTGTTTTGTTTTGATAGTAATCATCATAATGAGTGTGAAGAAAGGAAGAGATTTTTATATGCTTTTTCACTGCTGCCTCCATAGAGCCTAGATCAGTCTCTGATATATAGTAGCCGCTCAATAAATAATAGTTGCAGAAGTGAATGGATTTAATGAGTTGACATCCTATATAGGGTTGTGTAGTGGGCTGAATAGTGGCCCTCCAAAAGATATGTCCATATCCTGATCCCCAGAACCTGTGAATATTACCATATCTGGGAAAAGGGTCTTTGGAGATGTAATTAAGGATCTCGAGATGAGAAAATCATCCTAAATTATCCAAATGGGCCCTAAATCCAATGACAAGTGTCCTTACAAGAGACACACACAGGAGATGACAATATAGAGGAGAGAGCAATGTGATGACAAAGGGAGAGACTGGAGTGATGTGGCTACAAGCCCAGGAGGCCAAGGAATGCCAACTTCCATCAGAAGCTGGAACAGGCAAGGAAGGATTCTCCCCTAGAGTTTCCAGAGGGAATGCAGCCCTGCTGACACTCTGTAGACTTCTCATCTCCAAAAGTGTGACAGAATAAATTTCTGTCATGTTTTGTTTTTGTTTTTGTTTTGTTTTGTTTTGCCACTGAGTTTATGGTAATTTTTTACAGCAGGCACAGGAAACTTAGGAAGGCCAGTTGTCTTTTAACTCTATTACTGTTTTCATAATATCTTATCTATGCACAGGAGAAAACTTTTGGTTTTCTACTGTAGACAATTGAGGGCTAGGGCATGTGTCCAATCCATCTAACATTAATTTCAAGTTCTCTGCCTTTAAATTGGTGATCTCTCAAGACTGGGTCTTGTCCTTCACATTGATAGCAAGGCCATTTCCTATATTCATGAGGCTTGCCTATGAAGGCCACCAGGAGCTTGGCCAATAGCTAAGGGGCTAACCCTGTGCTCCTAGATCAAGGATCTCTAAACATTTTCCTGTAGAGCCTGCCAAGGACTGTTGGGATTTTATATTTGTAAGTTGACCTATCCCTCACAAGGATGCTGCTACCCAACGGAGCTTCCTTCCTACCTAAAACCCTTCCAGTTGTGTTTATTCCAAACCCTCAAGATCAACCTCAAGGCCATATAGTACCTTATATGTTAGGTAATATCCTGACATCTATAATCAGGGAATTGCTTTGTTCCATGCAGACTGAAAGTATAAGATCTCTGACATACGAAAAAGTGATGTTTCAAACATCACAGAGCAAGGTCCCATGATACTCAGGGAAGGTTAGACAGCTGATCAGATAGATCTTATTTGGGCAGCATTCATCCTTGCAATCAAGTGCCCAATAGATACCCGTCGTATATGGTAGACTGATGCCTCCCCAAGTTTCCTTTATGGGATCCTTTTTAGAGCTGTGTGTGCTGGCTGGCTGCTAAATGAGATATATATACAAAACATTGCTCTCTGGCTTCAAGGTGGAATCAGCTCTATGATATAATCCACGTCCCAAGGCCCTCCATAGGATCAGGCTGAAGCTTGACTCCAGATAAGACCACATCCTGGGTTAGCTCCTTTCCCTGTTCCATTCTGCTTCCTTCATTGCCTTTCTCCAGAAAGCACTCTCATAAAAAATTATGTACTCAAATTCTGTTTCAGTCTCTGCTTCTAAGGAAACTGACCTAAGACAACACATGAGTAAAAGCCAAAAAAATGGTAAAACCATCCATGTCTCTGACCTGGAGACAAGGCAAAGATATATAAAATGATGACATGAAATCAGAGAGAGCAAAGGGCCACACGAACAGAGAGAATGCCTTCCTTGAGTAAAAAAAAAGAACGGTGGAGGTAACTTCAAACCATCCTAGTGGATACAAACCTCCTTGGCCATGTAGTTAGAGCAGTTCCAGAAATTCTTTGCCATTGACATTAAAATTTCCAGGTGGTAGTGGCCACTTGAAAAAACTAGTGGGGAAGAAGATGGCATGGGACTTCAGGTAGAACAGTCACAGAGTGTTAGTGACAATGCGTGAGGAGTACAACAGACACGCTCCTGGAGTTGCAATGATGCTTTTCATGAGGAATGACCAGACGATAACATCAGAACTCATCGTGTGTTTTATATATAGATGATTCATTGTACATTATGTACGGATATATAATTATATAGCCATTTTTTTTATATTTTATTTTTAAGTTACCTCTATACCCAACATGGGGCTCCAACTTACAACCCTGAGATTAAGAGTTGCATATTCTACTGACTAAGCCAGCCAGATGCCCCTACAAGGCATTCTTAATAAATTCTTAATCAAGTCTACCTCACAAGACTTATTCTTGTCTTTGGAAGAAGCAAGATACAGAGTATTTTGGTAATCTATTGCGGTCCCCAAATAAACCATCCCCAAACTTAGTAGCTTAAAGAAGTACACTTCTTTATTTTGCTCATGAGTCTGCAGTTTGGGGCAGGTTTGGCAGAGATGACGCCCCTCTGCTTCATCAGTGTCTGGGAAGACCTGAATGGCTGGGGTCTGGAATGGCTAGGGCTGGCTTCCTTGTAGTAGAGCAGTGTCAGAGTGGCTGGGCTTCTTTTCTGGCAGCTGGATTTCCTTAGAGCAAGTGTCCGACGGCACTAAGAAGTGGCAAAACTTCTTGGATCTAGACTCGGAAGTTCCAATATATCGCTTCCATCACAGTCTACTGGTTCAGCAAACACTAAGACCAGCCCAGATTCAAGGAGTGGGGGAAATTCATCCCCATATCTCCGTAGGAGTGCAAAACAATTTGCAGACATCTTTTTTTTTTTTTAAGAGATGGAGAGAGGGGGGGTGCGGGAGGGGAAGGGAGACGGAGAGAATCTTAAACAGGCTCCACGCCCAGCACAACCCTGAGATTATGACCTGAGCCAAAATTAAGAGTCAGACGCTTAACCGACTGAGCCACCCAGGTGGCTCAAAAGGTGCACTTGGTGCCTGAGCAGGGACTTGAATCAGCCACCTTGAATCCACTATGCAGAAGTATAAAGTGCAGGGGACTCTTTGACCACGACATTCAAGGAGGAAGAAGATAACAATATTTCCCTTCACAGGTCAAGGTAAGATTTTGTTTGTTTTTTTAAAGTAAGATAATTTGAGCAAAACATGGCTAAGGAAAGAGAACCAGAGAAGGGAGATTAAAGAAGAAAGAAAACACTTGCTGCAGCAAGGTTCTAAGGCAGCCATACTGCTGCTCTGTGGATGCAAACTATTTTTTGTTATCCCCAAGTGTTGGTAAAATTATGTGAAACTTCAGTCTGGGTTCTGTTTTGCTGTGGGGAATGAAGGAAAACGTTGGTTCCACTTCTGGCCTAGGGGAGTAGAGGGAGCAGTGCCTTCTGAAGCCAGGTCAGGGTTTCATGTAAACCACCTCCATCTGACTGGGTCCTTGCCAGACAGGAGGGCCAAGTCTTCCATTTCCCTACCTCATCCTACACAGCCCTTGTCGGACACTGTAGCCAAAACCACCTGCAAAACCAGAATGTCAGTGGTAGGGCCCAAGCCAAACAATACATTTCACACAGGAATAGGAAGGATGTGTGCATGGAGAGCTGGGAGTGAGGCCGGGGTGCTGCTAAGCTTCACCAGGCTTGATGTGGTTGCACAATAAGGTAGGTTAGGACCTGGGCACGCGTGTGGGGGTATATCCTAGAATCAGAATTCTGTGTTCTAAGATAAAGCTAAAAGTCTCCACAGGTATATGAGGGGATTTCTTTTTTTTCCAAGGACTGCAGGGTGCTCAGACTCTGAGGTGGCTGCCACAGGAATATTCCTCACAACACAAGGATTGTGTCAGACAGTATTCTGGTTATCTATTGCCGGGTGACACACCGCTCTAAAACTTAGAGGCTTAAACCAGCAGCCAATTCATCATTTCTCAGATTTTGAAAAAGGCACAGTAGGAAACACTTACCTTTATTTTAGTAATGAGGAACAGCTCTAATGGCTTCTCCCCTCAATGACTGGTCCCTCAGCTTGGATAGTTTTATCAGGTTCGTGTGTCTGGGACCTCAGTTCTTGGTGATAACTGGGTCCTTACTTTTCCTCCATGTAGTCTCAAGGCCTTTCCCTCTCCATGTGGTGTGCCATCTTTCTATAGCAAGGTAGAAGAGGGGGAGCAGCTCAGGATTATCAAGAGCTTGAAATCAAGGTTACCAGGTATTCTCAAAGCTCGTCTCTGTAATTGGCACAGTCACTTCTGCACATTCTTCCATTGGTTAAATCAAGTCACAGGTCCAGTCCAGGTTCCAGGGTCAAAGCCCACATAAGGTTATACTGTGAGGAGGCAAGTTTCAGTGGGGCCACCAAAGTAACAAACTACCTGACAAGAACGGCTCTAGGAGCAGATGTATGTGGGCTGAGGGTGCTCCAATTCCTAATTTTATGCTGGCTTCTCTTCAGAGATGTTTGAGAACAAAGAGTGGGGAGTAAGGTAACCCCACACTTCCTCCACATTATTAAAGGAGGGGGGTCTGATGGGTCACTGGATCAGCCTGAATCAAGAAAGGCCGGGCTGTGTGTGTCTTCACTCAGTGTATAGGCATTCATTGCGCATAGCCCATGCACCGGCTTAACACACGTGTTACTTCGTTATTCCTACTTTACAGAGGAGAAGGCGAAGGCTGGAACACAGCACTCCTACAGTACCGCGCACCACCGCACACACCACGACGAAGCCTCCTAGGCCCTTTCTGCCCCGCAGGTGGAGTCAGGACAGAGCAGTGATGGCAGGGTCTCGGGGAGGGCAGTGCTCAACACGGCCGGCCAGCCTAGCAGAGTGGACGGCTCCCAGGCAGCCAACGGGAAGAGGACGCCTCAGGGATGCTAACCTGTTACCGCCGGGCCGCTCGAAGGGCAAAAACTGGAGCGCAAGGGCGCCTTGAACCCGAGGTAGGAGGGGTCTCGACATCTTGCAGACCCAGAGCCTGAGACCCGCCTCCACGGCTTCGCGTGCGGGAGGGCCCGCGCGCCCCGCCCACGCACGCACGCATCGCCCCGCCTGCCGCTCAGCTCTGGCCCCGCCCTCAGGATTGACCGCCCGAGCCACCGTCCGCACAGCCCCGCCCCGCACGGCCAGGCAAAGCGGAGCCGGCCGTGCGGTGTGTGTGTATGTGTTCGCGGGGCGCCGTCTCAGCCCCGGGAAGATGGTGGCGGCGGCGGCGGCGACTCAGGCGAGGCTGAGGAGGAGGACGGCGGCGACGACAGCGCCTGCGGGCAGGAACGGCGGGCAGCGCTGGGACTGGGACGCGACCCGGACTGGGAGGCCGGGGCTAGGGGCCGGGCTGCGCCTCCCGCCGCCGCTGCTGCTACTGCTGCTGCTGCTCCCGCCGCTGCTGCTGCTACCCTGGGCGGCCGAGGCCGCGGCGGCGGCGGCGGCGGTGTCGGGCTCAGCCGCAGCCGAGGCCAAGGAATGTGACCGACCCTGTGTCAACGGCGGCCGCTGCAACCCTGGCACCGGCCAGTGCGTCTGCCCCGCTGGCTGGGTGGGCGAGCAATGCCAGCACTGCGGGGGCCGCTTCAGGTGAGTGGGGGGTGGTGTTGGAGGGTCGGGCCGGGAGGGAGGCTGAGGCTACGGGGCGCACGACATGGTTCCAGGCCGGAGGCAGATGCCGGACAGAAAGTGGGAAGGGTAGGGCCGCCCCACGGTGTTTGAGGACTATTTGCTCCCGAGGAGATCATCGTCTCTGGCCTAGGGTCTTCGGGTACTGGAGGATGAAAAGATTCGAGGCAAGGTTGGAGGCACCCCAGAGAGGTTTGGGTGCGGCGGGTACAGGAGAAGAAAGCTCAGGGTCCCAAAGAGTATCAAAGCCAGTCCCTGAAACTGGGCCTCTTTCGGATAAACGAGGTATACAGGAAAAGATGAGAGAGCTAGTCTTACTTAAACACTTCCTTTTAAAACCCCCTTGTTCCCTAGGACCTGATGAATTCCCCAACTCATTGGAGATGTAGGGTATTCAGAAGAAACAGGGCCCTGGAAGTGATTTGTTGGCTGAAGATAGAGGGGAGAGGTTAGGTCAGGATTGTGAGATATCAGAGATAGAAGAATGATTGGTTGTTGGATAGAGGAAAGTGAGGAAACTAACCTTTTGAAGCTCACTAGGGGCAGCTGATTGGAACAGGGTGAAGAGGGCATAGAAGGAGGTTCCTGTTTGCCCTGGTTTCTGGAGAATATGGAGTTCTGAGTTGGCCTGGTTTGGGACAGTACCTCCTGGAGAGATCATTAAATATTTAATTAATAGTCATCTATTATTTGCTTCAGTTGTGGAAGAATTTCCAGGTAATACACATGAACAAATAGAGATGAGCCAGACTTTGGCCTAGTCCACATGGAGTTTGGAATACAGCAAGAGAAAGATAGGTGCACACATGACCCTAGTCATAAGGACTACAGTCATTCATGCCTTTGGCAGATTTTATGAAAGATTTGATGTTAGCTGTGGAGGAGTGGAGAAATACTGAGACCCAGACAGACAGGGTCCTTCCTCTCAGGGATCCTACATTCTAGGAGGGGGGGACACAGGCAGTTAATAAGTAAATAAGCAAATAAAGAAATAAATGAACAAGATAATTTCAGATAATAACGCTGTCAAGAAAATAAAACAGCCTGATAGAGAATTTTTTTTAAAGAGTTTATTTATTTGAGACAGAGACAGAGAGAGCATGAGAGGGGAGAAGGTCAGAGGGAGAAGCAGACTCCCTGTGGAGCCGGGAGCCCGATGCGGGACTCGATCCCAGGACCCCAGGATCATGACCTGAGCCGAAGGCAGTTGCTTAACCAACTGAGCCACCCAGGCGCCCAGCCTGATAGAGAATTATAACCAGTGAATAACTTTAGGAGAAACCTGTCATGTGAAGTGATATTTTATCTGACCTGCATGAGGCAATGGAGAACCTATGGGAATTCGGGGAGGGAGGTTGTGATTAGCTGGGGGAATGCAAGGAAGACTTCCAGGAGAAAGTGGCATTGGATTTGAGCATTTGAAGCTAGTAGGCTTTGGAACTATGTAGCTGGGGAAAATATTCCAGATGGGAAGAAGGTTGCAAACAAAATTATGGAGGTTTGGAATAGTAGAATTGTAGACTCATATAATGTCAGTTTTTCAGGGGAAGAACTCAGAACATTGAGGAACTGAGCACTTTATTGTTATGGAGAAACCAAGTGCTTTCAAGACCAGTGTGTAGTGCGTCTTGGGTTGTAACTTAATTAGGGTGTTCTGATTTATGAATTACATTAGCCCACACATATTTGTCAAGGGCTGCTCTGGGGTAAATTGTAAGATACAGTGGCAAACAAGACCGACACAGTCCTGCTCTTGTGGAACTTACATTCTAGCTTGGGAATAAGAAATCTAATAATCAATTTATTAGTATTTTGCTTGAGGCTGTGGAGGCAAAGGACAGGGGCAGAGGACTTGACTTACTTTGGAATGTTAAGGCTAGTGGCTGAGTAAGTGACCTTTGACTTGAGATCTGAGGGGTAGGATAGCACTACCTGCGTGAGGGATGGGGTGCTAAGGGGCAGCATGTACAGAGGCTTTGGGATGAGGAGAAGGCCAGATAGCTGAGGCAGAGAGCAAAGGGGAGCATGGCAAGACTGGAGAGATAGGCAGGGGCCAGGCCATGTGAAGCCCTGTAAGTTGGGTTGAGAATTTTGACCTTTAGCTCTTGAGCAATGGAATGGCACAGTTAACTCGCATTTTCATGACATTACAGGCTTTTAGATGGGAGCCAGAGGAGGAATGGCCTTGAACGTAAGGCCACCAGAGGGTTTTGATTTTGAGGCACTTCTAGAAGCAAGTGAATGGATGGTTGTGTCAGATGAGAACCCTTTAAGTTCTGAGAATCTGGAATGCCATGGAAGGCCGTGGGGGCCCAGAGGGTGTGGAGGGACATGCATAGCGAGGTCAGTCTGTCTGTACTGTCCGGAGTAGGTAGACTCATTGTACGCCTGAGAGTTAGTGGACAACTGGGTGGGAGCTGTCGGCCTGGGTCTGGCCGGCAGTACTGAGAACCCGTGACAGGCCGTGGGAGTGGAGGCAGGTGCTGGGTGGTATTGCAGAGGTAAAAGGCAGGTCTTGCTTTGAGACTGGTTTGTTCTTGGGAAGGGAGGGGGTTGGTGAGGGAAAGAAAACTCGATCCTATCTTGGGTGGCTGAGAGGATAGCAACACCGTTAACAGACCCAGGGACACAGGAGGAGCAGGTTTTCTGTGCTGAGATGGGGTGCTCTCAGGGTGTCCGCTTGGCACGGCAGGTATAAGTGTTGGAGGTCGTCTGGGTGTAGAGGGACACAGCCAGGAAGAAAGAGCAGGTCTCTCTCTCATCCCGAGGATTGGAGAAGAGCCACTTGTTACCGGGAATAAGCAGTCCTGACACTAGTTGTCTCAGATGGTGTCACTCGGGAGTGAAGGGGCTCCCCTTGGTGATCGTGGACGCTCCATTTGAGCGGGCTTAAGCGGGTGGCGGTGCTCTTTCTTGGGCAAACAGTTATGACTTTGGTCCTGATGACTCCGGTATATTTTGGGGGCTTCTGGAATTTGCAATTTTAAAAATGAAAGTAAGAGGAACTTAGCGTCTCTGGCCTTTTAAAAAAACTTTCATTAAATTGTTAGTGGAAGGATTATTTTAGGAAAAGACTGAAATGTTCATTTTGATTATAGTGGTATGTATCTTCATTTAACTCACAGACCTCTTTGTTATTAAACGAAGAGACATTCAAATGAATACCTTTCTGGTATAGAATGGTATCAAGGCAGTGCGTTTTTAAATCTTTTTAGTTCCATAAATCCTGTGTTATAATTGTTGTTAGAAGGTCTTTTCTAGTAATTGAAAGGAATGTAGGATAATAAGAGGATTATATCTCCCCAAAGTTATCACCGAATGCATAGTATATACCAGGTATCTGATCAAATATTTTCATAGACATCATGCCATTTAATCTTCTGGACAACTCTGGGGTATTGTATAAAATTTGTATTAGTGTATGGTTGCATTTAGAAAAACACTTAATTTTTTTCCAAATGAAAGATACTCCAGAAATGATTATCACAGAGGAGAATATTATTGGTGTTAGTTGAATAAAAATAACTGGAATCTTTGGTGGACGATTTCTAAAGCAGCCAGTTTCGTTCATTTTTATGTTACCGTTCATAATTCAGTGATCATTCTTTTCTACTTGTGACATCACCATGGAAATTTTTCTTCGGATGATAAATACATCCCATCAAATTAGAAATAAAGATATTAAGTCCATTTATGAAATTAATATGCATTTAATTCTTCTGTGTTCCTGCTGTCAGAAGTCTAGGGAGGATAGACCAAAATAGCCTAGTGAATGGAGGCCTTATAATTACCGAGGATGTTAAGAACGTACCTTCTCTAGAATAAGGAAAGAAGTAGGCATTTATTGAGCATCTATTTTGTTTTCCAGCATATGGAATAATGGTGGTAGTAGTCCCAACACTAGCTGCCACCAGTGTTTCTCCATTTTTTCCTAGGTATTGTGTCAAGCGCCTTTTAGAAATTACTCCTCTTAATCCTTAGAGTGAAGTTATGCCCCATTTCACAGGTGGGTGAACTGAAGCTTGAAGATACTGAGTAACTTGCACCAGTTCATAAGACTTACGAAAAACTGACTGGGATTTGAATTCAGGCCTGTTAATTCCCACTCTCTTGCTTTCCACTGTACCATTGGGCTCCCATTTTCTGAGTCCAGTCACCCTACATGAAATTCTTTGGAAGGGCTGCCTAATGCCATTGAACACGTTGAGAAACAAGGAGGAAAAATAGGTTTATCACAACAGTAAAGACAGCATTAAAAAAAAAGAAAAACAAAACTTAACTCACTCAAACCTGTTTGGCTACTGGTCAATGACATAAATACCTATAACTAGTGAAATGGAAATTCTGGAAAACAAAATTTGAAAAAAGAAAAAGGTAAGGGCGCCTGGGTGGCGCAGTTGGTTGGGTGACTGCCTTCGGCTCAGGTCATGATCCCAGAGTCTGGGGATCGAGTCCCACATCGGGCTCCCAGCTCCATGGGGAGTCCGCGTCTCACTCTGACCTTCTCCCTTCTCATGCTCTCTCTCTCTTTCCTAATAAATAAATAAATAAAATCTATAAAAAAAAAGATAAAAAAAAAAGAAAAAGGTAAAAAAAAAAATTTCAGAGGGAGTTTATAGTTACTATTAAGTAGTATTAATCTAAAGCCCTAAGTTTACGTTCATGACTCAAATAGGCTTGTCTGTTTTCTCCAGTAGAGTATAAGCTCCACAAGGGTAGGGATTTCTATCAGTTTTGTTTGTTGTTCTATTCCCAGAGCCTAGAACAGTGTCTAGGACGTGGTATGCAATGAACCTCCCATATTTCAGTAATAAATCCTATGTGAGATAACCAAAGGTCAAAACATTAGAGTAATCCTTTGCTCTTTCTGTTTATTCTTTGTTTTCTAAAGTCTTAAAATTTTGTTCCTTTCCACTCTTACTTCTGCTACCCGAGAGTGCCTTGCCCTTCATCTCCTTGCTGAGCTGCCTCTCTTTTGCCCTGACTGGTCTCTTGCACCTCCAGAGTCCCTCCTACACTTTGTCATAGAGATCCCCTGAAAACATGGTATCACTGTCTTGCTGAGAAACCTTTTTTTCCCTACTCCTGTTATTACCTGTAAAATGACCCTCTGCAGAAGGCTCCCACTCCCTCACACACATTCCTTTCTCCCTACCCAAATTCTTCTACTGTGTAGTTTTTCTGCATATTTGCTAAATTTAACACCTTTCCTCCTCTTTGCCCCCATATTCTTTTCTACTTACCTAGATTGTACCTCAAGGCTCATCTTCAGTTCTCTGTAATCTGTAACAGCCAATTCTCTGAAATCATACCCATTATCTTTTTTTGATGTGAGTCATCAGCCTGTTCAATTCATAGACGGCCTTTGAGTGATTATTATGTGTTAGGTACCATGTACTGCCTTGAGGTTATGAAAGTGAGTAAGAATCAGGCCTTGCTTTCCCATTGGAGAGCTCATAATTCTGAAGGGAAGACAGCTTGTGCATGGGCAATTAGGACTTAATAGTAAAAATACAAGCAATATGTGGTGCTGGACTAAGATGTGGTGGAGAGACTAACTCTTTTGAGGCCCATGGTGGAAGACATCCATCCCAAAGAAGAGACCATTTGGGCAGATCTGAGGTTTAGTGTGAATAGACCATATGGGAGAGCTGGACATTCCAGGAGAAAAGAGAGTGAGTGTACAAAGGCAAAGAATCCTCAGCTATCATGCTTACTTAAGTGTATTAGTTTCCTGGGTTTGTTGTAACAAAGTACCACAAACTGGGTAGCTTAAACCAACAGAAATTTAATCTTTAAGCCTGAAATAAAGTGTTAGCAGGACCATGTTCTCTCTGAAAGCTCTAAGGGAGAATCTGTTCCATGCCTTTCTCTTAGCTGCTGGAATTGCCAGCAATCCTTAGCATTCCTTGGCTTGTACATGCATCACTTCAGTCTCTGCCCCCATCACTTCAAACTCAAGCCGTACTCTCCCTGTGTGTCTCTTCTATAGTGAGGACGCCAGTCATGTTGTACGTATGAGTATGACTTCGTCTTAGTTTGATCATCTGAAAGCCTGTTTCCATATAAGGTCACATTTCCAGGTACTGAGGGCTAGGGCTTCAACACACCTTTTTTTTTTTTTTTTAAAGATTTTATTTATTTGACAGAGAGAGAGATCACAAGGAGGCAGAGAGGCAGGCAGAGAGAGAGGGGGAAGCAGGCTCCCCGCCGAGCAGAGAGCCCGATGCGGGGCTCGATCTCAGGACCCTGAGATCATGACCCGAGCCGAAGGCAGAGGCTCAACCCACTGAGCCACCCAGGCGCCCCTCAACACAGCTTTTTGTGGGACACAATTAAACCCACAGCACTTAGAGAACTGAATATAGATGGATGTTGTTGGAACATAACTTGTGAGGAATGCGTTGGGAAGGTGCGAGACTGGAAGGTGATAATGGCCTTCCCTCTTCCTTTCCCATCACCCTCCAATCTCAGGATGCATCCTTGACCTGGGCATTCCAGCCTCTGATTGTAATGATTGTAATGATATAATGTGATCTAAGCTGACTCAGTCAAAGTGAATCTCAGGACTTTCTGGAGACCTCTCTCTTCTGGATGTTTATGAATGCTTTGTCGTCTTCTGCTTTGTGTGCTGAGGCTATAAAACCGAGAATTATTATAGCTAGCATTGTTGTTGTGAGAGGAGCCCACCTATGGTCAGAGTAACTTCTAGAAGTGGGAGGATGTTAGAGAAATGGAGTTGGAAACCTGATGATTTTTCTGGATCTCTGGATCAAATGTTGCCTGAAGCTATACTTTTCAGTTTTGGCGCGGTGCTGCAGTCCATGTTTCTCTTAAGCCAGTTACAGTTGGATTTCCTGTTCCTTACAATATAGAGCAGTTCCTAACATGCAGACAAACATACGGCTGAATCATGAAAGTCTTCATATTCTGCACCAAGGAGTTTGAGCCATATTCTCTTAGAACTGATAACATGGTCTAAATTCCTGACATTTTTCTGCCGAATCTCCTAGTTTTTCAATGTTGGTGGGCACACGATATGAACCATGTTACCACAGGCAATAGTTTTAGCTTCTTTCTTTGATACCGCACAGCTCTATTTACCAGCTTCCCCCTGGGAATGAGGCTGTTCTCACTACCCTGTACCTCCCCTCTGTTTAGCCAATATCCCATTTGAGGACTCATTAATTTATATTTCTAAGTTGTATAGGATACAATTTCTGTCAAGGTTCTTTTAGTGACAGACACCCACCTCAGACAAGCTTAAGGGAAAAAATATGGGAGAGATTTATTGGTTCATGTGATAGAAAAGTCAAGGGGATCTTGGGTTTGTGTGTGGCTCGACCCAGGGGCCAACTTGGTCTCTTTCCCTCCGTCTCTTAGCTTTGATCTCCTTTCTCCTGGCCTCATTCTCAGGCAGGCTGTCTTCAGGTGGTGTCTCCAGAAGTTAAACTGGCTTGGCATCCTCCACTGGAGAAGAATGACCCTTTCTTAGAAGCTTGTTGCAAATAAGCAGTGCTGAGAATCTCCCTAGTCCCTTGGCCTTTAGTGAAGCAATCTCTGGGGTCATGGGAATGTCCTGGTTCATCAGACCTGACTTGCGTACCTGCTGTGGAGCTGGAATATGAGGTCCAGTTCCATTAGATGGAGCGAGTGGCAAGGACTGAGAAAAGGGGAGCAGGAAAAGAGGACGGAACACACACATACTGTACCAGGAAAGTGGGGCCCATGCTGGGCAGGTAAAAACAGTGACACCCCTGAATATTCCTAGAACCTGACATTTGCTGGATATTCAGTAAGTGTTGGGGATAACAATTGGTAATGCTCTGGCAAATACCGTATCAAGTAATGAAATGCCAGTCCCCCAGTTTACCAGGAAGTCACTCAGCCATTACTAGGGGTTGTGAGGGTCCCACTATGTGGATTGCATTATGCTGGCTGGCTCTTTGAGATTACTGCAGTGAGGATTGTGCCATACTGAGTTTTAGTCTGGCAGTAGAGTCAAGTCACTGAATGGCCATAATTCGTCCCCTGATTTTTCAATGGGGGGAATAGAATAATGGGAATCAACAAAATACATGCTTATATGGTATGTAATTATGCTATGTTGGATAAAAACTTAACTATGTAAAATACTACCTAATAAACATTTGAGGGTTTTTGCCGATTCCTAGAAGATAGAATTTACTTACTTGGAAAGGTAGAAATATGTTTACCAAGTAAAAAGAAAGATTGAGCAAGATATATGTTTGAAAGCAGATATCTGACATTTAAGCTTTACTTCTGTGAAAGTTTCCCAAGATAGGCTTTTTATTTACTACGGTATGGAGGACGGATAAATATATAGGAGAAAAACCGAGTATGTATGATCAAAACAGTTTTTCCTAATATGATGAACTGACTTAATAAATTTCTATGTTATATTTATCTTGAGTGTTAAATACGGAATTAGATATCTGGTACTGTGGTTGAACAGAAATCATACTGGTTTTTCTCTTGAACACAGTCTGGTTTCTAAACCTGAAATGAAAACCGCTGTTGTACTTTTCAGAGTATTTGTGTTGGGAAATTTATTAGCTGCTGGTCTGTGTTTCTCACTTACAGTCTTTATCACTTTGTGATTTCTCCAGTGCCTTGTGGCAAAAGTGAGCACCATCCTTATATTGTATACTAACCTCTTTCTTCAGTTCGTGACTCTCTTCCTTCCGTTTTCCTCTTCTCCCTGTACTTTCAAACTAGCCCTTTATAATCAGCCAGACGTTGTCTCATTTTCTTTTTTTCAGGATGCCTTTCTCCTATTTGTCTTGCATTTTTCTTTCTTACCATTTTCTGGATGTCCTCTTCCTTTGAATGCTTTTCTTTTAGAACTTGAGACCCAGGTTCTATCTTATTCTCTCATTTTAAAAAAAATGATTTATTTATATATTTGAGAGAGAGAATGAGCACACACATGTGAGCAGCAGGGAGGGGCAAAGGGAGAGGGAGAGTATCTCCAGTGGACTCCCAACTGAGCACGGAACCCAAACGGGGGCTCCATCTCACGACCCTGAGATCATGACCTGAGCTGAAACCAAGAGTCCAACGCTCAACCAACTGAGCCACCCAGGCGCCCCTTCGTCTCTCAGCTTTTAATTCTCTTTAAGTTTTTTGTGTTTTCAAGTTAGCACTGTGAGCGAACTTCAGTTCTAGCTATTTATTTACGTGTTTACTCATCAAGAATTCTCTTACACTTATAGAAGTTAATTTTAGTCATGGCTGACTTGCTTGTTTAATCTTTTGAGAGTTTGACATTAATAGTATACAGTTATAAGTTGAATGAATTTTCCAGTTAATTCCTCTTGGTCCTTTTGCAATCTAATTAAGAAATTTCTAATTTGTTTACTCATAAGCCTGTAAGCATTAGGGGCTCGGACTGTATCAGGTGCTATTAAGAGACATGTAAGTCACCTTTCTTGACCAGTGTTTCATGTATTTTTTGATTCACACATCCCTTCACAAAATACATACTCTTGTGGACTCTTAGGAATTAAAGAATAATCTTTTTCAAAAAACTATCCTAAAAAAAAAAAAAACAAACAAAAAACTATCCTGTTTTTGATAAGATGATTTTAAATAGATTAAAAAGTAATTTCTTTTTTTTTTTAAGATTTTATTTATTTATTTGACAGAGAGAGAGAAATTACAAGTAGGCAGAGAGGCAGGCAGAGAGAGAGGAGGAATCAGGCTCCCTGCTGAGCAGAGAGCCCAATGCGGGGCTCGATCCCGGGACCCTGAGATCATGACCTGAGCTGAAGGCAGAGGCTTAAACCCACTGAACCACTCAGGCGCCCCAAAAGTAATTTCTTAATGAAGACTATAACATACATTTTAAGTATAATTTGTAATGGTATTCACAATATTAAAAGAAAAATTTGACTTTTTCTCTGCTTATCATGGGGTACATGTTGTTTAATGTCTTTTAAATTAATTTTGTAAGGGAAAGCATGATTTCTAGACAAAAAAATGACAATTTTGGATTGAATTTATATTACAGTACAGATTCTGTGCTATCGAAATAGACTTTTCTGTCCTCATGTTTGGTATTTATGCATTTGTGCTTTAAAAATTATGTCTTAGAAAATTTTTTTTTGGTGTTTTGTTTCTAAATCATAAAATGATAGTGGTTTCCAGCTATTTGTAAGAATTTCTCTGCAGATAGCATATTTCCTGTGTGGATGGTTTTTTTCAAAATTGAGCAGAAAGGCCAGATTGACTATAATTGTCACTTAATTTTCCCCTTTTAAAATTGTTTTTTGAAGTACTCGAGACATCTTGCAAAGCTATACAAGGATTTTGATCAGAAGGTTTGGCAAGATGATCTTGAGGCAAATTTGCAGAATTAGATTTCTTTTATGCCCTTCTGTAATGTGTATTTAAATATCATCTCCTATGCTTCTTTTTTAGTAGATTCTAGTACTGTCTTTTAATCAGAACATCTTTTGGACCATTGGTTGAGAAATATTGACCAATCATGACAGTTGCTTTAAAGCTACTAAACTATAATAATACTATTATTATTATTATTATTATTATTTTAAAAAGATTTTGTTATTTGTCAGGGAGAGAGAGAGCACACAAGCAGAGGGAGTGGCAGGCAGAGGCAGAGGGAGAAGCAGGCTCTCCTGTGAGCAGGGAGCCCAACGCAGGACTCAATCCCAGGACCCTGGGATCATGACCTGATCCACCCAGCCACCCCTAAATGGTTGCTTTAAAGCGATTATGTTTGGAAGTGGCTCAGTTTCTGGGCTAACTAACTTCCTTTTAATATGAAACATTTCAAGCTTATGGAAGAGATACAAAGAGTAATAAAATGAGCATCTGTGTACCAACAACTTACCTTTGCTGAATTTCCTTCATATTTTTATGATACAATAATATTAAGCTATATAATATAAAATGTTACGAATACCAACCAAAGTCCCCGTGTTATTCCTCCCCGATCCTGTTCCCCTTACTCTCTTCCCAGAGATAACTAGCATGGTGAAGTTGATTATTTCAAGGTTCTTATCTCCCTTGCATGTTTCTACTTTTATTACACACACACACACACACACACTGTCTTATTTCCAAAAATGAGGTCATAGTTTTCAGACTTCATAAAAAGTAACTATTCTATATGTTTTTTTCACCCAAAGTCCCATTTTTAAGTGCTTTTGAGATTTGTTTGTATTGATAAGTGTAGCTCTAGTTATTCATAGCTATATTCAATATAGACCTCCAGTTTATTTACCCATTCTCCTGCTGATGGGCAGTTAGATTTTTCCAACTTGTCCTGTTACGAAAACAACTACAATTAACATTCTTTACATATTTCTTTGTGCACCTGTGTATGATTTTTATCTAGGGTAGTTATCTTCAAAGTTCCGAAGCACCTCCAAAATAATTTTAAGATACTTTTTACTTCCTTGCATACTTTTAGGTTGACAGGCAGTTGACATATATCATTTTTTGAAAAGGGATTTATATAGTTGCAAAGAATAGCTACTAAAAAAATTATGTTATTTTAAAAAATTTATCGGGTAGACACCAAAGTCCATAGCAATTTGATAACCATCCCCTTTTATTTAAAAAAATACATGTGTAGGGGCACCTGCGTCGCTCAGTTGGTTAAGCTTCTGCCTTCGGCTCAGGTCATGATCTCAGGGTCCTGGGATTGAGTCCCACATTGGGCTCCTTGCTCAGCGGGGAGCCTGCTTCTCCCTCTGCCTTCTGCCTCCTCCCCACTGCTCATGCTCTGTT
>CM052811.1:95218874-95301181 GCA_028533885.1 Nasua narica | reverse complement strand
GAGTCGATTATCTTATGGTCTCACTTACGTGTGGAGTATAAAGAAAATCATGGAGGGCATTGTGAGAAGGAAGGGAAGGGTGAATGGGGGGAAATCGGAGGGGGCGATGAACCAGGAGAGACTGTGGACTCTGAGCAACAAACTGAGGATTTTGGAGGGGAGGGAGTGGGGGGGTTGGGCGAGCCTGGTGGTGGGTATTGAGAAGGGCACGTATTGCATGGAGCACTGGGTGTGGTGCATGAACAATCAATCTTGAAACACTGAAAAAATAAACATTTGGGGGAAAAATACGGGTACAGTCTTCTTTAAGTCAATTTTTGGACTTTTTTTTTTTTTTTTTTTTGCTTAAATTCTTATTTTCATTCTAATAACCCATATAATTTTATAACTTTTTTCTGGGTTATGCTTTCTGCTCACTGATTTAGATGTCACATGTCATAAAGCTCACCACTTTAAAGTGCACAATTCAGTGACTTTTAGTATATTCATAAAGTTGTGCAACCATCATCATGATCTAATTCCAGAATATTTTCGTTTTGCCGGGGGAAATGCTGTACCTATTAGCAGTCACTTCCCATTCCTCCTTCCTTCGAACCCCTGACAGCCAGTCAGCTCTCTGTCTATGGATTTGTCTATTCTAGACATCACATGTAAATAATGTCATACAATATGTGATTGTTTTGACTTTTTTTTTTTAAAGATTTTATTTATTTATTTGACAGAGAGAGAGAGAGATCACAAGTAGGCAGAGAGGCAGGCAGAGAGAGGGGGAAGCAGGCTCCCTGCTGAGCAGAGAGCCCAATGTGGGGCTCGATCCCAGGACCCTGAGATCATGATCTGAGCAGAAGGTAGAGGCTTTAACCTGCTGAGCCACCCAGGCGCCCCTGACTGACTTTTACTTAGCATGTTTGAAATACTCATCTTTGCATCATGGGTCAGTACTTCATTCCTTTTTGTGGCTGAATAATACTCCATTGTATGCGTAAACCACATCTTATTTATCCATTCATCGGTTGATGGACATCTAGGTAGTGTTCATCTTTCGACTATTGTGAATAATGCTGCTATGAACGTTCATGTACAAGTTTTTTGTGTGGACATCTGGGTATGTCTCTTGGATGTATACCTGGGAGTGGAATTGCTGGGTCATGTGGTAACTCAGTGTTTTACTTTTTTTTTTTTTTTTTTGAGAGAGGGAGGGGTGGGGTGGGGCAGGACAGAATCCCAAGCAGGCTTCATGGCCAGCACAGGACTGATACGGGACTTGATCTCATGACCCTGAGATCATAACCTGACCCAAAATAGGGTCTGATGCTTAGCTGACTGAGCCACCCAGGTCCCTTTCAGTGTTTTACTTTTTGAAGAAGTGCCAAACCTTTTTCACAGAGACCACACTAGTTACATTCTTACCAGGAATTTATGAGGGTTCCATTTTCTCTACATTCTCACCAGTACTTATTTTCTGTGATTTTATGCCATCCTAGTGAGTGTAGCTGGTATCCATTATGGCTTTGATTTGCATTTCCTTAACGTCTATTGATTTTGAGTATATTTTCATGTGTTAATTGGCCATTTATACATCTTTGGGGAAATGTCTACTCTGATTCTTTGCCCATTTTTAAATTAGGTTCTATTGGGTTTTTATATAGGTTTTTATTATTGAGTTGCAAGTGTTCTTTATATATTGTGGATATTCTAATATTATCAGACATGTGATTTGCAAGCAATTTCTTCTGATTTTTTGGCTGTTTTTCACGAAAGACCACCTTGATAGTGTCTTTTAACATACAAAAGTTTTTAATTTTGGTGAAGTCTAATTTATCTATTTTTTCTTTGGTTGCTTGTGCTCTAAGTGTCTTATCTGAGAAACCATTTACTAATCCAAGATCATGAAGATTTACATCTGTGTTTTATTTTTAAGAATTGTATGGGTTTGGTTCTTACATTTTGGTCTTGATCCATTTTGAATTAATTTTTGTACATGCTGTGAGGTAGGTACTTTATATTCTTTTGTATGCAGATATCTAGTTGTTCCAGTGACATTATTGAAGAGGCTATTTTTTTCTCTATTGACTGGTCCTGGTACCCTTGTAAGTTGACTCTAGATTTATGGGTTTATTTCTAGACTGTCAATTATATTCTATTGACCTGTTGGTCTATTCTTTTTTCAGTACCAGCCTATCTTGATTTCTTTGTAATATGTTTCCAAATCTTCCTATGTAATTTTTTAAATGTTTTATTTTGAGGTAATTGCAGATTCACATAAGGTTATAAGAAATAGTACAGAGAGGGCGCCTGGGTGGCTCAGTTGGTTGGGCGACTGCCTTCGGCTCAGGTCATGATCCCGGAGTCCCGGGATCGAGTCCCATATCGGACTCCCGGCTCTGCGGGAAGTCTGCTTCTCCCTCTGACCTTCTCCCCTCTCGTTCTCAGTCTCTCTCACTCTAATAAATAATAAAATCTTAAAAAAAAAAAAAGAAATAGTACAGAGATATCCTGTCCTCTCACTTGTTTCTCTTAACGGTAACAACTTGCGTAACAGTAGTGTATGAGCACAACCAGAAAATTGGCACTGATACAATTTTATCAGCCTTATTCAGATTTTACCAGTTTTCATGCACCAGTTTGTGTATGTGTATTTCTGCCTTAGGATTTTATTCTGATATATTTCTATATTGAAGATAGTTGAGTATGTTGTATTTCTTCAAAATGAGGATTAGTATATAAGTGGGTTTTTTTTTCAGTTTCATGTTACCATGATACCTTATGTGAAGAGTTTTTTCTGAATTAACTGATCATTATGATTATTTTTAGTTCACCTTTGAACAAACCATATAAATGTAATGGACATTTTAGAAATAATATTTAAACTATTAGGTAAGTTTTTGTTGGAAAAACATGTCTTATTGAGATAGATAGTACGTAAAAAAAAAATCTATGGATGATATAACTTATACTAGAATGAGACAAAGTTCAGTATAAATCTTACTCCTGTTTTCCCCCTTTGGTAAATGTAAACCTGAGAAACCTTGTCTGTGCAGTCATTGTATACACTTGACAAGGGTAGTAACATGGTGACATCGGTGCTGTAGGAATGTGGTCCTGGCTGTGGGGTGCTTAGTAGACTTTGTGGGCAGGTCTCTGAGGCTGTGAAGATAGCCAAGGGCTTTGGGAGCAAGACTGCTCTGAATTATTTTGGTCTTGGAGTAGAGCATAGCAGTGGGAATGGAGATGAAGGGATGAATCTTAGGAAGCCTTTGATGGCAATTGTATCATGAATTGGTCAAACATTTGAAGAAGGGGGTAAAATAGAGGAAGAAGCTAACAAATGTCACACCAACATTTTGAGCCCAGGAGAATGTGGCTGTTTTATCATTTCAGATGGACTATAGTTGAATGGAAAGAGATATTCTTCCCACCAGATTAACTTAATATTTCAAATTATTAGCTAAGAATGTACCTAGAAACCTGTAAGAAACAAGGGAGCCAGACAAATCAGAGTCAAATATAGCTTGTGTCAGAGTCATATTTTTTGGCTCCTGGTTTCTTTGCAAGGTTAAGTTTTGTTGATTCTGGAACTCTCAGTTTTTGCCGTTGCACTACCCTGTTAATGTTCTGAGTTTTCATTTCTATTTTTCTAAAGATTTATTTACTTATTTGAAAGAGAGCGAGGGAGCGTGGGGTCGGGGAGGGGCAGATGGAGAGGGATGGAGAGTCTTAAGCAGATTCTGCACTGAGCACAGAGCCCGACATGGGGCTCGATTTCATGTCCCTGAGATCAAGACCTAAGCCAAAACCAAGAATCAGACACTTAACTGACTGTGCCAGCCAGGTGCCCCTTCATTTCTATTTGTATTCAAAACATAATACAAATAATCTTCATATGAATGTTTAAGGAAATGCTTAGCATAAACGCTTGGACTTTCCTGGTTCTTGAGACAAATGAGGCATCCACAAGGCACTACCTCCTTATCTGAGGGAATAGAGCCAAGTCATCCTGTTTAGATGTCTTTGAACAAAGGCTCTACCTCTAGTCTTTTAGCTTCTGAAGTCCTCTTCTCTCTAGAATGTCATGGATACCTGTAAGAGTTTATCCTGGACTTTCTTTGTAGTAAGCTGCTGGTAGTAAGAGCTTGAGAATTTTTGTTGTTAGGAACTTTTGTTGGGATTGATATTGTTACCCACTACGGAGCAAATGTTACATGAACATCTGTGATATTTTAAGCACTGGAGAAAAAGAAGTGAATGAGATATGTCCTTGAGAAAATCATAGTTGCCTCGGGGGAAGAGGTGTTTCTCTGTATCACTAACAGGCCACGTGATAAGTCCAAAGAGAGAGAAGGCCTCTCTCAGCTAGCCTCAAAAACATTGGGCACATTTCCAGAGTTCCACAGGACATTTGAACTGAGATCTGAAAGGGTGATTAAGAGTTTACTAGGCGGGGAAGCAAGAGGGAAGAAAGATACAGGGATAGTCAGGATGTGCTAAGGCATGGGGACTTAAGGACAGGTGAGTTGAGGGAGGAGAGTAACATTCAGTATTGTGGCAGTTTGGGCTGCTCAGTCTGGGGAGCAGTGGCTAGAGATGGAGCAGGAGAGGTAAGGTGGGGTTGGATTGTGGTGGACTTTGTATACAGTGCTAAGGCGGGCAAAGGTTTCCAGGCAGGTTTGACACAATCAGCTTGGCCTTTGAGGAACATGACTGATTGTTCTGTAGAGAACTGGCCAGATCAGGGAGCTAGGCTGAGCTTTTGCAGGAGACTAACCTTGGCCTAGGGGAATTTGGACAAGGGCATTGCCTGTGGCACTGGGAATAGAAAAAGGACAAAATAGCAGTGGTTTTGAAGGCTGAATGAATGGGGTGAAGTAAAGGAACAGTTGATAAGTTTTGAAAGATAGGGTGCATGATGAGAAAATGTTGGGGAAAAAGAAAATTCGTTTAATTTTTTGACATAAGAAATATTTGTCTGAAACATGGGTCTAGCTTTATGCTGGAAATATAGCTTGAGTAGTTGCCAGCATATAGATGGCAGGTGAAGCCATAAATGCAAATGTGATTACCTGTAAGGGAAATCATGGAGAACTGGATCCAGAACAACTCCTAGGACAGAGCCCAGGATTTGAGCCAAGGAATTGTCCCTTAATTTTGTTGAGCCTTTCTTTTTTTTTTTTTTTTTCAGTTACTTAATTTTTTATTTAAATTCAATTAGCCAACATATGGTACATCATTAGCTTCAGTTGTAGCATTCAGTAATTCATCAGTTGTATATAACACCCAGTGCTCATCACATCACGTGCCCTCCTTAATGCCCATCACCCAGTTACCCCATCTCCTTGCCTGCCTCCCCTCCAGCAACTCCCAGTTTGTTTCCTTCAGTTAAGAGTCTCATGGTTTTTCTCCCTCTCTGATGCCTTCCCATTCAGTTTTCCCTCCCTTCCTCTATGATCCTCTGTGTTATTTCTTATATTTTACATATTAATGAAACCATATGATAATTGTCTTTCTCTGATGGACTTATTTCGCTCAGCATAATATCCTCTAGTTCCATCCATATTGATGTAAATGGAAGTATTTATCCTTTCTGATGGCTGAGTAATATTCCATTGTGTGTGTATATTTATATATATACAAATACCACATCTTTCTCCATTCATCTGTTGATAGACATCTTGGCTCTTTCCACAATTTGGCTGTTGTGAACATTTTTGCTATGAACATTGGGGTGCAGGTGCCCTTTTGGATCACTACATTTGTATCTTTGGGGTAAATACCTAGTAGTGCAATTGCTAGGTTGTATGGTAGTTCAATTTTTAACTTCTTAACGAATTTCCATACTGGTTTCCAGAGTGGCTATACCAGCTGGCATTCCCACCAACAGTGTAAGAGGGTTCCCCTTTCTCTGCATCCTCACCAATATTAGTTGTTCCCTGTCTTGTTAATTTTAGCCATTCTAACTGGTATGCAGTGTATTTCATTGTGGTTTTGATTTGTATTTCCCTGATGCCAAGTGATATGTGGAGCATTTTTTCATGTGTCTGTTGGCCATTTGTATGTCTTCTTTGGAGAACTGTCTGTTCTTTGAGTCTTTCAAGGTAGATGATTTATTATTTTTTAAAAATATAAGAGAGCCATATTATTTTGTGGTAGTTTTAATTATCATCATGGATGAGTATGGTAGGATATCCTAAACATTTAAGCATATAGTACTCATTGTAGTGTCATATGACTTATTATAGTTGTAGATTTATTTTTAACTACTTAGGACAAATGCTTAATTCATTATATGTTAGGGTCATTAGTATGAACAAATTTTCATGATGAACTTTTTTCTTTGTATTTTTTTAAAAGATTTTATTTATTTATTTGGCAGAGAGAGAGATCACAACTAGGCAGAGAGGCAGACAGAGAGACAAGGGGAAGCAGGCTCCCTACTGAGCAGAGAGCCTGATGCGGGGCTCGATCTCAGGACCCTGAGATCATGACCCGAGCCAAAGGCAGAGGCTTAACCCACTGAGCCACCCAGGTGCCCCTTTTCATTGTATTTTTAAAAAATATTTATTCATTTAAGTAATCTCCACACACACTTTGGAGCTTGAACTCACAACCCAGTGTGGCGCTTGAACTCAAGAGTCACATGTTCTACTGACCGAGCCAGCCAGTCCCCCCTCATTGTATTTTGATTTTAAGGAATTAGATAAAACATTTTTTTAAATTTTTTATTATTTTATTTTTTAAAAGATTTTTATTTATTTATTTATTTGAGAGAGAGAGAGACAGAACATCAGAGATGAGAAGGTCAGAGGAAGAAGCAGACTCCCCATGGAGCTGGGAGCCCGATGCGGGACTTGATCCCAGAACTCTGGGACCATGACCTGAGCCGAAGGCAGTCGCTCAACCACCTGAGCCACCCAGGCGCCCAGATAAAACATTTTTGACTAAAGATGAAACTTTGGAACGTAGATATATTTTCAGTATTTCAGCTCTAAAAATTCAGCTACTTTAACATCTAGAAATTCCAAGATCAGATATGGAAGATTTGCTCTTAATTTGTCATATGTATTAGAATCATTGGGGTACCTGGGTGGCTCAGTCGGTTAAGTGTCTGCCTTTGGCTCCGATTGTGATCCTGGGATCCAGCCCCACATCTGGCTCCCTGCTCAGCAGGGAGTCTGCTTCTCCCTCTCGCTCTGCTCCTCCCCCCACTCGTGCATGTGCACATTCTCTCACCCTCTTTCAAATAAATAAAATCTTAAAAAATTCATTTGTGAACCTTTTAAAGACACTAGTGCAATGCTAGATCCCAGCTGAGAAGGGTTTGTGTTGGGGCCCCATCATTTGTGTTTTTCAAAGCTCTGTGGCTGATTTTGATGTGTATTCTAGTTGAGAACTCTGTATTAGGGGTTTGAGTAAGGGCTTTGTTCATGTGTTTCGCTTCTTATGTGGTTAGCTTTTTGCTAAAGCTGTGACAGCAAAGGCCAGAATTAACAGCCAAATGGTTGATCTGGCCATCGCAGTAAGACTATTTGAATTTTTATGTGAATTTAAATTATTAAGCAAAATCGAATAGCAGTTTAGTTAGGGCTCAGATCATTAGAAGACTGTTTAGGTAAAATATAGCATATCCACACAATGGAGTACTATAAAAGGAGTAACCTCTAAAAAGGAACAAGGACTATATATATACTATGTGGTCGTCTTGAGAATATATTGTTTAATGAAAAAAGCAAAGAGCAGGACAGTGGTATTATAGGCTACCAGTTTTCAAAGAAAGGGGCCTATAAATATGTAAATATATATTGTGGTATATATACGTAGACCCACCAAAGGAATAGTAAACCGGAAACTAACAAAAATGGTTACTCTAAAGAGAAGAAGGGGGTTGGGCGGAAGAAAATAGGTATGGAATCTAGACTTAGAATATATGTTGTGTTTTGTGGATTGGGCTTTAGAATCAGGTAAATTCCTTACCATATTATAAAACAAGAATAAATTAAAATGAGAGGAAAAAAAATGAGAGGAAAAACGCAATTCAAAAAAATCAAATGCAAAATGAAATAAGTGAACTTAAATGTATATCAGTTTGAGGCTGAAGCATACAGAGCATTTCAAGAGACTTTGAAACATAGTAATTTGACTGTAAGTTTCTAATAGTGTATACCCTTAAGGACAAAGAACTGCAAAGATATCATAAGCTGGTTCTAATAATCAGATTCCTATAGTAATTGGTAATAATACTGGTATTGTTATTCTGGAGGTGTGTGTTGTAAGGTTGTATGCAAGCAGATAGTTACATTGGATGGAGGCCATAGATTTTAGTATGGGAAAGAGAAATAGTCAGAGAAATTGGGTAAGAATTCTGGGATCCTAAGTTTGACTCAGAAGTATCAGTATGACTTCACGATGTATTTTCTTATTTATTTATTTACTTTTTTAAGTAGGCTTCGTCCCCAATGTGGGGCTTGAACTCACAACCCTGAGATCAAGAGTCATGTGCTCTACCAAATGAGCTAATCAGGCACCCCTGTATTTTCTTTTTTAAAAATATATTTCTTAGTTTTCTCTACTAAGAAATCTCCAAAACCCACCTGGACAGCATTAAGCATTTCTAGTTCCAGACTCTGTTCTCTAAATAATAATTCGCACTAGAAGGAATCTGGGGTACCTTGGAAAAAGGGAGGCAGGAAATCTATAAAATGAGCTTGAAACATCTTTTCCTATCACAGAACTACTAGGGAAATTTCTCTTCATATCAGTGGTAGAATACTTTTTGCTAAGCTAACACTCCCAACTGAGAACAACTGGAAAAACCTGGAAAATATTTTTTTAAAAACCTGTTTAAGGATTTTGGAAAGTGAGCAAGGCAGATAGCAAAGATTTGAGAGATACATATTTTGGAGAAGGAAAGCTCAGAGGGGCGAGGCCAAATTTCAGTATAGCTTTTCCCTTGGAGTGATTGGCTCATTTGAAATGGGCATCTAAGAAGTTGAACAAAGTGGTGGCAGAGAGGCTGAGATTCTAAGTAGAGATTTTGGTAGTTATGGAGAGTTGGGGGATAAAATAAGGGTTCAGGGCCTACAAAGAAGGAAGGAAACCAGCCCAGGCTTTTAGTTGGGAACTCTGAAGGATAGAATATACCTTAAGGATTAGTTCTCACAAAGGCTGAAGTCAGCTTTCAAATCACCTCAGTCCTTGATTGGATTAAGGAGATCTGCTCCTAGCTTTATTGCTTCCTAGAAGTAAATGTAAGTTTTCTCTGGAGAAAGACACCATCAACCTTTGATTCAAGTTATCTGTATAGTTTTTATGTATTTAGTGAGAATATATGATATGTATTTACATGTAGCTATATTATATGTATATTTATAACAGTGTATTATAAAACTTAGCCTGGCATTAAAAAAATAACAGATATATAATAAAAACAAAAGAATTGACTAAAAATCAAGAGAGGAAACATAATTGAAGCAGTCTCCTAGGGAGATTTCCAGTACAGCTAAGATAGTATAGACCCATTTTCTCTGCTAAGTCTAGCTATAAATCCTGAAATTGGTGCAGAAGACAACCAAAGGAAAACTCTGAAAGGTGGTGAGAAGAAGGTGAGCTGATTTGGGACCACAGGACTAGAGGAATAGTACAGCCATAGCACATCTGGCATCCCCCCCACCATCCAAAGGAAGAAGGCCTCCCAGACCCAGTGCTTCCTGACCCTCTGACTCAGCAATAGAATGCAGACCAGGTAGGCTCATTTCTTCTGTGAATCAAATGGAATTCCCTCTGAAAACATCAGGCAAGCTTAATATCATCGGCGAGGGGATCAGTTAGGAATCCCGCTGAATAGAAGTGAGGAGAAAAAGCATTCTTTTCCCCACCTGTCTTGAGACTTCCCTTTCCCACTGAGCGCTATCAAGGCAAATGGGCCGAACTAGGGAGAGTGACTCCGCTACGGTGAGCATTCTAGTCTGAGAAGCATCTTCGTCCTTGAGGACTTCAGGGTCTCCTCCCCCACTCAGAGATACCAGGGTCAACATTACTGGCAAAAAGGACACAGCTGCAAGTGGCCTAGTGCAGGGTAGTCGCTTTGGTTATGCGGGCCCGAGCTTTTCCTCCCCTAGCCAGAGATACAGGGGCAGGTGTGGACCTGGCAAGAGGGACCCAGCTATGGGAAGCAGCATGTTCTGGGAGGCCTCTTTTTCTCTGTGGGCTCAAGATTTGCCTTTCCTACTCAGAGATGCTGGGAAGCAGGGGGTTCTTGGCGGGGGTGGAATGGTGGTGGTGGGGTGGGGTGGAGAGGGGACCTAGGGCCATCACACCCCTCCCCCACCAAGAAGCACCTGGCAGCCTGGCTTGGGGGAACTCCTTTCATCCCCTTAGGCGGCACTAGCAGGACGCATGGGAGCACAGTAGTACCAGATAAACAGAGCAGGCCAAATAAAACCACGGAGACTTGAAAATTTATCTGTCATTGGAATAATAACCCAGAAAACTGGGTCAAGATCCATATGCTAAAACTAAACAGGGTGACTACCTGCTAAAATAAAATATTTTCTAAGACCGTATGTTAGTGGCTTCTAACATAATAGGCAACATATTCAAGATGCAATAGAAAATGACTTGTCAAACCAAGAACAAAGTAAATTGCAACTTGAATTAGAATAGGCAATCTACAGATACCAACCCAAGATAAATCAGATTTTGGAATTTTCTCACAAAAATCTTAAAGCAGGTATTATAAAAGTGCTTTAAAAATCAATTAAAAATTGTCTTGAAAGAAATAAAAGTACAAAGCCAGAGTGAAATGTTGGGGAATGCCCAACAAAGACCTAAGTAAAATTAATTAGAATCAAATTACAAATGAAATTAGAAAGAACCAAGTGGAAATTTTAGAATTGGGTAACACAATAACAACACCCCCTACCCCAACTTGTTGGATGGGTTCAGTTAGTAGAATGACAGTAACAGAGGATAGAATTAGTAAACTTGAGAACTGAAAATAGAAATCCTCTAATCTAAACAACAAAAGAAAACAGACTTGAAAAAATGATCTGTGGGACAAAAGGTCTAACACTTGTATATTTGGAGTCCCCGAAAGACATGAGTGTGGGGCTAAAAGAGTATTTGAAAGAACTAATGGCTGAAAATGTGTCAAATTTGGCAAAAGAAACAAACCTGCAAATCTTAAGAAATTGTGAACTCCAAACAAGAAAAACTCAAATCCACACCAAGATACATCATAATTAAATTCTTGAAATCTAAATGTGTGAGATAAATTACAAGGTTAATACACAGCATTCAGTTGCTTTCCTATATACCAGGAATGAAGAAGTGGAATTTGAAATTAAAAACACAATACCAAAAAAAACCAAAAAAATAAAACACAATACCATTTACATTAACACCACCAAAAGTGAAATACTTAGGCATACATAGGTCTAGCAAAATATCGAAAAGATCTATATGAGGAAAACTATATACTCTGATGAACAAAATCAAAGAACTAAGTACATGGAGATATATTCCCTGCTCATGGATGAGAAGGCTCAATATTGTCAAGATATCAGGTCTTCCCTTCTTCCCAACTTGATCTATACAATCAAAATCCCAATAAATGATTTTATCGATATTGACAAACTGATTCTAACATTTATATGGAGAAACAAAAAACCAAGAGTAGTCAGCACAATATTGAAGGAGAAGAACAAAGTTGGAGGACCAACACTACTTGACTTCAAGACTTACTATAAAGCTATCATAATCAAGATAGTGTGGTATTGGTGAAAGAATAGACAAATAGATCAAGTAAATAGATAAGTATATACTTAGCTAATTATGTTCAATATATAATATGTATAAAAATATACAGTATATATACTGTATAAAAGCCCAGAAACCCAAGGGCAAAGAAGAAGTCTTGAAAGCAGCCAGAGAGAAATGTTGGGGAATGCCCATGCAGACAACAGGTTTCTGATCTGAGACATGGGGGCCGGTGGAAACAGCACACTATTTCTCAAGTGTTGAAATAAAACAACTGTCATTTGTGACAGTTGTTGTCACATTTTGCTGAATACAGCAAAACTGTCCCTCAGGAATTAAAGGAAAATAAAAACATTCTCAGATAGTAGAAAATGAAAAAGAATTTGTTGCTAGCAGATCTATCATTAAAGATTGGCTAAAGGAAGTTCTTTAAGCAGGAGAGAAATGATGGAAGAACGAATCTTATAGCATCAAGAAAAAGAAGGAATGATGGAGAGAGCAGAACTACAGGTACATATAATAATAGACTCTCCTTTTCCTCCTGAGTGTTAGGAATTATATTTGATGACTGAATAAAAAATATAAAACCGGGGATGCCCAGGTAGCTCAGTTGGTTAAGTGTCTAACTCTTGCTTTCAGCTCAGGTTATGATCCTGGGGTCTTATGATCAAGCCCCGTGTTGGACTCCTCGCTGTGGGGTGTCTGCTTGAGATTCTCTCTCTCGTCTCCCTCCCCTCCCCCGCCCCACGCTCTCTCTCTCTCAAATAAAGTCCTTTAAAACCATCTGATACTAAATATGATGATATTTTGAGTGGCGAACATGGGGGCTCCTGCGTGGCTCCGTCAGTTGAGCGTTCAACTCTTGGTTTTGGCTGGGTTTGTGATCTTAGGGTTGTGGGATCGAGCCAGCCCCACATCGGGCTCTGGGCTGGGCAAGACGTCTGCTTGAGATTTCCCCATGCACCGCTTACCCCCCCCCCCCCCCGTAATTCATGCATGTGCTCTCTCTCAAATAAATAAATAAATAAAATCTTTAAAAAAATAAAATGGTGAAGATAAAGGACCTAAATGGAAGTGAGGTTGCCACACTCCACTAAAAGTGGTAGAACATTATTATCAGTAGATTGTTCTAAGTCACGTGTGTATTCTGGTGCCAAGAGTAACCACTAAGAAGATATTCGAAAAGATAAAAACAATATAAATAAATCAGGATGGAATATTAAAAAATGTCCAAATGACCCACAGGAAGACAAAAAGAGAGAAATAGAATGAGAACCAGAGACAACAAAATTAAAGGCAAATAATAGAGTAGCTGACTTAAGCCTTAACATATCCGTAATTACTATAAATGTAATAATTACTTAAAATGGAAATGCAAATTGGAAGAAAAAATGTGATCCAACTATATGCTGCTTGTAGGAAAGTCACTTCAAATTCAACAACATATGTAGGTAGAAAGTAAAAGAATGGAAAAAATGTACCATGCAAGCATTAATTGAAAAAAAATAAAAGGTAAGGGGCGCCTTGGTGGCTCAGTTGGTTGGACGACTGCCTTTGGCTTGGGTCATGATCCCGGAGTCCCGGGATCGAGTCCCACGTCGGACTCCCCGCTCACTTCTCCCTCTGACCTTCTCCCCTCTCATGCTCTCTCTCGCTCTCTCTCTCTCTCAAATAAATAAAATCTTTAAGAAAAATAAATAAAAGGTAAGAATGGCTGTACTAATAACTAACAAATTATACTTTTGAGCAAAGAGAATTATCAGAGGCAAAGAGGAACATTGCATAAAGATAAAATGACAGATTAAATGTTGCCTGGGGTTAAGAATGTGGAGTGGTAGGGGGAGGTGTGGGGGGAGCTGTGTGGTTACAAAGGGGCAGTATGAGGAATCCTTGTTCTGGATCTATTTAGTCTCTTGACTGTTGGTGGATGCATGAACCTACACAGGTGACAAAATTGTGCAGGACTTAAACACATACACACACACACACGTGAGTATAAGTAAAAGTGTGGATATCTGAATAAGATTGACTTATCAACGTCAGTATTCTAGTTGTGATATTTCACTATAGTTTTTTTTTTAGAGATTTTATTTATTTGAGAATTTGAGAGAGAGAGAAAGAGAGCATGAATGGCGAGAAGGTCAGAGGGAGAAGCAGACTCCCAGTGGAGCTGGGAGCCCGATGCGGGACTCGATCCCGGGACTCCGGGATCATGACCTGAGCCGAAGGCAGTCACTCAGCCAACTGAGCCACCCAGGCGCCCTATTTCACTATAGTTTTAAAAAAGATTACCATTTAGGGAACTTGGTCAAAGTATATAAGGTATCACTCTGTATTATTTCTTATGACTGCATGATTTCTTATAATGTGAATCTATTATCTCAACTAAAATTTAAATTGTTAAAAGGAAAAAAAAATAAATTGTTAAAAGGAAACAGGTTCAGGGAGGCTAGAAGACATGACCACTGGCTGCAGTGTTGGGTTCTGGCTTGGATCTTGGAGTAGAAAAAGGACATTAGTGGAGACACAGAAGAGTCAGCCATTAGAATGATTAGAAACAGACTTTGAAATAAGTGATGGTTTTAAGAATTTAAATGACTAGGTCAACAATTTCAGCAAAGAGTTAGAAAATATAAAAAAAGAATTAACAGAAGCTGAAGATACGGTAACTGATTTTAGGAATCTTAGATGCAGATGAAGAGAGAATCAATGAACTGTAAGATATGTTGGGAAAGCATTCCTACACAGAAGCACAGAGGGACAGAGGGCTGAAAAATAGTCTGTCACTTATGAACTTGCTTGTGTGCTCTTTCTCAACGCATTCACACAATGGTTTTCCTTGAACCCTTTGACCCTTTAAATATAATACTTTAGTGTGTATTTTCTAAGGGTAGTGATCATTTTAAGAGACTTAAGTCTTAAGGTACAGTTTTCACCTTCAGTGTACTTAACATTGATGTAGTACCTTTATCTAATCTATTGTTTGTACTACATTTTGTCGGTTGACCTAATACTGTCCTTTATATTATTTGCTTCCATACTAGATCCAGTCTAGGGTTGGATACTAAATCTAATTATTAGGTCTTTGTAGCCTACTTTAATCTAGAACAAGGGTCCGCAAATCTTTTCTGTAAAGAACTAGATAGTAAATATTTTCTGCTTTTGTCTCTGTACAGTTACTCACTTCTGCTCTTGTAACATGAAGTAATTATTGACAATAAGTAAGTAAAAGGGCATGGCTGTGTTCCAATAAAGTTTATTTACATGAACAATCAGCAGTCAGGATTTAGCCCAAGGACTATAGTTTGTGGACTCCTGATATAGAACATTTCTACTGCCTTTCTTCCCTTTTTTTTTTTAAGTGGTATTGACCCTCTTTCATGAATACATCCGCCCTCCCTGCCCCCGTTTTAATCCAGTTATTTTGCTTTTGTTTCATATTTCCTCATGGTTAGATTCAAGTTATACGTCCTTGGTCAGAAAACTGCATAGGTAAAGGGATGGCCCTTCTCAGGATCTCATACCTGGAGGCATGTGACCTGTATTTCCCTTATTTTTTATATTAATTTTGTTCTCCTGTTTGAGGTATTGTCTGTTTTTTCCCCCACTTTCTAATTATTATTTTATTCCCTCCTTGCAACCAATAAGCAATATGGGGGAAACACCTTAAAACCATGCATATATCCTACTCCTCATTAGGTTTTCCTCTTGCTTTTTTAACATCCGTGGATGTTAAAAAATATTTTAACATTCCTTTCTGTAATTAATAGAACAAATATTTTAAAACACTTGTCCTAATTGTCATATAGAGAATACTGCGCCATATACTTCCTGTGCTCTTCAAAATATTCATGAGTCAAAAAGGAAATCACCCTGGGAATTTGAATTTTTGAGCTGAATGATAATGAAAGTATTATATATGAGAACTATGGGTACAACTAATGCAGTGCTGAGATTGAAAGGGTTTTAAATGTATGCACTAAATAAGAAGAAAGGTTGGAAGTCAGCGATCTGTTTGCAACTCAAGAAAATAGAAAAACTGCAAAATATACTCCAAGTCATTAGAGTAGAAAAAACAAAATTGAGAGGAGCCTGGATGGTTCAGTTGGTTGAGTGTGTGACTCTTGATCTCAAGGTTGTAAGTTTGAGCCCCATGTTGGGTATAGAGATTACTTAAATAAAATATATATGTATAAAAGAAAAGATAAAAGAGATTGATAAAGAGAAAAAGAAAACAAATTACTGATCAATAATAAAGAGGACATCACTGTAGTTCCTACATGCATTGGAAAAATCATAGGATATTAGTAATAAGTTTATTCTAATAAATTTGAAAAATTTAGATGAAAAGACAAACTGTAGAAAAACCAACTTGCTTAAAAGAAATCTCCAAGTCCCAGGTAGTTTTACCAGTGAATTCTTTCAAACTTTTACAAGAGAAATGTTACCAATCTTAGACTTTCCTACAGATAGGAAAATAGGTAAATTCCCTTCCTGTTTTTATATAACCAGCATAATTTTGTTATCAAAACCTGACAAAAAGTAGGTCAGTCTTACTTATGAAGTTGTAAAACAAATTTAAAATATCTGCAAACTGTATCCAGCAAAATATAAAAAGAATCAAGATCAACTTGGGTTTATTTGAGAAATTCAATGTCAATTTAATATTAGAAAAATCAGTATCTTACACAGCATTAACAGAATAAGGGAGAAAAGGCAAATGATCATTAGATACACATTTTTTAAAAAAACTAAAATTTAACACTCACTAATGTTAAAAATCTCTAGTAAACTAAGAATAGAAAGTACTTCCTTAGTCTGGTATTAAGTAAGGCTTTTGCAAAGAACTTGGGGTAAATATCACACTGGTGAAATACTGCATTTTCCCCTGAGGTTGAGAACAAGATCTCACCAGTTTTTTTACCGATCACCAATTCTTTTCCATATCATAACAGAGATCTTAACTAATTGTAATAAGGGCAGAAAAATAATAGTCATAAATATTAGAAAGGAAAAAAATGAAAGTTTTTTTTTTTTTGACAGAGGATATGTTTGTATTATTCATAGTTTTTGCCTGGGATAACCAGGAGAATGGTGTTACTATCATAGAGATGAAAGTTTCATTGTTAAAAATATATTTAGGTGGTATTTAAAGTTTTGCGACAGTGTGAGATCACTATGACTTCATGCAGAGAAGCAAATTGAGGTGGAGCCGTGAGGCATTCCTACAACGAGAGACTGACTGGGACAAGGAGGTGGACTTATCAGAGGGGACTGAGAAGAAGCTGTGAATTAAGAGTTAGGGCTTTTGGAAACCAAGTGAAGAAAGTGTTTTAAGAAAGAGGGAGGCATCGGTTGCCTAGGTGGCTCAGTAGGTTAAGCATCTGCCTTCAGTTTGGGTCATGGTCCCAGGGTCCTGGGATCAAGTTCCGCATTGAGCTCCCTGCTCAGTGGGGAGCCTGATTCTCCCTCTGCCTCTGCCTGCTGTGCCCCACCCCCCTGCTCCCCACCCCCAGCAAAAATAAACAATTTTTTTTAAAGGTGGCATCAACTATTTCAAATGCTCATATACCTTAACTAAAGGATTTGGGGGACTTGGGGGAAGTTAGGGTTAAAGCCTAGCTGGAATGGGTTAAGAAATTAGTAGGTTAGAGAGTTGTCAGTGAGAGTAGATAATTCTGAAGACTTACGCTGTAAAAACACAGAAGTGGTAGTAGCACGAGTGGCACATAAGATAAAGGAAGTTTATTTTTTAAGGGGGGAATCCAATAGTTCATCTCATGCTGATCCAGTAGAGAGAAGTGTGGGGTTAGGGTTGGAATCAGGTTTGTTCTGCTGGTGCCCTTGATTGAGTAGAATTTGAGAATTCTGGACCCAGGTAAAGGATTTAACCCTAGATAAATTTAGATAGTTTATCCATTGTAACCAGGGAGAAGTACATGCATTTAGTAATGGGAAGAAAATGTAGTTCTTCTAATTTATTTCTTCTTCCATTACTATTCACTTAGTGTCATTAAAATGCCAGGCATGCTTCTAGGCACTGGAAATAGCGAACAGAAGAGACAAAAATCTTTACTGTTATGAAGCTTACATTCCACTGGAGGAAAATACACATGAAATGAGTAAAGCAATCCACTGATCAGCAGTCGAAATTGAAAAGAGGGAAGAGTGTTTGGGAGGTCGAAAGATAATAAGGTGTAAAAGTGAGTTGGCCAGGAAAATGGAAGGATTGTTGTCCTGCAGTGCTGAGAACCTATTTGAGATGTGTGCTTATACATGTGAAGTGAGACCAGTCAGCACAACGTTGTCTCTAGTTTTTTTCCAGCTACTTGGTTGCACATACAGAGTAAGCAGAGTTGGGTTCAGTCAAGTTTAGAGTTTGCCATATGTGTAACTTCAGCTTGCTAAGATGCCATCGTGCACCCTTATCTTGTGTACTACTAAGAAAGAAAAAACACTTCCTTTAAACGGTGATGTGCCATTGATTTTATACTACATCCTGATTTCTGAACTATTAGGGGAAAAGGGTTCATTGTAGAATTGGTAAAATTAGTAGTTAGGATGGTTTTACTTGAAAGCAATAGAAAATCCAAACATAAATGGATTTTAGCCATGAAGAGGAGCCAAGAAGGGTATGGGAACATGGCAGCCTAATGGGAACGTGGCAGCCTAAATGAGGCTTGCTTCCCTGGCTCTCCCAACTGCAAGCACTCTGCTTTTCTTGAACCAGCTCTGCTGGGGGACCTATAGGAAACTATAGGATCTAGGATCTGCGGTGATCTTCCCAGACAGAGAACTGGTTTATAACTGGGCCAGTGTAGCAAGGGACAGACCATGAAGCTTCAGGTCTTGGATGGTGTGATGTATAGTAGATCTTCCTGACCTCCCCAAGGTCAATATATTGCTAAGTGGATGGGCAGAGTCTCACCTGTGCTTGAGGCAAGGGGATTACTGGGAGACCTGGGAGCAGTGAAGATGGAAGTGTAAGACGTACAACCACTTAGGAAACAATTATGGGAGTTTCTTTAGATCTGATATATATCTACAATTTGATCCAGTGATTTCACTTTTACGTATTTGTCCAAGAGGAATGTCCACACAGAGGCTTGTACACAGGTGTTCTTAGCAGCTTTATTCATAAGAGCCTATAACTACATCATCCAAGTGTCCATCAACAGGAGAATGAATAAACAAGCTGCAGTGTATTCATGCAGTAGAATGCTACTCAGCAATAGGAAGGAACCAAGTACTGATACACACAATACTGAGAAACAGCAGGCTGATCAAAAGAAGCAAGGCACAAGAGTGTCTCTCTATACTTTTATAAATCATGTATAAAACTGGTCTATAGGGATGGAAAAAAGATTAGTGTTGGGAAAGATGAACTGCAAAGTGGTGTGAAGGGGGTGACAAGACTGTTTTATGTGCTGTTTGGGAGGGTTCCACATGTATATACATTTGTCACAACGTAAGAAATTGTACATTTAAGATGCCATTTATTGTATATAAATTACTCCTCACTAAGATTGATTTAAAATTTTGGTTGGAAGGAATCAAATCAGTATAGCACACTAATATATAGCACACTAAATGTGAAAAATTATATTGTGCCAGTAAAACTCTCGGGCTAGGTTAAGAACCAAAAACCTAACCATGTCCTATTTTTGAAAATTTGATAAGGAAATATGAAAAATAAAGAATTGGTTAAAGATCTATGGCCCAGGAAAACAACAACAAAAAATTAGTAATTATAATAATAGACAAGGTGAAACCTGAACATCAAACTGTATAAATGGTTATTATGATAAAAGGGACAGTTTGTTTATTTATTTAAATATTTTATCTATCTATCTATCTATCTATCTATCTATCTATCTATCTATCTACTTATTTGTCAGAGAGAGAGTGTGTGTGCACAAGCAGGGGAAGCAGCAGGCAGAGGCCGATGCGGGACTCGATCCCAGGACCCTGAGGTCATGACCTGAGATCATGACCTAACCGACTGAGCCACCCAGGCATCCCAAAAGGGACAGTTTATGACGATCTAATAGTTATAAGCTTATATCTAAATAGCTAAATACATAAAGCAAAAATAACACGGTAGATGTGTCATGGTGTGGGATTTTGATACACCTTTCTCAGAAATAGATCTAGTAGGTAACAGGTGAGAATATAGGGGAGTCGAATAGTGCATTCAATAAAATGAGTTAATTACACATCAATCAGTAGTAGTTTACATTCCTATGATAGTCTTTTTTTTTTTTTTTAATGTCCAAGGAACTTTGATCAAAGTTTATCGATTTCCAACATACTTGACCACAAAGAAAATCTAAACAGGAGAGAAAAGTTGAGGTTTGTGGGTGTTTTTTTTTAATTATAGGCCACACTTCTTGGTAATAATACTAATAATTAGAAATAATTACAAGGCAATTCCTTTGAAACCCGCCTCCTCTGGAGGGTCCCCCTGTTTTCCCTGTATGTGTGTAGTGCAGAATCACCCCCGGGGTATTCTTGAATTGGAAACTTGGTAGAAGCAAGGAGTTACTAATTCTTTGTATTTCTGGTTTCGTATTGTTGAAGAGTCTGTTTCAATCGGATGTCTTGGTGTGACTGCTGGTGAAGTGAGCACAGGCAGTGCCAGTGTCTGTATTGGATCACCAGTGATAATATAAAACGGGACCTGAAAGTGTAGTTGATATTCCTGGCCTTCCCTTTTCAATAGACACTTACCGGCCATTCACTAGAACACAGAGAATTTCAAGTTAACAATTTAAAAGAAGCAAGAATACCTAATATGGGGGGACGTGGAGAAGAGCATGCTCTCACGTACTGCTGGTGCAAATGTAAATTGTTAACAGCCATTTTGGAAATAATTTGGCAGCTTGGTTAACAATTAAAATTCATCTTCCTTTGGCCCAGTAATCCTCCTCCTAAGATTCTATTCTTAGAAATTAAAGCACAAGTAAGGCCATATGTATAGGGATATTTATTGCAACAATGTGCATAATGCCAGCTGACTGAAAACAAAGTGAATGTTAGTAGGAGAAAGGCAGAAAAAAATGCTATCCCAATAGGTTAGAAGATAATACTTCATGGAAAAATTGAATGAGACTCATACCTGTTTAATTGAAGAGATTCTCCCGAAGTTTTGTTGTATGAGAAAAAGGAAGATGCAGAAAAGTTTGTGTAATAATTTGTGTAGCCAGAAATTAGTTGAAGAGAACTGTGCATTTATCTTGGGCTCATGACTATGAAGAAAAATAGTTAAGAATGCTTACTACTGGGTGGCGTTAAGTGTTTATCTTAGTGTGGGGTGGGTAGGAGTACTTGAGGAGAGAATTTACAAAAGGAGAATTATCCTTTGGTTGACAAAAGGCTATCTGTGATCATAACTTCATTATTTGTAAGATTAGATTTAAAGATACTAGATGAATATTTAAAATTAAAACGACCTTTTTTTTTTTTTTTTTTAAAGATTTTATTTATTCATTTAACAGAGAGAGAACACAAGCAGGCAGAGAGGCAAGCAGAGGCAGAGAGAGGAGCAGGCTCCCGATGCGGGACTCGATCCCAAGGAGCCCGATGCGGGACTCGATCCCAAGACGCTGGGATCATGACCTGAGCCAAAGGCAGTTGCTTAACCAACTGAGCCACCCAGGCGTCCCAAAACGACCTATTTTCTAAAAGTGATGCTGATTTGCCAAGGCCTGAGTATGTCTATGTATATGAAATACATAGAAACTCTTAGGAGCAAAACAGGCATAGTAAAAAGCCAGAAAACTTTCTGAGCTAGAAGGGCCTAAAGTGTGTCCACACACACATACACGATGAACCAGTAACCAGTGGGAACTGTATTAGCCCATAAACCTGGAGTGGCCTCTGTGGTTGGTTGGTTGGTACTGCTCTTCATGGACCTTTGCATTCCTTTGGTTTTTCATTCTTGGTGTTGGCTTTGTGTTCAACCTCGCAGCATGATGGCTGCATTGCTGAGATGGAGTTTAGGGCACAAATTGGTTATAACACCTGTGAGAGGAAGGGGCAGGAAGCAGATTCGGGCAGAGGAAGAAGTTGAGCTTCAATGCAGGCTTAACAAAGGGGAGTTTAGAGCAAAGGATTGTTCGTCAGAGTTGTTTAATGTTGGATTAAAATGCTCCAGCCTTTCTACCCTCTATGGTGTGAGCTGCCCTGGGCAGGGCATGACCTGGGGCAAGGCAGCTCCTGAAGAAACCGACACTGGGAGGCTGCCTGTTGACAAGCAGTAAGCCCTTCTTCAAAAGGGAGATTAATGTGGCACATCTCCCTGTCCACTATACTGTCTTTCTTAAGAATGAAAAAATAGTTCCTGGAAGCTCTCCATCAAGACTTGCCCTCACATCTAAGTATTAGATTACATGCCATGACAGAGACTAGTAATGACCCTTCTTTGCCTTTCTCTACTTTGCTAGTAAAGGGAATCCTGATTTTTCATTGAGTATGTGGTCATCTGGAATAATGGCTACATTTCTCAGCCTCCCTCTGCATTTAGATATGTCAATGACTTTTGGCTAACGGGATGTAAGTTGAATTGTCCTATTTGACTTAGAGGAAGGGGTGCATCTTGTTTTCTTTTCCTCCTTCCTGCTGAGTAGAATGTGGGAATAAAAGCTGGAGTTTGAGCAGCCATCTTGGATTATGAGGTGGAAGCCACATGTTGAGAATGACAGAGCAACAAGGTAGAAGAGCATTAGGTCCCTGGTGGTTGTAGAAATCCCTTATGTGCCCTGTATTTCTTTCCTTTGGACTTTATATCTTGGTTAAGCCATTAATATTTACGTTTTTCTGTCAGTTGTGTTAGGACCTAATCTTAACTGATACACGTTTCTAATCAGTTATTGGCAGGGGGCACAGAAAGCCATGATTGGCTCAGAGTGACATTTTGGGGGTAAAATGGATATTGGGAGTAAGGCATGAAGATAGCAATATCCAGGTAAGTACAGCAGAGGGAGAGAAGGGGGAAAAAGCCAAGGAATTCGCAGGTGATGATAATTGTGATGGGCCGTGGAATCTTAATGAGGTAAGTGGGAGAGTCAAATGTGTGGGTGGTGGGTGATGAACATGAAGAAGTGATCAGTGGATTGGAGGTCCCCATAGAGCTGATGACTTCCTGGAAAAGGGGACCTATGCTAAATGAACTTGAGACATAAGAGATGGTGGTTATAATGTAGGATGCCTAAAATGAAGATTTTGGTGCTTTTGCTCTCACAGATAATGGCATGGCCCAGAGGCGTGGATGGCTAATGTGGGGTGGAGGAAAAGACCGTTAATGGTGAAGTTAAGAAATGGAGAGCTTGAGTTCTAATTGGAACATCTTGAATGTTGATGTAGTTGAGTGGAAGGCAGTGAACTAGATGCTATTATCAGGGGTGAGAAGGAGTAACTGGGATGCCAGTAGTTAACTCAGAAAGTAGGGGAGGTAGATCCAGAGGAGAACATCTGTTTCAGAAAGGCTGACATTGGTGATGAAAGATGGAGAAAAAATGATCTGGAAATAGCAGTGAGGAAGGAAATAGCATCCTTCTTAAGTATTAAAAAGTTATATGTAGCAAAAGATAACATACAAAATATAAAGAAAAAGTAAACTGAGAAAATACACTTATTGTATATTTAACATACAGATGGGAGCTCCCTAATATAAAAAGAGCTCCTAAACGTTAATTTGAAAAAGACAACTTGGTGGCCGAGTGGGCGCAGAATATGGAATTTTAATTCACCAAGGAGGAAATGCAAACGACCAAAACATATGAGAAGATACTCAAGCTTCAGGGTTGGTAGCAGTCAAAACATTAATGAAGTATCAGGACATGCCTATCATATGGACAAGACCTAAAAATATTGACAAACTGCAGACTCGGCAGGAGTGAGGGAAGACAGGTTCTGGCGGACTCTGCTCGTGGGGTGTGATCGACTGCCTTCAGAAGCAAGATGAGTGCGATGGGTCCGTTGTGTGTTGTGACTTGATGCGCTTGCCATCTACGTTATGTTCTCCCCAGTGTTACTGTATTAAATACACCTTAACTGTACCTGTAACTGTGTGATCTTACTTTTTAAAGACCAACTCATATTTATAAGTAAGTTCTTGTAGCCATTTTCATGGTACGAAGTATGGATTTCTTGTCTTAGCTCGAAAGATTTAGATTTGTTTTTGTTTATTCCTGTTGGTTTTAATGTATTTGTACCCCCTTTTCTTAAGTTTATGGCAAGTATTCTTTTCACCCAGATTTGTATACTCTGACCATAACAATCCAGTGTTTTTCTTCTGGTTATGCATTAATGTACCCACTATGCTTAACTTTTTAGAAAGATACTGATATGTGAAATTTTGATGGACTTAAGTTTTGTTTTGTTTTGTTTTAATTTGCGTTACAGACTAACTGGATCTTCTGGGTTTGTGACAGATGGACCTGGAAATTATAAATATAAAACGAAGTGCACATGGCTCATTGAAGGACAGTAAGTAGTAATGGCTTTTTAAATTTTTTTTTTCTGAGCTCAGTGTGGCATTACTTTTTTTTTACAAGTAAAATTAACAATCTGTAACATGAAGTACTTAAACTATATTTTATTTGATAACTTTTCATCTGACAAGTAAATTTATCTTTCTTAATCTTCATTTAATCTGAAAAAAAGTTTTGTGTTGATTTAAAGCTGTGAATGAATTGTATACACCAGAAATTTGTATATTCAGTTATAATCATTAAAACCTGAATATTTGAAATGGTTTGCTTAAAGCAGTAGAAAATTAAAATATTATATCATTTTTGTAAGTACCTATTTTTATTGTGGGTAGGAAAATAAAAATAACTGTTACTGTTCAAATGGCTTCTTCTCTGGACCTCCTATACTCTCCAGTTCTTGCCTTTTCCTTCTTCTCTTCATGGCATTTTTTGTTGCTGTTTTTAAAGTAGGAGAGCCCAGTATGGGGCTTGAACTTGTGACTCTGAGATCAAGACCTGAGCCAGAATCAAGAGTCAGTTACTTATTTCACTGAGCCACCCAGGCACCTCTCTCTCTCTCTCTTTTTAAGATTTCATTCATTTATTTGACAGCGTGCGAGAGAGATCACAAGTAGGCAGAGAGGCAGACAGAGAGAGGGAAGCAGGCTTCCCGTTGAGCAGGGAAGCCAATGTGGGGCTCGATTCCAGGACCCTGAGATCATGACCTGAGCTGAAGGCAGAAGCTTTAACCTACTGAGCCACCCAGGTGCCCCTCAGGCACCTCTCTTAATGACAAATCTTTAAAGCAGTGTTTCTCAAACTTTGTGGTCTTAGGACCCCTTTACACTCTTAAATTTTGAGAATTCCAAATAACTTTTGTTTGTGTGGGTTATATCTATGTTTATTATTGTAATAAATTAATAATAATAAATAATAAAAGGAAATTCTCCATTAACTCATTTAAAAGCAATGATAAACCTACTATATGTCAGCACATGTGACATTTTTATGAAAAAGGAAACCCTATATTTTTAGAAAATCGGTGAAAAGAATGTTATTTTACGTTTTTATAAAGTTTCTTCTGTGTCTGGCCCCGTAGAAGATAGCTGGATTATTACATTTTCTTCTGCATTCACTTTGTTACAATATGTTATTGTGGATAAAGTATGTCAAGAAAATTAGTCTTCAAAAAAGGAAAAGAAAAGAAAATTAGCCTTCGCTTGAATATATAGTAGGAAACGGAAGGAGATTTTAATAACCCTTTTAAATAATTTTGGATGGTCTTTGATTCTACATCAAAGCTTGACAAGTGCTAATTTCTTAAAAGTAAATTGCAGTCTGGAATCTGAAACAATGTTCATGAACTTTGGGAACTTAAGTTAAAATCTGTTGGGTTTCTTATGCTTTGAATGGCTCTTTAACCCTTGCATGGTCTTGTAACAAGATATATGGGTTATTTGGAAACTCATGGTTCACTGAATTATGCAGATCTTCCAAATTTTGATATATTTCATGATATAACATGAAAAAAAAATCACTTGGTTAACATCACTGTTAATCTCATCAAAAGTTGGAAGCATTGAGGGCGCCTGGGTGGCTCAGTTGGTTAAGCGACTGCCTTTGGCTCAGGTCATGATCCTGGAGTCCCAGGATCGAGTCCCATATCGGACTCCCGGCTCTGCGGGAAGTCTGCTTCTCCCTCTGACCTTCTCCCCTCTCATTCTCAGTCTCTGTCTCTAATAAAAAAAAAAAAAAAAAAGTTGGAAGCATTGGGAAGTTGCATCTGGGTGGCAGATGCAACTTTTCCATAACTCTGATTAGTGCTTGAAAGCTTACGTTTTATCTTTGGCAACAAATACTGTTAGTTGTTTTCTTTGAAGTGACAGACTTGCTTTGTTCATTTTTAAAAGAAAGTATCTACCAAGTATACAAGTCTGAGTAACCATAGTTTGTTAGTTGTTCTTTTAAGTAAAAATGATAGATGGCATTCTAGAGAAAAGAACAACTAGTTCAGCTCAGCACCCAGACGATGGCAAGAGCAATTTTCCTTGAGACCATTATCCTGTGCCGGGCTGCAGGAGTGCTTTGTCTGTACTTCCTGTCTTGTCCCACGGAACCTTCCAAAGATGTGTACTCGTGGGTCAAGATTTAATTAAAGTAATCATTTTTACCACTTAATAGAGATATCCTTATGTGAAACCCCTTTTTCCTTTTTCTGTGAGTGTGTAGTGGTGAAAAATAACAGGGATCACCAGTCCAGTTTGGTGCTTCCACCTCGCTCTGTCCTAAGGTGCCGGCAGTATCTTTCTCCCACCATCGCTCCTGCACCGTCAGTAAATGCCAATGTGCTGATAAAAGCACGTGATGTTTTAGGATTATTATGAACCTAGATTTGACCTCATAGACCTCCTGAAAGAGTCCCAGAGCCCCTCCTAGCATTGCCAGGCCCACAGCTCGAGAACTGCTGCTTTAAGGAGTTGTTTGCCCCTATGCTTTCTATCAGTTCATTCTTATCTGACGTTCTTCTGGGGCATTGGTCTGAAGGTGGTTGGTCCTCCGCAGCGTAAGCAAAACCTTTAACTCCTTCTTCTCCTTATCCCCATATTCAGTCTTTCAGTAAGTTTTGCCCGTTTTCCCTCTCGAGTGTCTTCCCAGTCCATCTATCTTCTCCTTTTCATCTTCATCTCTACCATTGTTGTGAGACACCAGCCATCCTGTCTTTCCTGGGCCACTGTGATAGCCTTGAAATTGGCCTCCCGGCTTTCGCTGTTGCACCTTGCCTATCTCTCACTTCTCATCTTGTGTGGTGTCCTCTGTTTGCTGTGTTTCAGACACACTGATTTTCTTCACGTTGCTTGGACACATCAACTCTTTCTCACTTGGACTTTAAGACCATGCTGTTCCCTCTATCCAAAACATGGTTCCCTGTCCTTTTCACGAGGCTTGATCTCTTGTCGATTTCATCTCTTCCGGAGGTTTCTGGGGTAATTCCCTACCACCTGTTGTACACATCACACTCCTTTCATATCTTCACGGGAGCCATCATCAGCTGAGTTAACTAGTTTACAAACTTACTTAGTTGTTTGCTTAGAGATGTTACATAGACGAGTGTGGAGTAGAGGGAAGGCCTAGGCTGGAGACTTATAATTAGGCTTCGCCGAGATATAAACAGTGCTGATATCACCAAGAGGTTTTTGAGTGGAGTATTTGGGTGGAAACCAGGTTTGAGAGCAAAGAGGGTGAGTGGGATGTGAGGAAACAGAGAAAGCAAAGTCTCGTGTGGAGGCTCACTGTCTTCAGCGGAGAGAGGTAATAGCTGGAGGGAGTTGAGATTTGATGTTTTTATGTTTTGTTGTTTTTTTTTTTTTTTGTAAAGTATGTGATGCTTAAGGAGATTAAAATGAGGATGTGGAAAGTTCCAGATGAGAGGGAGATGTGAAGTGCTTGAAAGATGGACAGAGGACTGGGCAGGTGTGTCTGTTTTGGAAAATGGGGAGTTGAGAGACTTTTGTCTGGGCGCCGAGCTGAAGCAGAGAGGTGGGACCGAATGGTTTGAAATAGTAATTGGGAGTGAGCAGCAATTGTGGTGAAGGAGAGAGAGAATGAGTAGTGGCCCTGCTGACTGACTTGAAGTGCCAGTTGGAAGTCGATGGGCTGTGACCAGTCCTGAAACCAGCCTACCCGGTGGTCTCGAGGACCTCTGGAGGACCCAGTGGTGTTCTTAGTTTTCTCTGCGTTTAATGTCTGTCAAAGCAGATAACCGGGGTCCTCGAGACCAGGCCTTTGCCAGGTAGTTCCATGGGAAGACAGAAGGGCAGGCAAGTATAGAGAACTGGCAGTTGTGTTTGTGAAATGACGTGGTGTGGAATCTGAAGTTGAGTAAGGAAGGAAGTGCAGAAACGGAAGGGCTCGTGGGTTGGCCCACGGGCAGTTCAAGCACAGCCGCTGTACGGCCCGTAAGGCCCAGGGAGGCCTAAGCCAGGGCGATGCCAGGGCGATGTCGTTCAGCACTGTGTGCTTAGTGGTCTCTCGCATGTGGTAAGTAGGACATCAGTCTTTGACAAGTGAAGGAATGTCGTTTATGTACTCTTCATTTCTTCTCTCCCTGTAAGTTCTTTAAAAATTGATCTTTCTCTATTTTCTTCTCACATGTTTTATAGTTATGATGATGATTATAAACTGCTTTTCTTGTTCTTTTCAGGCCAAATAGAATAATGAGACTTCGTTTCAGTCATTTTGCTACGGAGTGTAGTTGGGACCATTTATATGTTTATGACGGAGACTCAATTTATGCACCACTAGTTGCTGCCTTTAGGTAAGTTTGGTCACCTAAGTACTAGTTAATCATTATTTGATTTCTGAATTCAGACTTACCTCCTAGATTGCAAACTTTTATTGTCACTTCTCACCTTTATTTCATGGAGAGGATACTAGTTCTGGAGTCCTCTGTCACTTGTGTGTTAGGCCTGACTTGGTTTCCTGTAGCCACTGGGTAAGTTTCTGGGCCGAGTCTGGACCTCTCGTTTCAGTTTCCTGATCTATAAAGTCATGGTAGTAGTATCAAGTTTACTTACTTCTTATGGTGGTGGTGCCGTTTACATTTTGAAAATGTTTTGTGAGTAATATATTATTTCTGTGAAAAATTTAAATCATGAACCATAGTCACCTTGATCCTTGTGGTCCTCATTGCATAGGCCTTCAGGAGTTATTTGTTGAATTCAGATCTAGTTTGTGTGTGTGTGTGTGTGTGTATTTATGGATATGCATTAATGTGGCTGAGTGAAACTTTTTGGAAGAATACACAGAGAATGAAGAGTAACCCGTGGAAAATGAGGAAAACACCAATTACATATTTTTTTTTGATAAGTGTATTCTCTATTAGTAGTTAAATGAAACAGTTTTAACACTAAATATATGAAGTGTTCTCTATTGTTTTGGCATTTTAGTTTTTATTAACAATAAGTAGCAGTGTTGTTTATTATGTTTTGACTACATGGGAATTCAAAAGCATCCATTTTTCTTCCTTTCACTTGATAGAGGATTTATAAAATACATTTGTCTAAAATGTACATCCCTTTAGAGAGCCATAGCTGTCAGTTTATCATCTGCAGCTGACTTTCTGGATTTCTTCCTCTCCAACATTTTATTTCCCTGACTTTAAAAAGAAATCAGTTCAACAAATATTTTTTGTATTCCTCACATGGGAGGACGTTTCACGTCAGTGAGGAGGTAACAGAATAAACAGTACACAAGCAGCCCAAGGACACAGGAAATCAGGGGACTAATGTGCCCTGATATTTCTCCACTTCCTTTGGCTTAGAATTCTCTCCAGCGTATCTTTAAACTGAGAACCAAGGGCATTTTCTGGGTGTCAGAAGTTCACCAGTAAAGCCAAAGAGCCGGGTAGATAGGCCATGCTGAGCAGTACAATGTCATCCAAGTGTAGGGTGTACATATTTTTATGCCAGAATTTGAAGCCTGCTTTGGGTTATGGCAAGAGGCACCTCAAACTTCAACAAGCATGGAAACTGTCTGTATTAGGATGTTATCATGATAATACTTGCTAGGGGTTCTGGGGGTTCACTGGACACTGAGTTCCTGAATCAGAAATCATGGAGTCCCTATTATATGCCAGGCACTCTGACTCAGCTTGCTAGGGGCTCCTGTGGGGACATCAGCTGAGCAGGTACATCACCGTGTGGCTCCCCCGGACTGTGTATGTGATGAGCACACACGTGAAGCAACAGCAGCAACAAAGCAAGCAGAAGGCTATCATTTTTCTGGTCAGTGACTTCTGAGAGAAACCAAAGTATATGTACAAATAACAGGAAGGTTTTTGTTTGTTTGTTTGTTTGTTTGTTTGTTTTTTATTTGACAGAGAGAGAGATCACAAGTAGGCAGAGAGGCAGGCAGAGAGAGGGGGAAGCAGGCTTCCCGCCAAGCAGAGAGCCCGATGCGGGGCTCGATCCCAGGACCCTGAGACCATGACCAGAGCCCAAGGCAGAGGCTTTAACCCCCTGAGCCACTCAGGTGCCCCAACAGGAAGGTTTTTATGGTTCTCTAAAAAGCTGGTTAACTGATAATATAAATTAACACATGGATTATTTTAAAATTAAACTAATAACATATTTAGTGCGAAGTTTCTAAAATGATGGTGAAAAATACGTGTTCGAAAATTGAAACTTGCCCGAAACACGAAACCTCTAAAAGCACTGACGTGCAGAACACCTTGAAAACCACTGTTGAAGCCATGAGGGTTCTGGCAGAAGATGGGGGCCGCGGAGGGCTGCTGGGTGGGGAGAGCTTTGGGGGGGAAGAATCAACCCAGTGGTGCCATGTGGGCAGGGGCAGGGTCAGAGTGGTGGGAGCCTGCGAGCACACAGCCCAGCTAATAAGAACTCGTGGGATTCCGAAGGTGGGGACCGTGGATGTCAGTTCTGCCCAAGTCTCCGTGTTCTAGTCCTCAGTTTCTGCTGCGTCAGGTCCCAGTGCTGTACTGCGTTTCCTCAGGGTGTGTTGTTGCAAACTCCAAAGTTCCATTTGATTCTAAACTGGCTGATCGCCTTTATCTTTGACATATTGAAGTTGTGAATAAAATGTGTGTATCAGACCACGTTCCGTTAGCAGGCAGATCTGAGAGCCGCAGGAGGGATGCAGAGGTGGGAGTGGTGATGGCACGGGGAGAGCACTTTTCCTTTATGAGAACTTTCCTCATCAGAACATTATTCCTTGGAGAGTTGGTGGTTTTTCTGGCGGGGGGAGGCATATATTGATAAGGCAGTTGTTGAGACTATAACGGAGAGCTGTTAGAAGAGCTTCGTGAGAGCAGGAGTCTGTCAGTTGTCCAGCAGCTGCTGACCCAGGGGATGCCGTGGTCAGACCACTGCTCACCGAGAAGCAGTCAAAGGCAGGCACCTCGAAGATTCGTGGATCTTCCTTCACCAGGACCTAACCGATCCCCAGCCCCATCCCCAGGCTCTGAGCCCGGACTTGAAGAACCTGGCTTCCCTTCCCCATCTCCCAGCCCTTGCGGGGCATCTCGTCTTGCAAGGAGACAGGTGTGTCAACCCTAGGATTGCTAGGAGACTCGGCTGGGGTAGCTGGTGAAGGCGGGGTGTGCCCCAGGTGTGTTCAGAGAGCTCATTTCTGCCTGGCACCGTTCTGCTGAATTAAGAAAATATCTTTGAACGGTGATTTTCAAAAATGGTTCTAAACAGTGGTTTAAAATACAAGCTTATACAGAACCCCAGGGCAGGCAGTTCTTGATTGGCTCAAGTTGAACACATGGCCGTCCCCTAGGCCATGGTGTCCTTATCTACCTGGGGGCAGGAGGTGGGGAGGGAGGTGGGAGGCAGCTCTCGGTGACAGTTGACTGGTGCGCCTGCAGCATCGCTTTCTCACCCACGCACTTTCCATTGCCTTGTGTGCTGGGTTGAGGCTGTGTTTGTATTCATTTACCCTGCAGAAGTTTATTTTTGTCATAAACCGGTTGTTTTATTTTCACTGGGAGAAAGTGGCACATTCCAAAGCTGTCACAATGTCAAGTTTTCAAAGTGAGAAGAAGCCAATGCCTGCGTCTCTGACAGTGAGGAAGCTGACCCCCTTTCTCCAGTGTCATGGTCATCCGGTGCAGACAGCCTTCCACCCCTGCCGTGACTCTGTCCTTCCTCCCTCCGCCCATGCTACCGTTCTGTCCTGCACACTTAAATGCACCCCCCCACACACACATATGAATAATAAACACCATGAGCCATCGCTTACTGAGCACCTGCTAGTGTGAGGCAGTGTTTCAGGACTCCATGTGCTGTAATAGTTTGCATCTCATTATATCGCTGCGGGGCAGGCAGGATTTCTGTCAGTGTGCATTTGAGGACACCGAGGTTCCCAGATGTCCACGACATGCCCAGGCATGTGGACCAAGGATCAGCATTCCCATCTCTGGTCCTGGAGCTCATGCTAGGAGAAGAGTCTCCTTCAGTCTTCCGCATGTGACTGAAGCCCCCAGTCGTTCCTGGGCCAGTTTCTTATGGGAAGATTACTTGTAACGTACCTGTTTCAAGGTGGCCTTCTTACAGGTGCTTCCCTGTTCACCATTTCAAGGGGTTCTGGCACATGAAATTGATGAAAGTATGATAATGATGGTTGGAACCTTCATGTAGGTCTCTGATCAGAGGTCACCTTTCCCGAGAGACCTTCTCTAGCTGACCCTTTCTAAAGTAGCACCTTTTGTTCTATCATTTTTTTTCTTTTCATAGCATTTATCTCTGCTTGGTGTTACACACACATCCCTGTGTGTCGGGGCGGAGGGGGGTATATCTAGGCTTATTTGTCATTTCCCTAATGTGAATTCCGTGGAGGCAGGGAGTTCTTCACTGCTGTGTTCCTGGTGCCTAGAACAGTGCCTCACCGGCAGCATCAGTAAATACCAGTCAGCTGACTGCGTGGTGCAAAATGCTTCGCCGTTTGGTAAACCCGAGCACCTCCGGAGTTCTCGAGTTCCTAGAATTCTGTCTTTATATTTAAAATCTTACTGAATGAAAATCCCATCCCCTCCTCCTCATTTCCTGCTCCTGTATTCTTCCAGTTCATTATTTTTATATACACTTATCTAAATAGGTGTAAATGTACACACACACTAAGCCCATTGTTTTGCAGCTTGTTTTTTTCCCCCTACTTATCAGAATGCCTTGATGAGCTCCTTGTTAGTTCTGCAGACTTACAGATATGGAACGATTCATTCATCTGACTCCCTGCAGATGCACATTTAGGTGGTCTTCTTCCTCTTCCTCCCCCACTTCCTCTTCCTCCTCCTCCTCCTTTTTTTTTTTTTTTAAATATTTTTATTTATTTATTAGAGAGCAAGAGACTGAGAATGAAAGGGGAGAAGGTCAGAGGGAGAAGCAGACTTCCCGCAGAGCCGGGAGTCTGATATAGGACTCGATCCCGGGACTCCGGGATCATGACCTGAGCCGAAGGCAGTTGTTCAACCAACTGAGCCACCCAGGCGCCCCTCCTCCTCCTTTTTTAATTAAGTAATCACTGTGCTTAATGTGGAGCTTGAACTCATGATCCCTAGATCAAGAGTCACATGCCCTACCAACTGAGCCAGCCAGGTACCCCTAGGTGGTTTTCAGCCTCCACCTGTCGCCATTCTAAATAGCGCTGCAGTGAGGATTGTTGTATATTTGTCTTTGTGTTCATGAGCAAGTATTAGTTCTACAAAGAACTTGGAATCGCTGGGTCACAGTGAATGACCATTGAAGATTGCCGTAGGCCCTGAAGGGGGAGTTGATGTCGTGTGTGCCGTAGGAAAGCAAGGAGCCCAGTGTGGCTGGGGTCGAGCGAGTGAAGGGAAGAGAGTAATAGATGAGATATTTGTTCACGGGATGGGGCTGTGTATGTGGAGCAGACCGCATAGGGCCTGGTGAGGATTCAGGTTTTCACTGAATGCGGCGGTGGTGGTAGTGAATTAATAATGGGCAAAAGATGTGTACATATGAAGAAATGCAGAAGGCAAGTAGGATAAATGATTAACCTCAGGAGTGTAAAAGAAACTCAAAGCCACATTATAAAACACAATATAAAGCCACAATATAAAAGTAACAATTACTTTTTACTTGTTAAATTACCAAAGCTAAAACAGGACTGGTAATCCTTCCTGTCAGCAAGTAAGGTAGGCTGGACCTTTCCATTCTCATATTGATGAGATTTTAAGTTGTCATATTGCTTCTGGAAAGCAAGTTGGTTTTATGGATCAAGAGCTTTAAAGCCATCATTTAGACCTTTTGACTTGATAATTTTTAATGCTGTCTAGACACCCAGCAAATATATTGTGTTGGACTCCGAATGAGAGGGGAATTGCTTATGGTGTATTACTTGTAAAACAGAATATAAGATGTTATATGGTATCAATTAGGCAAATAAAGTACATCAGAATGATAATAGTATTAAGATTGTGGGTGTTTATCAAATTCATTTATTTATATTTTTACTTTTTATACTTTTAAATAGTTTATATTTGGCATTCGTTAACTCAAGAAGTTTGTTAACTCTCTGTGATTTTGAAGGTTTACTTAGATTTTTGAAGAAGCATTATAAATAGCTTTGTATTAAAAAAAATAGAGCCATTGATTGCAGATCTCATTAGAGATATAACTCAGGATAAAGGAGACCCTGGAGAAAGATTCAGATCTGTTCCTCAGAGGATTCAGAACTGGATCCAGACTGATCGGGTGGCACTATGCGTTCATCACAAGAATTTGCCCCTCTTCCTCAAAGTGTTTTTAAAAAAATTATAAGGATGAATTCCAGGTTTGAATTTGTGTACCCGCCATGTGACGTGTCTGGTGACCATGCTTCCCTTCGTAAGAAATGTGTTTTCGTTTCAGTGGCCTCATCGTCCCTGAGAGAGATGGCAACGAGACTGTCCCTGAGGTTGTTGCTACATCAGGTTATGCCCTGCTGCATTTTTTTAGTGATGCTGCTTATAATTTGACTGGATTTAATATCACTTACAAGTAAGATATTTAAGTCTAATCGTTGTGATTTTATTCAGAGACTGTATTCGTTTTAACGGTAATAATGACTAACACGTATTGAGGGCTGACAGTGTGCTGACACCGCCCTAAGCAGTATGCATGGATTTTCTCATCTAAAGTTCTTTTAAAAACTCAGTGAGGTATGGCACAGTGTTTTCACTCGTTCTGTAATTGAGGAAACTGGTGGGAAATGGTAAAATACATTGTCAAAGAGCGGGGACCGCAATTTCAACCCAGATGTTAGCTGCTTTTGAGCTTCTCCTGGAAAAGAGCGACATTTTTCTGCCAATGGATGAGAACATGGGTTTCGTGCTAAGTGCAGTTTAACAGATACTAGCCATTTTCATGTACTCACTGGTTGGCCCATTGATGAGGACTTAGCTGAGGTTACCAAGGAAGTGTAGGCAAACAGATCTGGACAGCTTTGGGCATTTATTGTGATAGGAGAGAGGCTAACTTTTGTTTTTTCTTTTTTTCCTCTTAAGAAATGTTTGTTTTCATAAGTAGTTAAACCCATAAAGCGCCATAAGCAAGGGGTATGTGATAGAGAGCTTCTGTGGCGCACAGAGCCCAAGATTCTATGTGGTTTTTTACAGAATAAGTCTGCCAATTCCTGGCAGAGGCAGTAAGCTCCATGCATAACGTTTATGCTGGATTCTTTTCTGCCTGTTTTCTCAGGGTCTCCGGATTCTTTCAGGTCTATTTAGAGCCATCTCTGTCTTACTTGGTACGCTCATTTAGGTGTTCAGGTGCCCAAGGTTTGTGACTTGGCAGCCTGGGCAGCATATCACAGCCCTAGCAAGGTGATTTTTAGTGAGCCAGGTGGGCATCAAGGCTGGGTTGAGGGGAAAGCCTGATGAGTCTGGTTGGGTACATGTGAGATGTCTAAGCAGGACATCGATATTCAGATCCGGGGCCCGGAAGAGCTGTCAGGGCCGGAGTCGTCATCTGGGAGTCCCTGGCACGTGACAGTGACTGGCTTGTGGGGCGTGTGCACAGTGAGGAGAGGGGAAGTAGACGCAGCTAAGGGGCAGAGGAATGCCCGTGGGCTGTGTCGTAACAGAAGCTCAGAAAAGAAAGCTTGAAGGAGGGAACTGACAGCTATGAGATCGAGTAAGCAGAGGGGGCCCTAGGTGACCCTAGCCGGGGAGGGTGGAGTCAGGGGCCTGGGAGGGGCACAGTTCAGAATGGAAGGTTAGAGAGTCACAGCATTGAGAGTGGGACACTCTGGGGAGAAGTTCAGCTCTGAAGGGAAGGGCAGTGGTTTCGGCCGGTGCTTTTCAAACTTCACGTGCGGAGGGATCTCCTGGATCTCCTGGGCTTGTTAAGACACGGATCCCTGGCCCTTCTCCAGAGACCATAGCTCAACAGTTGGGGCCTGAGAATCCAGATTTCTGTTAAGCTCCTGGATGATGCCGTCCCCCCCTGCCCATGGTCCAACACTCTGAGGAGCAGTTCTCTAGCCATTCATCCAGGCCCCGTTCTGGGTTCCCTATAGGTTTTAGGCACAGTCTTCGCTCTTGCAAGGCCCCTCAAAGTAGCAGCCTTGGGGAGGAAGAGAAACTCTGTGGAGGGAGCATCCCTGGAGGAAAGGCAATTCAAGTACCCCTTGACACCGGAAGCCCTTTGCCCCATCACTAGAGAGCTCCGCTAGCTGTGTGGCCATTATCGTCCCAAGAAATGCATGTTTTTCTTACCCTGATTGGTGTAGGGGAAGCCTTGATCTCTCCTGGAGACCAGAATTAGTATTTATTTATTAAGTGAGGGAATGTTGAGATTATCCTTAATTTTACTAGTTTCTTGGTTCCAAGATCTCTTTAAAAAGGAACCCTAAACCATTCTGGGGCTTCTAGACCCTTTGAAAAGCCAAATAAAATGGTGTTCTTTATTCCCAGAAGAATGCCCAGAAAGGCATACGTAAAACGTTATTATTCATTTTCCAGGTGTCCTCAGGATGCACCGAATCCTAGCTTTGGGCTGACCTCAGCTGAGGGACCCCGTAGACTAGTCCCCATAGCTACCTCGGTGTTGCCTAATTTTCTTTTCAAAGAAAAGAAAAATAGTTATATTTTATTTTCACACAAATTGGCACTTCACCTTATTTCCGAGTCACATTTTAAGCACAGATAGACTAATTTTCTCATTACTCCAATTTAGACATACAGGCAGATGTTTTGATGTATTACCTGCCACTTTCATTTTTCAGAGGTTCAAAAATGATTTTTGCGTTTTGAGATTTTGTGTAACTTTAACAAGTGCTCATAGTTAATTTTTGGCACATGAAGTCCACGTATGCCTGAGGGCGCTGGAGTGGAGAAGTTGAGGCGCAGGGGAGGTTGTGATATTTGCCCTCCTTTAGTTTAGTAGGTGCTAAGGGTTACTCCCTCCTCTTCCTCTTTTGGTAACATGACGTTTTGGCTGTGTGCCATTCCCTCATATATGGTTAGTAAGTGTGTCAGTAGGAAATTATAATTTGACATATTTTTGGAGTGAGGCATGAGGGTGAGCATATCAGGGCAGTGCTTTACTACAGTTTTATTCTAGGCCTTTTATAAAAACAAAGTGTGACAGTCACAGCCATCTTACCATAAGGAGTCCAATCTGAAATTTAAAGTTTAATTTTTATAAACTGTTGTCTTGCAAAGGCCTTTTACTTAATAAAGGTAAAATGGAAGCTTCATTTCTGTGTTTATATTATTATAGAGATGGTAGGCACCACTTTCTAGACGCCTATAAGAATGTCATTCAGCTTTTTTAACCAAATACCTTGTGTACTTATTCTGCTTACTGGGTCTTGAAAAGTAGATATGCATATTTCTTACATTGTAATTACATAGATTATAAAAATACTGTTTATAGGTATTTATAGAATTTTATTATAAATATGTCATAAACCGATACTTGGGTGTAGGTGTGAACATTAATTGGCTTGTTTTTAATAACTGATTCCTGATTTTTTGACAAGCCTTCTTATAAAATTTCTTTTTAGTTTTCTTCGTAGGCCTTAGAAGAAATCTACACTCTTAAAAGTATCCTGATAGGTCGGTTATTGCTCCCCCCTTTTCAGATCTGAATTATGTCTTTTTAGAGGGCTGTCAATACAGTTATCTTTTTAAAAAAGTTTTATTATTTGAGAGAGGGAGAGAGCATGAGTGAAGGGGCAGAGCAGCAGGCAGAGAGAGGGAGAAGGGGACTCCCCGCTGAGCAGAGAGCCCGATGCGGGGCTGGATCCCAGGACCCTGGGATCATGACCTGAGTCAAAGGCAGACGCTTACCCAACTGAGCCACCCAGGTGCTCCTCAGTACAGTTTCTTAAGTTGTGTTATTATGAGCTGCATTATACTTAAACTGTTGAGTTAAACTGGTCCTCCCTTGTCTTCCATCTGATAGGAGTAGATAAACTTCTTGAGGAATTTTAAATACGCCAATCTGGACAATAATCTTTAACTCTCTGAACTTTTTTTTTTTTTTTTTTTAACTCTCTGAACTTTTAGAGACTGTCCAGAGGTACACGCACCATGAGGACGAGTAATATATTGTTAGCACTTTGTTTTATCTTCATCCTCCAAACTTGCAAGCTTGCGTCTGACAGTTTTCTTTTTTATTATTATTATTAGATCTTACTTATTTGAGAGAGAAACAGAGACAAAGAGAGCAAGCATAAGCGGGGGGAGGGGCAGAGGGACAGGGAGAAGCAGACTCCCCACTGAGCAGGGAGCCTGATGCTGGACTCCATTCCAGGATCCTGGGATCATGACCTGAGCTGAAGGCAGACGCTTAGCCAACTGAGCCACCCTGGCGTCCCACATTTTACAGATTTCTAATGCTCATCACTGCTGGGGCCAGCAAGAGCAGCATAGTCATCCCATCCTTGAGAAGCTAAGCCTGGACATTTTGCAAGAATTTCTTCTCCCTTTAAGTTTTTTAACTTGTCTCCCCTTACAAGAATCCAGCAGGGTTGGATCTGATTTCATTACCTGCCCTAGCTAGGCAGTGTTGAGTGACCCCACTTAGGCCAACTGGTAAGTACTGCCATTATGCTTGTGAATGAACTGGAGGGCCTGTGAGAGTCTTAAACCTTGTGTAGGTAAAAGTGCTGCTAAACGTACTGAAGTATTGCTTTGTGTTGATTTCATTCTCCCCCGCTGTTTTTATAGTTTTGACCTGTGTCCGAACAACTGCTCAGGCCGAGGGGAATGTAAGAGCAGTAATAGCAGCAACACTGTCCAATGTGAGTGTTCGGAAAACTGGAAAGGGGAAGCATGCGACATTCCTTACTGTGTCCATGACTGTGGTTTTCCTGATCGAGGTGTTTGCAATTCGAGTGATGTCAGAGGATGCTCCTGCTTCCCCGAGTGGCAGGGTAGGAGCTGCTTTTCTCTTTGTTTTTCCTTCCCTTTTACAGCATCTTCCTAGTTCAGTAAATTGTGCATTGACTTCATTCCGTGCACATATACCACTTACGTTACTCAGGTATCAGGGAGCATTGAAGTTTTTGTATCTTGTTATTTAGATCCTTACAAATCTTTCCATTTCATAGATATATGGTTGTGGTCTCTTTAGAATTGTGGAGGGGTTTGACATTCTTTGCAATTCATTCATGAAAATTGGAGGACTTGGTCTCAGCCTCAAGAAAATATAGCAGAGAGCCAAGCCTAGGAGGTGGGACGAGAACTAACAGTGATAATATCTCTCAGAAGCTTTCAATAAATTCAGAAAAAATTGGGGTCGGATTATACAATAGCATCCTAAAACAGTGAGTGGGATTATCTGCAGATAGAAAGGTTATCAGAGAAGCTTTAGCAATTTCTTTAAGGAGTATATGATAGCACCTGCTACTGATTTAGCGGTTTTCTTTATACATGTATCTTTTCTTCAGAGGACTTTTATTTTGAAAGGAAGTGTGTTTGTTTAAATGCTTTCATTTGTGTGCTTGGACATCAAGGAGTTAAGGAATTGAAGTGTTCGAGTACCTACCTCTGTGCAGAGGTTGCAGCAGGAGCCATAGCCCCCGAGAATGGGTTTCTTGATTTTCCAGGAATTGGATCCGTTGTAGTATTACTCCTGGGACTAGTCTTTACCTTTTAACCCTAAAGTTTTTCATTTGAATCAGTAATTTCTTTGTCTACTTTTCCCTCTGAGATCTGCTTAAGCAAGTATTTCATTACTAAAAAATCCTAACCTGGATATGGTCAGGTCATCATGAGAAAGTACGTGATTTTGAATTATACCGGAGACGACCCTTGGTCACCAGCTTTGAGTGAATCGAAAGCATGAATGAAAGGGCTTTGTCTGATAATTAGATGCTAAGGAAAGACTAAGTATTCTTTAGATAGTTTTTACATTTATATGATAAAACTTGAAATGCAGTAATTTTAAAGCTGCATTTTGTGAAGCTAATTCATTCTGTTTTATTAGGTCCTGGATGTTCGATTCCTGTACCAGCTAACCAGTCATTTTGGACTCGAGAGGAATATTCTAACCTAAAGCTCCCCAGAGCCTCTCACAAAGCTGTGGTCAATGGAAATATAATGTGGGTTGTTGGAGGATATATGTTCAACCACTCAGATTACAACATGGTTCTAGCGTAAGTTGTTTTCAACATTTTTGTAAGAAGCTTACTAGTTTCCCATTTTGAAAATTTATAGAGATAAATGAAAAGAAATCATCAGTAATTCCATCACCTGAGGAAAATCACTGTTAATATTTTAGTAGTACCGTTCCAGAATTTTTTTGACTTGTTCTTAGTTTTTGAAGTTGGGATCCACAAGGAATGCAGTATTATAATAAGCAATAATTCCTCTTTTCTAGATACCATCTCTTATATTTTACTTCAGGCTCTATATAAATTGGAGGTTACTTTACCTATAAATTTAAATTAGCATTTCTATAGGTCAGATGGTTTGAATTTATAGTTTGCTAGAGGAAATTATGCCGTGGTCTAACTCTCGACCTAGAGTTCAAGGTCTGTTTGCTGGTCCAGAGTTGCTCATCTTGAAAGGAGAATATATGTTATTGCAGTGGAGTTACGAAGTGAGTTATGAAGATGGATTTTAGGGAGAAATTTATGAACATGTACTCGTGCCGACTTTGTGCCCGGGAAATTTTTTCTAGGCATTTTTTATTACTGAAGATCGTCAAAAACCATCTGTTCTTTAAGGGATTCTGGAACTCTGGCAGCAATGACATAGTTTCTGAATCTCTCAAATAGTCAATAAAGCATATAGGTAACTAGGATAGAAGAATGAAAAAAACACATGGGTAACAAAACAAAACTTGGTCAGAAGGTGTGTGCACAGATGAGTGGGGCTAACCATTGACAGCTACAAAGCCTGTGTGGTATTGGCATCTGAGCAGGAGTAAGCAAAGGGGAGCAAGTGGCCACCTGGGAGGCTCCAGCATACCTAGAAGAAGCTGCTTTGGGAACGGCAGTCAGAATTGGAAAGATTTATGTATTTTGGTAGGGGATAAGCACAAGGGATCTGTAGTAGGAGCTGAAGGGGCTAGAGCAGTTTGTGCCTTTTTAGCTCCCCAAATGAACTAGCCAGTCTCTTCACGAGAGAAAGTTCCACACTAAGGAGCAACTTCTGGGAATAGAATTCAAATCGAAGAGGTTAGGGACCATAGAGGAAAAGATGAAAAGTGTCCAGCTGACAGTGAGGGGAATAGAGCCAGATATCTCAACAAGTAAGCCACCGTGTTTTGGAAACCACACCACTGACAACACAAGAGTGAACTAGAGAGCTGAGAAATGAGGAAGATGGTCCTAACCCAGGCCTCTTCTGTACAAGTTCAGGAAAAAGTAGTTTTGCTTAAAATTGAGCAACAGAAAAGTATCAAGTTTTAATGACATAGAAAATTAAAAGTTAAGGTAACGTAGAAAGAAAAAAGAGACTAGTAGAATAACCCACCATCATTTATGAAAGCATAATAGAGAAATATACTCACAGAACCGATGAAAGTGAGAACTTACTCTTCCCAGACAAGCTAAAATACAGGAAGAAAATGATGCAAGACATGAAAGAACAATAGAATCAGAAGTAGAAAAATCCAGAAACGAGATGGTAGAAGTTAGGAAAGAATTTCAAAATAATTTCAGAATTGAAGACAAACCCAAGAGGAACACAAAGTAAATAAGATACTCCTTTATTTTTTTTAAAGATTTATTTATTTATTTCAGAGAGCATGGGTGTGCACAAACACATGAGCATGGGGTGGGGCAAAAGAAGGTGGAGAAAAGCAGCCTCCCCACTGAGTGTGAAGCCTGATATGGGGCTCAATCTCACGACCCCAAGATCATGACCTAAGCTGAAACCAGGAGTTAGATATTTAACAGACTAAGCCACCCACATGCCCCCATTCTAATTCTCCCTTAGTAAAAGAATACGAAAAAGGAAATTATTAAAAATCATAAATGAAGGCCACTTTCCCCTATTTATGGTAATAAGTACAGTTAAAAATCCTGGACATTTTATATAATGCAAACATGAGAAAACTCTAAAAGGTAGAAAGAAGGCAGTGTGGCTAGAGACCTTGGGACCCAAGGAATGAGGTAATGGTATATTCCAGGGGTTTTCTTTTTGTCTCATGTATCTCAGAGTTGTTGTTGGAAAAAGCAAGAATCTGGAAATGCCAAAAAAGCCCCAAGAATAGGCCCACCTGTTCTTTCTGGTCTAAGGACTAGGAAAGAGGGAGCTTAGCAAGACAGAAAACTTGTAGACACAAATAACTGCTCTACTACAACCAAACACTACAGAAAGGACTGTGGCCCCACCCTCATTCCTGTCAGCAAGGTCTGGGTATAGATTTTCACGAAAAAAGTCTAGATTTTCACTCTTGCCAGGATCTAATGAGGTGCTCCAACCACCCTCCAGCTGCCAGTGTTAGAAAAGGCCAATTAGGGAGCTGGGACTTCCTTAGCAATCTAGTTTTTATGTAACCTAGTTAATATTTAGCCTTTTGGTTTTTGTTTTTGCTTGTTATTTGCTTACAGTCTTAATCTCTGAAGGCCGCTTAGGGAACTGGGACTTTCTTCTCCACCAGGCAGAAGTGAGGCTTCCCCCACCCCTATGATGTCAGTGGAGAACCTGTGGGAAGCCTGGATTCTACCCCACCTGGCAGTAACATCGATTATGAATTGGCCTTCCCCCTTCCCTACTGGGGTGTCAGAGGAGGCCTGCTGTAACAGATTTAAATAAGATCCAGTCTCATGCTATGATACCCCAAATGCTCAGATTTCAATTGAAAATCATTTCTTATGTGAGGAGCCAGGAAAATCTCAACTTGGGTGAAAAAAGGCAGTTGAGATGCTGACAGCAGGATGACATAGATATTAGAATTATCTGACAGGATTTTAAAGCAGCCATTATAAAAATGCCTCAGTGTGCAATTATAGACATACTTGAAACAAATGAATAATGGAGCCTTGTCAAAGAAAAAGAAGACATAAGGAAGAATCCAATGGAAATTTTAGAACTGAAAAAAAAAACAGTAACCAAAACAAAAATCTCAGTGCATAGGGTCGACAGCAGAATGGAGAGAACAGAGGAAAGAGTCAGTGAACTTGAAGATAGAACAGTAGAATAGAAATTCCTCAATCTGAACCAGAGAGAAAATAGAATACTTTAAAAAATGAATAGAACTTCAGAGATCTGTGGACTATAACAAAAAATCTCAACATTTCCGTCACCGGAGGAGTCTTGGAAGGAGAGAAGCAAAAGAGAGTGTCTGAAAAAGTATTTAAGGAAATAATGGCTGAGAATTGCCCAAATTTGGCAGAAGACATGCATGTACATGCAAGAAGTTGGGTGACCTCCAGCAATCCTTGGTTCCCATGGGGGTTCGCAATCGACTGGTTTTGTCTCAGTCTTGCTCTCTTTTCCTGCTCAGCTGCCATATTTCTTTTCATTTTTCAAAGTTCCACATTTCTCCCGTTTTCATTCTCAGCTATTGACCTTGATTCCTGTTTCTATTTTGAAAGGGAGCAGTTATCCAAAGAGGACTTCCACAAACTCCCACCACCATATTTAGCTATTACCTCTATCTGTGCTCATTTGTCCTATCTTCTGTTTCTGTACATCAGTGCTGTCCAGTGGGGCACTGTCATGTCAGTAGCACATGTGGTCATAGAGCTTGAAATGTGGCTAACGTGACCAAGGAGCTGAACTTTAAATTTTCAATTCTTAGTCCTCATCTTACTTGATCTTGCACCAACATTTGTTATAACTAGTCCCTCCCTCTTTTTCTTTTCTTTTTTTTTTTTTTTAAGATTTATTCATTCATTTCAGAGAGACCATGCTCGAGTGCACACTCAAGTGCAAGGGGAGGGAGGGGGAGAGAATCCCCAAGCAGACTCCCTACTGAGCGTAGAGCCTGATGCGGGGCTTGATCCCAGAAACTTGAGATCATGTCCTGAGCTTAAATCAAGAGGTGGACACTCAACCAACTGAGCCACCCAGGTGCTCCCCTCCCTCCACTTTTAAACACTTTCTTCAGTTGACTCCCAGGTTTCTATATTCTCTTGATATTTGTTCCAACTATTTTTTCTTTCTCAGCCTCTTTATCTGGTTCCTCTTCAACTCCCTGACTTTTGAATGATGATGTGCCCCAGGGCTCAGCTCTTGGTCCTCTTCTGCAGGAGGATATATTCATTCTCCTGGTGATCTCATGTAATATCATGGCCTTTATGTTGATAACTCCTAGATATATGTCTGCATCCTAGACTTTTCACCTGAACCCATATTACTACCTCTTTATTTCACATCTCAATCTTTTGGCTGTCTAAAAGGGATCTTAAACTGTATGTGTCCAAAATTGATCTTTCCTCCAGGCCAGTTCTTGCCCCAGATATCCCTATCTCAGTTAATGATTATTTCATACTTCTGTTTGCTTAATCCCAACATCTTGGAGCCATCCTTGACTTCTTGTTTTTTCACTCCCCATATCAGTGCGTAAATTAGCTATCCCTTGCTGCATAAGAAATGACCACAAACGTAGCAGCTTATACCTCATAGTTTCTGCTGGTCAGGAGTCTGGGCATGTCTTAACTGGGTACCCTTCAGTCAAGGTGTCACCTGGCCTGTTTCTCATCTAGAGGTTCAACTGGGGAAGAGTCCACTTCCAAACTCACTAGAGTTGTTGGCAGAATCCATTTCCTTGTGGTTGTAGGATTGAGGGCCCCAACTTCTTGCTGGCTGTCAAGTGGAGGCTGCCCTCAACTCCTGGAGGCTGCCCACACTTCCTTATCACTTTGACTTCCCTAGTGTGGCTGCTCGCTTCATTAGGTCACAAGGAGAGTCCTCTCTGGACTGAGTCTCCTGGCAGGATAGATGTCATGGAAATGACATCTCATCATCTTTGCCATGTTCTCTTGGTTAGAAGCAAGTCATAGACCCTGCTCACACTTGAGGGGAGGGTATTATACATGGGTACGAATACCCAGAAGCAGAGATCATGAAGATCACCATCCCCGTGGCTGTCTGCTACAGAATGTCAGCTGTCTTGTTAGCGTGACCTTTCAAATCTGTCCTCACTCTGACCACTTTTCACTTCTTCTGGTGTCACCACTCTGAGAAGTAAGGTGAGATTAAAGATGTGAAAGTGATTGTCCCTTCGGCTACCGGACAGATATTATGAGAGTCAAGTATTCTACCACTTCTGTGATTTTTACCCTTGTATTTGGCATCAGCCTCGCCCAAAGCAAAAAAATGTGGGAGTGATTTTGATCCTCCCCTTCGCCTCCTCATACGCTAATCTCATCAAACCCGCCAAATACATGTCATATTCATTCTTTTCTCTCTGCAACTAGCCTGCCATTATTGCTTGCCCGCACTTCAGCAGTAGATTCCTAGCAATCTGTGTGTTTCTATGCATTCCTCTTTTTTTTTTTTTTAAAGGTTTTATTTATTAGAGAGAGAGGGTGCACACTAGCGGGAAACAGGAGAGGGAGAAGCAGGCTCCCCACCAAGCAGGGAGCCCAGTGCGGGGCTTGATCCCAGGACTCTGGTATTATGACCTGAGCTGAAGGCAGGTGCTCAGCTGAGCCCCTCAGGTGCCTCTCCATGCATTCCTCTTAATCCATTTTTTAAATATTAACTGGGGTGATTTTTTTTTTAAGTGTAAGTTGTATCATTTACTACCTTCTTAAAACCCATCATTGGCTTTTCTCATTGGACCTAGTGGGCCTACCTGATCCGACTCTGCTTCCCTTCCGAGACTCCTGCCTCCTCAGCCTTCTAGCTTTACCTAACACTCTCTAGGTGTGTCCTTACTCTAAAGGCCTTTGTGCTCACCCCTCCCTTTGGTCCAGATTGTTCCTGCTGTTGTACCGCACGGCTGTTTTCTTCTCACCTGTTAGATCTCAGTTAACTGTACCACAAGAGATCTTTCCTGATCATCCAGTTCTGCCAGGTTCTCCCTGTTCTTTTTCATAGTTCTCATTTCCTTTAGAGCAGTGGGCATCATTTTTAATACTGTGTGTGCCCCTTGTTGCATTTGCTCATTTTTTGCCTTTTCTCCTGTATGTTCTCTGAGGTTGGAGACCTTGTTTGCTCACTCAGCTCAGAGCTCAGCTCATAGAATGTGCTCAAATAAGTGTTTATCAGGTGAATAAAAGAGTAAATGAATTATTTATTTCCTTCACACGTATTTGTTCCTGGAAATATTAATATCACCTCTTGCTTTTATGTGACCGGTATACCTCACAAGCCACATTTGTTTGTAACATTTTTTCTGCTTGTGCTTGACCAAAACATGATTTTTACAGCTTTATGTGTTTCATGTAAAAAATTAATATAGTTTCAAATAAATTTTTACTAACTCATGGAAAGTAAAAACACAGTGACTCCTTTAAGAGGCAGTATTTCTGGAACTGAGATTATAAGTTTTATCATCACCTATACTCTTGCACTAGCATGTTTCAGCAGTTGAGCTTACTGTTTTTTTCCACAACCCTGTTAACCCATAATTTTTAAGTTGCATTAAAAAGCAGTCCCCATTTTATGTCACCCAGGAGCCTCTTAGACAAATGATCTTGGTTTTCCAGGTTAAGATTTTCAATTGAAACTTCATTACTGAATTTCCTTCCTTTAAGCAAAAAAGTGTTGCTTTTAAAAAAATGTCTAAAAACAAAAAGTAAGGGGGCACCTGGGTGGCTCAGTTGGCTAAGCACCCAACTCTTTTTTTTTTTTAAGATTTTATTTGTTTTATTCATGAGAGACAGAGAGAGAGGCAGAAGGAGAAGCAGGCTCCCCCGCTGAGCAGGGAGCCCGATGAGGACTCAATCCCAGGACCCCGGGATCATGACCTGAGCCGAAAGCAGACACTTAACAACTGAGCCACTCAGGCGCCCCAAGCATCCAACTCCTGATTTCAGCCCAGGTCATGATCTCAGGGTTATGGGATCGAGCCACACTCGATCTTGGGCTCTGCACTGAGTGTGGAGCCTGCTTAAGATTCTCTCTCTCCCTGCCCCTCCCCATCCCACAAAGAGACTCTCTCTGTCTCTCTCTTTAAAAAAGAAAGAAGAAAGAAAAGAAAGAAAGAAAGAAAGAGAGAGAGAAAGAGAAAGAAAGAAAGAAAAGAAAAGAAAAGAAAGAAAGAAAATTAAAGATTGAGCAGCAGGTAACCAAGTGAGGAAAGGACTATCACCTAATCCAGTAAACTTTAAAAGAGACTCACAGGAACCATACAACTGACCCCTTTTTTGCCCCACAGAAACCATATGGATGAGATTCCGAGACCTCTTACAAAAAACTCTGAATCTAGAAAGATACAAACTGAGTGGGGATCATTATTTCACACTCTTAATTGAAGAGTAGAAGAAATTGTTGCTGGGGAGGACTGGGTAAAAAGAGGGGAAATTGATTGGGTGGCTGACTCTCTCTCTGCCCAAAAGTCAGGGCTGCTTCTAATTTGGGCTATGTCTTCACCCAGGACACTTAAAATCTCCAAGGAGAGCAGAGTCTGGGTGGTTTATTCTAATAGACTGCCTACTTCCCCATCTGAGCCCCAGCACGTCCTCAGACTTCAGAACAGTGGATAGAACATAAAATCCCAGCTCTCACTCTACAGTTAGGATGGAAGGGTAAAATTGCCTTAGATATTGCAAAAAAAGAATTAAGAAATCACCCACGCTTTGCAAATGTCTAGAGAGCAGTGTCTACCACAAGCACGATAAAAGAAATGACGTTGTAGCCAACGCAAATATCCTATGATGGGAAAATAAAGAGGAAGAAAACAGCATGTAAATGCTGACAACTGATCATAGAGGAAAAATAAGAAGGAGATTGCTTCCAACTGCTTGATGCTGCACATCACCTTACTGAGAATTTGAATTAAAAAAAACAGACAAGAAAATGATAACAATGCAATGAAATGGAAGATTACACATCTAAGGAAATGTAAGTAAATTACATATAGCCGGAACTGGAATGAAAATCAAATCACTGACAGCTTTATAGACATTCCAACGAATACTGATTGAAATAATTAGAAAGCAAAGACACACAGAAGACAGGAGATCCAACATAAAGGTAATTGCTGTCGCTGAAGAAGCAAACCTAACAAAGAGGACAGATGGATTGAAATAGCATAAGGGGTTTCAGGAAAATTATAGAGCTGTTCCACAACAAGACCTGATTTAATCAAGTTATTGAACTTTTAGCATAAAGGACAAATTCTTGGGTGGGAAGCCTCAGGGAGTTCTGTGCCTCCTCTGGCTGGGGTCACGGTCGATCTGCAGAGAGCCTTCACTGTGGTCTTTGGATGGTCAGACATGGCGATTGGACTACCAGGCCGCTGTGGCTGGTGGAGCGTGTGCCCTGTGCCATCGTGGTCATCAGGAGACCAACCAGCAAGGAGGAGTTTGTGAGAGAGACGCCTGCAGCTCGGGGAGACACCCGTTACTGGATTCCTGAAGTTCGTCTTTGCTTCTCTGCTTGTCCACGTCTTACAACTAGTTGTTCAGTTCTTTTATCTTGGACTGAGCTCCCAGAAGAATTTATTTAGTGCTTAGAATTTCTTATGTTCTATTTCATCAATATTTATCTTAACTTGTGTTTGCTTCTCTGGGTCGTGAAAAGAGTCACAACCCGTTATGCAAGATCTTTTGATGGTTCATCTGTGCCAGGTTATTGGGACCTGCCAGTGCCTTAGTGTCTCTGACAAGCTCTTGCGGTAACCTGTCCTTGACTAGGAGGAGCAAAATGCATTAACATACACACCGAGCACCCTCCATGTTACTTGAAAGAGAGGGGGATTAGGTCATCTAGAGATTTGGGCTCCGTCTGTTTCTTTCAAGTGTACAGAGACAGCCTTCTAGCTTGAACATTAGGCGTATTATGTTTTTTCAGAAGCCTTGCTAATCCTCAGTAGAGCCCTTCCACAGCCAGAACTCCATAAAAGTATTACAGTGGCACGTAGTCCATTTTGTAAAGACATTAGCCTGTTTGGATTTTAGTTATTTCTACCTAAGTAAAATATAATACTGTGACTTTAAAAAATAGTGAGAGAGAGACAAGAAAGGAGGGAGAGAAAGGGAGAAGGAGAGAGAATAAGAGTGACAGAGCTCTTCAGGCTCCCAAACAGAAAAGCAAACCACATAAAAACAGGACAAATCAGACCAGCCTTGGGCTTCTCCATCGCAGCATTCGCTATCAGTATTATTCAAGGGAGCAGCATCTGCAAGGTTGTGAACGCAAGAAAGGATGACCCAAGATATTATACCCAGCCAAGATGTCATTTAGCTGTAAAGCGAGGAAGCAGATATTCTTTTTTTCTTTCTTTCTTTCTTTTTTTTTTTTTAAGAATCCATTTATTTATTTGAGAGACAGAGAAAGTGAGAGTGAGCATGAGAGGAGAGAAGGTTAGAGGAAGAAGCAGACTCCCCGTGGAGCTGGGAGCCCGATGTGGGACTCGATCCCGGAACTCAAGGATCATGACCTGAGCTGAAGGCAGTTGCTCAACCAACTGAGCCACCCAGGTGCCCCGCAAGCAGATATTCTTAAACACCAGAGAATTTAGGGAAAGGAGTGCATAGGAGCTCCACTAGAAAATAACCACTCGGCAACAAAATCCAGCCAAGTAAAAGACTCAAGGAGAAGTTGTGGTAAGAGGATGGTGAGGAGATTGTTTCAGCTAAATGAAAGGTCCAGTACTAAAGAACTATGGAATCACAGTTACAGAGTGGAATGTAAGTATTGCATTACATAACAAAAATTGGGAGAAGAAATGGGAGGAAATGTGAGTGCTGAGGTTTTCAACTTTCAAGGCAGGAAATTAATGGATTCTGTCCAAAATTAACTTAATTTTGTATGTCACTTAAAAACTAAAGTGAATCCAACTTCTAAATAATTTTTCATGTGTTTTTAAAAATGTGGAATTTTGAGGGGTGCCTGAAAGCCTCTGCCTTCAGCCCAGGTCATGATCTCAGGGTCCTGGGATTGAGCCCTGCATTGGGCTCTCTGCTCAGTGGGGAGCATGCTTCCCCCTCTGCCTCTGCCTGCCTCTCTGCCTACTTGTGATCCCTCTCTCTGTCAAATAAATAAATAGAATCTTTAAAAAAATGTGGAATATTGAAATAATACATAAAATCATAGCTGGTATTAATGTAGCATTCGTATTCAGTAAATGTCACCATTTTGTTTTAGATCATGTGTAAAAAATTTAAGACAAAAGGAAAGGTTTAGAGAAGAATAATGAATACTAATGTATACACCACCTAAGTTCGGAAATAAGACATTGCTAATATGATTAAAGACCCCTGCATGCCTCCCCAATCTCAAAGATAACCAATATCCTGATTTTGTGGTGTTTGTTCACATACATATCTTTACACTTTTAGTATATGTGAACATATATAGATTAATAAATTATTTGTTTTTAATCATTACAGAAACAATATTCTGCAATTCGATTTTTTAGCTTAACATTGTTTTGAGATTTATGTTGAGAATGTGTTGAGTGTATTTTTCACTCTCTAATTCTGTTATATAGATGTACTACAATTTATTAATCCATTTTCTATTGATGGACATTTATTTGTATCCTTTTTTGCTTATGTTGCTAAGACTTTCTTATATCTTCTTGTTCATATAATGTTTTTCATGATTAAAAAAACTTGAATTATTCAGGAAAAGTTAGAGAAAATAACGTGTATTTAAAGTAGAACAATAATATTGGTTTCCCTTTGATTTCTTTTTTCTATTAAATTATATAATTAACACTATTAAAAGTATCTATAGCATGATTCCCTTTGTATAAATATATATTGCCAGTGTATTCTATTTGTATACATGCATTGAAAACTGGAATGATGTTTACTTAATGTTTATATTTTAAAAGTCTTTAAGTGAATTTGTAGTATAATTGAAATGCCAAATGATATTCTAGCTTTCTTGAAAATATGACTTAAAAAATCAATTAGATAAAGAAAAGGAAAAGTTAGGAATTTTCTTTTACTTAATCATCATTCCTTTTTCAGTATCTGTCTTCAATTTCACATGTCTAAACAAAAGAGAAGTTACAGCAGTAAATGTCCCTTTGGGTGTAGAAGAGTTTTTCAGGAAGTGTTAGAAACTTCCAGTAGTTTTGTTTTCCCTGTCCCAGGGTTGTGCAGCCCAGCCCCCATCCCAAGTTCTGATTTGCCCCGTGGACACAGCTGTTAGGTTGGTTTGTTTGCAGAGGTTCCTCACCTGCATGGCATGTTTAATGAGCATCTCCAAACTTCATGATTATTACAAGTAGAGGAGTATTAGATACTCTGCTTTATCACTCGGGTAAAAATATCATCTGTTTGTTTTGTAGGTATGACCTTGTTTCTAGGGAGTGGCTTACCCTGAATCGCTCCGTGAACAATGTGGTTGTCAGATACGGCCATTCTTTAGCATTATACAAGGTAAAGTGTCTCCCCTCTGTACAAGCTAGAAATTCCAGTCCACACTTGCTTTATTATTTTATGTAGTCGAAAGCTACATGGTGTTGGGGTTTTGTCTCTAATCTTTTTTGTTGTGGTAAAATACCCATAATGTAGAATTTACTGTCTTAACCATTTTTAAATGTACAGTTCAGTGTATTAAACACATCCCTAATGTGCTACTAACACCACTATCCAGCTCTGTGACTCTTTCCATCTTGTAAAACTACAGCTCCGTGCCTGTGAAACAGTAACTTCCCACATCCCTCCTCCTCCCCAGCCCCTGGCAACCACCATTCTCCTCTCTGTCTCTCACAATTTTGACTTCAGTCTTGGTTTTTAGTTAGGAGGAAACTTTCTATTGGGGGGGGGGGCGGGGTATATGTAATATGTAATTTGCTAAATTGGAAGTGGAAATTAAAGTTGAAACCAGTTTAACCTGAGAGATTTTAATGGATACAAATTGTACTGGGATATTATGATTGTTGTACTAAAGGGTTAAAAATGAATATTGTGCTTGACTTATTTCACTCAGCATAATCTCTTCCAGTCCCGTCCATGTTGATACAAAAGTTGGGTTTTGGAGGGGAGGGGGAGGGGGTGGGGGTGGAGGTTGAGCCTGGTGGTGGGTATTGAGGAGGGCACATATTGCATGGAGCACTGGGTGTGGTGCATGAACAATGAATCTTGGAACACTGATAAAATAAAATTTTTAAAAAATGAATACTGTGTAAATTAGCTTTTTTGTTAATGAGCAAGTTTAGCCAAGAATAGCCACATTGCAATATCACTGAATAATCACTTTCATTTCCTTGTTTTTGTGGCTTACGGGAGGATGAGGGAACTCTTCAACTTTATTTTTCCAAGCCATTTTGTATTGTAAGAGATCTCATGAGGAAGTCCAAGAACAGTGGTGAAGTGTTAGAGATACAGGATATATTTTATTTTATGTTGTTCCTTTCATTCTTTTCCTAATAATTCACTAAAAGGTGCATTTCACTAGTACTTCTTAAGCTAAGAATAACATTGAGATTTTGAACTTCTTTTCTTTCTCCAGTTTGATGCTTTCGATGTTTTTTTAGAATTTTGTTTGCATTTTTTCCCCTAGGATAAAATTTACATGTATGGAGGAAAAATTGATTCAACAGGGAACGTGACCAATGAGTTGAGAGTGTTCCATATTTATAATGAGTCATGGGTGTTGTTGACCCCTAAAGCCAAGGAGCAGTATGCAGTAGTCGGGCACTCGGCACACATCGTCACATTGAAAACTGGCCGAGTGGTCATGCTGGTCATCTTTGGTCATTGCCCTCTCTATGGATATATAAGCAATGTACAAGAATATGACTTGGGTAGGTGTATTTTTTCCGGTGGATCTTTTTTGAATGTCAAATTTAAAACCTCTACCCCTATTATTATGATGGTTAAACAAGATTCCATCTAACTTTGACCCCAGTTCTTTATCTTGAAATGAGGTTAATGTGGATGTGTTCCCAGTGAAATTCAGATTATTGCTGCTATTATGTAGTCTATGTTCCTTGCCGTCAGTTTGGTGAGGAGCCAAAGATGACACTAAATGCTTTTGGTATTGAAAATAAATAAATAAAAATGGTTTGGAACAACAAATATTCTGAAGAAAAAAAATTTAGACTACTCCTTAGAGATTGGTTTAATGGACTGTGATTTCCCCTTAATGTGTAATCTTTCCATTGGTTAAATTTTATTATATCTATTGTGGTGGTGTGGGAGCACCACCTGTAACTGATAGTTTGAGAAAGTAGGTCCATAAAGCACATCTGTGTATTGGTCACTGAAGACTGTGGGATATTAAGTGTTCAACTGAAGGAAATCTGAGTCTTTTAAATTTAATGTAATTATTTTCCTACCTGGTATAGTAGAACATCAGAACATTGAACAGATTGATGTTTGGCCACCTGGCTTTGTTATACGTTTTAGATGGCCTTCCTTTAAAAACAGAAAGATAAATTTATACATATCAAGCCTCCCGAAATCTCTTATTTAAACTAATTGGTCATTTTAAGTATTAGAGAGGAGGAGCCTGCCATGTTTGCCTTTAACTGTTTTCCTCTTCCAGCTAAGAACACATGGAGTATATTACAAACCAGTGGTGCCCTTGTCCAAGGGGGCTATGGTCATAGCAGTGTCTATGACCACAGAACCAAGGCCCTGTATGTTCATGGGGGCTACAAGGCTTTCAGCGCCAATAAGTACCGCCTCGCAGATGATCTCTACAGATACGATGTGGACACCCAGATGTGGTGGGTGCTTTTTCTTGAGTTTTTACTCTGAGGTGTGAATTCTAGCAATTGGGAAAATATTGGGCTCTATTTTTGTTTTCAGGCCTAGCAGATAATTCTCTTCAGCGTTGTAGATAGAGAAATTGGGGAAAAAGCAGAATAATGTAGCTAGTATTTATTTTGTAGCATTATTCTATAATTTTATAGTACACTGATTAGAAACTACTTGATATTTTTTGACTGTTCTTTCAGTTTTCATATACTCAATACCTCTGTAACATTTTCACTCTTCAAAATCCTGAGGAGTAAATTATTCTGCAAAGCTGTAATGTATGCACATTGCTGTAATTAAGTAAAATATATCCATTTAAAAAATATACATATATCCATTTTTTAACCTTGATGACTGCAGTGTCATCCTTGGGGTTAGTTACTGGCATCATTGCATGAAATCATCAAACAGAGACTGTCTCAGGACTTGAATTAGAACTCTCCTCCCTCTGCTATAAATCGAACTACGTATAAAGTGTGCTAGTTTTAATAAATGTACAGGAAATTTGAGTTATCAAATAATGTCATTATATAAAGCAATGGTTTCTCTTCTTTCTTTTTGTTTGAGACCATGTTATGGATACCCTTTTACATTCTGTCTATCGTTAAAATGTCATTTTTGGTGGCTGTGTAATTACTGTCATGTGGGCGTACTGAGACTAGGCTGTTGGAAGTTTTGGTTTCTCGTCGTTGTCTTATTATTAAGGCATGAGATATAAGCTTTCATCTGTAGTTGATGTGATTTCTACCCAGAAACTGGAATTATAGGGTCATAAGGTAGGAACAGTTTTAAGACTCTTAATATGTTTTTTCAGAATTTTCATAGACCTTATATTTTGTATATTTATTTATTGTTGACAAAGTAACATTTATAGGGAAAAATCTAGGCGTATTTGCACATTTGGATCTGAAGTTAAGAAAACGGTTGTGTATGCATTAGCAAATAGATGATAACTATTCTAAAAAACTAACCTTGTATTTATTATTTTTAAATAAACTCAAAAGGACCATTCTTAAGGACAGCCGATTTTTCCGTTACTTACACACAGCTGTGATAGTGAGTGGAACCATGCTGGTGTTTGGAGGAAACACACACAACGACACATCCATGAGCCATGGTGCCAAATGCTTCTCTTCAGATTTTATGGCTTATGACATTGGTAAGTTTCCCAAAGCCATTTTCGTTTCAAGAATCTTGAATATCCAACTTTTGTATCAACTTGGACAGGACTAGAAGAGATTATGCGGAGTGAAATAAGTCAAGCGGAGAGAGTCAATTATCTTATGGTCTCACTTACGTGTGGAGTATAAAGAAAATCATGGAGGGCATCGTGAGAAGGAAGGGAAGGGTGAATGGGGGGAAATCGGAGGGGATGAATGAACCAGGAGAGACTGTGGACTCTGAGCAACAAACTGAGGGTTTTGGAGGGGAGAGGGTGGGGGGGGTGGGCGAGCCTGGCGGTGAGTATCGAGAAGGGCACGTACTGCATGGAGCACTGGGTGTGGTGCACAAACAATCAATCTTGTAACACTGAAAAATTAAAATAAACATATTTGGGGAGAAAAAAAAAAGAATCTTTTTTACCTATGGGCAACATTTTCTTTTTTTTTAGAGCTAGAGCAGGAGTGGGGGTTGGAGGGGAAGACAGAGTATCTCAAGCAGGCTCCACACCCAGCACAGACTGTAACGCACAGCTTGCTTTTATGACCCTATGATCATGACCATTGCCAAAATCAAGAGTCAGACGCTTAACCAACTGTACCACCCAGGTGCCCCCGGAAGCAGCATTTTAAAAGAAACTGAAAATATCGCTAGTTAAAAATAGCCCATTCGAAAGAGGTCCAAATGGTATTTGTTATATTCATGTGATAAATACTGTACAACTATTTATTTACCCTTTTTTAAGACACTTTTTATTAACATATAATGTAGTATTTTGTACATCTATTTAAAGAAAGCATTACTTCTATATTAAGTTCTTGTTTATCTTTCTTATTTAAGTTTTTAATATATATTTTTCTGTATTAAGTTCTATTTCATGAAATCACTCCCATCAATCGGTTGAATGTTAGTTTTTGAGGGTGAGTTGGGGTTACCAGCCTCTTCTGTGTTACAAACAAATGCTTTTTTTTTTTTTTAAAGATTTTTTATTTATTTATTAAAGACAGAGACTGAGAATGAGAGGGGAGAAGGTCAGAGGGAGAAGCAGACTTTCCCGCAGAGCCGGGAGTCCGATATGGGACTCGATCCTGGGACTCCGGGATTATGACCTGAGCCGAAGGCAGTCGCTTAACCAACTGAGCCACCCAGGCGCCCACAAACGAATGCTTTATATAAGAGTTTTATGTAGTGACCACCAGCATTGCGTTCAGTTGGTTTAGCTAATAGCTTTATCACGTTCCCTAAAAAATTGGTTTGCATTTGTGAAGTTATACTTTGACATGGAATTTAGACGTTTTATGGTGTGGTAATATACTTGACCAGAGGAGGGCAGTATTTGTTCACGCAAAACAAATACTAGCCATTCTCTTGTTTAAGTCTCATCAGATGTTCTTTTTTAACAGATGTTTATGTGCCTGCTACTGAGCTTGGGGACTGTGAGATGAGTAAATTACAGTGCTTGGCCTCACAGTAGGAGAGGCAAAAAACTGAGCAGACGATAAAATTGCAATTCAGGGTGTTATTTGCTCTGAGAGGAAAAATGAGAGCATCTCTGGGCATGCCTTACGTCAAAAGAAAATGGTTTATGAGCAGGGAAAGGCTTCTTGAGTAGGGTCTGGGTCCCGAGGAAGTCAGCTAGGTGAAGTTGGGCAGCACTTCCCACGTGAAGGAAGCCCATGTACACAGACGCAGCGGCAAAAAGAGACCCCGCCCCATACCTGGCGCCCCTGAGTGGTTTTGGCTGGATCAGCCGCACATCCGGGAGGAATGGCTTCTGGCAGAACTAGAGAAGCAAGCAGCTAGCAGAACAGACTAGTCAGATCTTGAGAGACTTGTGACGCCACACTAAGGAATTTGGGGCTTTTTGAAGACTCTTACAGAAGAGCCGATGGAATTGTATTTGTGTCTTAAGAAGATCCCTTTATGAAGTCATTGTGGTGAGTAGTTGCGAAGGGGCAAGAGAGGAGTTAGGAGGCTGTTGCAAAATCCTGAGGAGGGTTGGAACCGAGCCTGTTGACCTGGCGTTGAGGTTAAAGAGAGATGGGTTTGAGAACTGCTGGGAACTTGAGGATCGTTGGGGTGTGTTTTGAGAGAGGCGCACACATCCTTATTGCCAGGTACCTGGTTTGGCCGTGGTAGACGGAGCTTTTTACCAGGTTGGACGTTGAAGGGGAGGGACTGGGTTGGGAGGAAGGGAGTAAAATGGGTTTGGGGGCATGTTCGTCTGGAGGCGACCGTGGGACCCAGCTGTACAGAGATCAGTGGGAATCCCTCGGCAGGGGCGAGCATGTGTCATCAGGGATGAGCCGGGCGTCAGAGAATGGATGGATAGTGAAGGAGAGTGGAGACTGTGCAAGCACGTCAGAGAAGCAGGAGGAACGTGAGGCAGGACGGGTTGACCAGTGAGGGAGCGGTTCACAGTGGCTGCAGAGGACTTAAGGAAAACAAGGACTGGAGAGCCTTCTGGATTTCGCAACGAAAGACGTTGTTTGTTAGCCTCTAGACAGGGAGGAGTAATCCAGATTGCAGTCATGTAAGGTGAGAGGTACGCTGGGAATGTTGACTACTTAAAACCCCACTTCTAGGGGCGCCTGGGTGGCTCAGTGGGTTAAAGCCTCTACCTTCAGCTCAGGTCATGATCTCGGGGTTCCGCATCGGGCTCTCTGCTCAGTGGGGAGCCTGCTTCCCCCTCTCCCTCTGCCTGCCTCTCTGCCTCCTTGTGATCTCTCTCTCTCTGTCAAATATATAAAATCTTTAAAAACAAAACAAAACAAAACACTTCTCTGTGAAGGGGAGAGAAGGTATAGTTGAGTGCCTCCTTGGGCACATTTAAATGCTGTGGTAAAAGCCGGGTGGGACAAGAAGAAAGAGTCCCTGCTGCCCTGTGGTTTTTGAGAAGCAAGGTAGGTGAGCAGGAAGCTTTGAGGGCAGATGGCCTCATGTGAAGAAGACCACCACAGAGTCTAGGCTGGGGGAAGGAAGCGAAAACTGGTGGTGGTGAGGCTGAATGAAGGTCTGGATCAAGTAGAAGAGCATTTGTGCAGTGAGCGTGGAAGTCTGACTGTGTCAGAGAGGGAGTGTGAGTGCGGTTGGCAGCCTTCTGCAGCGCCAGTTGGATGAAGGTCCAGAAAAGAATTGCTATCATGGGTCAGGACAAAGGAAAATCAGTAGATCCTAGGGATTCTAGGAAAGGCCTTGAAGTTGGAATTTTTATTTTTAGTTATTTCTCTATTTAGTTAGTTGGTTAGTTAGTTAGTTAGTTTTCGTTCTCCACCTGTATTTTCCTATTTTAGCTACTGAGTTTGGGCAAATCAATATAGAGTGGAAAATAATTATGGAATGCCCGTGTTTTACTTACGTAAGTTTTGAAAAATACAAAATTTACCCAAGTTAGGAAGCCTTCTAGTGGGTAAAATTGATGGGGAACTGAGTGAGTGATGTTAGTGTCATGGATGTTGGATGCATTCGTGAATTAGAATTGCCGGATCGTCCTGCCCTTCTTCCATGCCCTGCTGGTCTGCTGTTGCCCCATTTTACCTCAGAAATAATGGCGTGATTAAGAAAAACCGAGAGATACATTTCACGAGGTTGTGCTTGTTGCAGTCTTCTCCCCAAAGAAGATGCCAGTTCCTACCGATCGTGAAGAGCAGTTCCTTCTGAAAAGTGTTTTTCTTGCTCCTAGCTTGTGACCGCTGGTCAGTGCTTCCCAGACCTGACCTCCACCATGACGTCAACAGATTTGGCCACTCCGCCGTCTTACACGACAGGTAAGAAGCTGAAGAAGCGCTTGCTCCTTTTCTCTTGTGTTTAAAATGTAAGCGAAGTCGACCATGAGAAAGTGGAATTGGACTTACATATTATTTGTGGGATTCCCTCAGCCCACTAGTTTGTCACAGAATTATCTAGGTCTGATTTTCCCGATTTATACTTAAAATGTCTGATGTGGATTCGAATTACTTCTGACATCCTGTTGGTTAGCACGCCGGAGTGTGCTCTGGTGGGTGCCGTCTGCATGCGTGGGACAGCGGGGGGTCTGTGCGGCTATTGTCTGATCCCCCCCCGCTGCCCACTGTTGTACTTGGGTTGTCAGGTTTCTCACTGTGGGATCTGAGTGGTAAGGAGGGATTAAAAAAAAAGAGAGAGGGCACTTCAGATGGGGGATAGGATAGAGGAACAGAGATGGGGAAATTGTGAAGCTTCCTGCAGATAAATCTGCAGCCTTTGATATTCTGACGCATGTACTACATTTCGTTGCGTTGCTCCAAAATGCCTGGCCCGAGCTAACTATATCTGCCCCTGGAGAAGGGGGATCCAGAATGGCCGCTCTGCCCAGTCCTCCCAGTGTGCTTTAAAGCTCTGTGGTCTGTTGGGGCACCCAGCTGACTCAGTCAGTGGAGCAAGCTAAAAGTCTTGATCCCAGGGTTGTGATCTTGAGCCCCACTTTAGGTGCAGAGGTGACTGAAAAGTAAAATCTTAAAAATAAATAAACAAATAAATGAAGATTTGTGATTTGTCAAACAGCCTAGTCATGTTCTTAATTTTTCCCATTTTGTTTCCACTGTTATGAGTGTTATCTGTTCCACCTTCTAAAATTCGGAGCCTTAGCAATCCTGCAACTTCTCAAATGCTACAACGCCTACCTTATGTTAGGATTCCCTTGGCTTTCAACATTTCTGTTGTTATGATGCAAGATGAGATGAAGATGTGGGATTAGAAAAGATGAGCCCGACCACCATGTCTTGGCGATGTCGTGAAGGAAGAATTACAGAATTCAGTTGCTTAGATATTGGGAAAAGGTGACAGCTTTTTAAAGCAATCATCAGCTGCTGTTTCACCATAAACATGGTTTTCCTGTGGGGACATGTGATAGTACAGACCGACACCCAGACTGATTTGAAGTGTCATCTCAAATCGTAGGCTGATACTTCCGCAGTCAGGAAAACCCTGAGGTTGTCTAGTGAGTCCCTTTTGATGATTTCATCTGCAAAGCAGTGGGGCTCTTGGTGGATGCCTGGCCTCTGCTTTATTCATCTTTGTGCCCCTGCTTCTCCCGGCACAGTATTTGGCACACAATAGACATTCAGTAAATTGTAGCTGCTCCTAGTCCGGTGATGGTAACTCACAGATAAATGGATCTTCTATTAAAACTTTCTAAGGTTTTCCATAAACTCAGAGAAGGTGACAGTTTACCGTACGGTAGAACTGAGCCACAAACCAAAATCAGGAACGGCCTGCCTGACTTAACAATCGTGTTTTCATTTCCGTGTCGTCGCGGTGGTGCTTTGGGGCCTGTGAATCGTCCGTGTGCACAGGGCAGGGCTGGAGGGGCAGCAGATGACGAGAGAGGCCGTGGCTAGTTTGATTTTATGAAAGAATTTACTGAGAGAGAAACTGGGCTATCATTTCTTCGTACCCCAAGTGGTGGTTTTCTTAGTCCGCCAGCAGCTTTGGGTCAGCCGCGCGTCACTTAGCTGCTGTCCTCGTGGTTTTTGTGAGGGCGCTGGGATGCGGAGCTGGCTGCGGGGCCCTGGGGCTGCGTCGAGGCGGCTGCTCCCTTTCAGTTGCCTGCTCTAGGCCTTCTCGAAGGGCGCTGCGTCCCCTCACAGAGCCAGCGTGTGACCAGATGGATTCCGAATTGCTGAAAACACCAGCTGTGCTGGGAGAGGGATGGAGCTCATTTGGTTTAAGCAGCAGATTGACTAGTTGAATCCAGACTGCTTAACGTGATACTAAACCAATCATGAGATTAAAAATTAAACAGCGGGTTCATTTTTGGTCGTTGAAATGCGTCCATTTCTAGACACAGTATGTAATAGATACTTAGCCACGAAAGTCTTTATGCTTTCATAAGTTAGTCTTGTGTTAATTTGAAGGCAGTTGAGGCCAGTGAGAGTGAACCCTCAATGAGGGTTCATTCGAAACTTCCTGGCAGATCATAGGATCTCAGAGCTGGAAGAGATCCTAAAGTCATCTGCTCGAAACTTCCACTTAATGCAGTCATCCCCTTTAAACATGTCCAGGATGGAAAACTCACCTAAGAAGGAAGCCCCCTTCCTTTTCCGTAGACACAAGTATTAGCCGGCTCTCCTTTATATGATCTGGAGTCCACCTCTGTCTCTTCTGCCAAATGATCTTGTTTCTGTTCTTAAGATTTTTGCAAGAGATTATTATGTTTAAGGATAGTGTTGTGTCTCCTGTCTATCCAGCCCCCAGCCTAACTCTTTCTTCAGGTTCTAATCTGGCACAGTGGTTTGCAGGATTGAGGATGTCCCAGCAAATGTCACGCAAGAGGCACTGTGTATGTGGCAGATATGGCCCCGGGTAGCCTGTGGGACAAGCTCCATCATTTGCTGGCGTTGGCTTCCCACCGTAGCATTTGAAGAACTTTCCCTGGAGCTACTACACAACTGTTTTTGTTTTGAATACGTGTGAGTCTGCATAGATGGCCTGTTATCGGCTTCATTGGAGTTGATATGCACAACACATTGAATATTCTTGAAGTGTAGCCTTTGATAACTTTGATATAACTGTACACTTGTGAAATAATCACCATAATCAAGATAACATATCCATCACCCGCAAAATGTCCTCGTTCAATAATGTCCTGTCTATATTCATGCGAGGTAGTGCCTCGTAGTTTTGTGGGTTTTTTTAATGACATATTTGTCTGACTACTACCGGACAGAATAAATTGAGAAGTATTCTCTCCCCCTGTAGTTACTGGAAAGACATGTAAAGGATTGGTATTACACTTTAAATGTTTGATGTTTGGTAGAATTCATCTGGGCCTGGGCTTTTGTTTGTGGAAAGATTTTAAAATTGTGAATTCGGTCTTTACTTGCAATAGGTTTATCTGTTCGGATTTTCTATTTCTGGCTAAGCAGTTTTTTTGGATTTTTTTTTAATTGGGATAAAACTTTCATAACATAAGATTTACCATCTTAACTGTTTTTTGTTTTATTTTGTTTTGTTTTCCATCGTAACTGTTTTTAAAGTGCATGGACTAGTGGCACAGACTGTGAGCAGCCATTACTGCCATTCATCTCCTGAACTTTTTTCATCAGACAAAACTGAAACTACCCACTGAATCATAGCTTCCCATTCTGCCCTGGCCCCCTGCCTTCAGCAACCAGCACACTCGTTTCTGTCTCTATGAATCTGGTGCCTTTAGTCGGAATCATGCAGTATTTTGTCCTCTTGTGGCTAGCTTATTTCACTTAGCGTAATAGCCTCAAGGATCATTCACCTGTGTTTTAGCAGGGGTCAGAATTTCTTTCCTTTTTAAGGCTGAATAGTATCCTTGTATATGTACACGACGATTCGTTTATCCATTCTTCTGTCAATAGATACTTGGCTCGCTTCCACCTTTTGCCTATTGCAAATAATGCTGCTATAAACATGTACAAATAGCTCTCCGGGTCCTAGCTTTCCATTCTTTTGGTTATAGACCCAGAAGTGGAATTTCTAGATCATATTGTAGTTCTATTTTTAAATTTTTTGAGAAACTAGATAGTTTTGATAATCAGTCTTGCTAGGCATTTGTTTCACTTAAGTTGTCTAATTTGTTGGTATAAAAGTTCATACTGTTTCTTTATATGCTTTTTAATTTCTTTAAGGTCAAGAGTGATGTCCCTTCTTCATTCCTGATTTTGCTAAGTTATCTCCTGTCTTTGTTCTTGGTCAGTCTAGCTAAAGCGTTGTTAGTTTTATTGACCTTGTCAAAGAACAAATTTCTGATTTCATTTTTCTTTATTGTTTTTTTGTACATACTTTATTGTTTCTTCTTGATGTCATTTTCTCCCTTCTGATTGCTTTGGGTTTAGTTTGCTTTTCTTTTCTAAAGGTGGAAGCTTAGGTTACTGATTTTAGATTCTTTTATTTTTCTAATATATGTGTTTAAAGCTGTAAGTTTGTCTCTAAGTACTATTTTAATCCCATCCCATAAATTTTGAAGTGGCATATTTTTGTTTTCATTTAGTTAAAAATATTTTCTAATTTCCCCTTGTGATTTCTTCTTTGACCCATAGGTTATTCAGAATATTTTCTTTATCTTTCAAATATTTGTGGAGTTCACAGACTTTTCTGCCTCTTGATTTATGATTTAATTCCATTTTCGTGATCAGAGAACATACTTGGAAAATTTCCTTTCCTAAAAAAACAAAATCATAAAACACTTACTGAGTTGTTATTTTTTTTTTGTGGCCCAGCATATATGGTCTCTCTGGGAGAATGTTCCATGTGCTCTTGAAATATATATATGCTGCTCTATTTAGGTGGAGTGTTCCACAGACACCAATAGGTCAAATTGGTTGATAATGTTGTTCACATTTTGTGTATCCTTGTTGATTTTATTCCTAGTTGTTCCCTCATTATTAAGAGTGAGATATTAAAGTCTTCAACTACTATTGTTACTTTACTATTTTTCATAAAGCAGGCCTGACAGCAAAGAATTTTCTTGGTCTTGGTTTCTCTGGGGAGGTCTTTATTTTAGTTTCATTTTCAAAGGATAGTTTTGTTAGAGAATTCTTATTTCACTTTTTTTTTTTCTTCTTTCCACTACTTTGAATATTTTCTTTCTCTGCCTTCTGGCCTCCATTATGTCTTAGCCATTAATATTAATGGGATTCTCTTGTATGAGTTATCCTACTTTTGTTGCTTTCAAGATTTTGTCTTTGTTTTGCGCCTTCAGCAGTTTTTGATTATAATGTGTGTAAATATGGATTTTAAAAAAAAGATTTTATTTATTTATTTGACACAGAGAGAGATACAGTGAGAGAGGGAACACAAGCAGGGGCACTGGGAGAGGGAGAAGCAGGCTTCCTGCGGAGCAGGGAGCCTGATGTAGGGCTCAATCCCAGAACCCTGGGATCATGATCTGAGCTGAAGGCAGACGCTTAATGACTGAGCTACCCAGGTGCTCCTCTTGTTTTTATTTTTAAATCTGACTTCCTAGGGATTGCCTTTAAAGAGTCCTAGGTTTTTTTGTTTTTGTGTTTTGTTCTTTGGTTTTTGTTTGTTTTTTTGAGGGTTAGGGGAAAGAATGGATTTTAGATATCACAATCTAAGTACTAGTCATATTCACTGCTACTAGGTTGGTCATCGTTTCTAGCCCTCTTAAGAAGATAAGTTAAAGAGAAGCTTTGTTGTTATCTTGTTTTTATTTTTTTAATTTTTAAAGATTTATTTATTTGAGGGGGAAGGAGGGACAGAGGGAGAGAGAGGGAGGGTCCCAACCAGTCGCCATGCTAAGTGCAGAGCCCAACGTGGGGCTTGATATCACAACCCTGAGATCATGCCCTGGGCTGAAACCAAGAATTGGACACTTAACTGACTGTACCACCCAGGTGCCCTGTTGTTACTGTTTTTAAAATGAAAATGAATTTGTGTGTGTGTGTGTGTGTTTTCCTTCTTCCCTCACTAGATGAACGGTTGCATACAATATGTACTTTTCTCTGCATTTCCTTTTATTTTTCCCATAGCAGATCGCTTCTCGGCCTTTTGGCTAAGATCAAGTGTATTTTTCCCATAGCAGTATATCCTAAAGATCACCCCATAGTAGACTATAGAAATCGTCCTCATTCCTTTTTTACATCTACTGACTGCTTTTTTCATCATGTGGATGTATCAGAGTTTACTCACATCACATCCTGAATCGATGGACACTTGGGGACATTTCATCTGAAGATTGTAAAAAGCATATCATGCATTTGTTATATAGAAACTTTCAGTAAACTACTCTCCTTTTTTTTCCTCCCTTCTAGCACCATGTATGTATTTGGTGGTTTCAATAGTCTCCTCCTCAGTGACGTCCTCGTATTCACCTCAGAACGGTGTGGAGCGCACCGCAGCGAAGCTGCCTGTGCGGCAGCAGGGCCTGGCATCCGGTGTGTGTGGGATACGGGGTCCTCTCAGTGTATCTCCTGGGAACTGGCCACTGAAGCACAGGAAGAAAAGTTAAAATCGGAATGTTTTTCCAAAAGAAGTATGTTTTTTTCCTTTTCTTAAAACTTAATTTTGTCGAAATCTCATTTTGTCTGAACTGTGAAGCTATCTGATAGCACATGTGCATTTTTGATGTTCATTTTATTATCTAAAATTGTTTGGTAATAACTGGTGCACAGGCTTTATGGGTGTATGGAAATAGTTTTGTAAACCTCTTTACAGCAGATAGGAACATTCCATGTGGCTCCTAGAAGCTATGAACGACGGAGACCAAACCTCCTTGGCATTGCGTAGATTTTGTATACCAGCTCCTGAGCTCCAACTCCAGTTGGTCTCAGGCGATTCAATACAATAGGACCTTTTTGTGATGATGGAAATAGATTATTATGCATTGTCCCAGTATGGGAGCTACTAGCTAGAGACACTTGAAATGAAAGTGGTGTGACCGAGGACCTGAATTTTAAACTTTCATTAATTTAAGAACTACACGGGACTGGTGGCTACCTTATTGGATTCTGCAATTCTGATGTTAAGGATGAGATTAAGAGGGCCAACCCAGAAAAGCTATGTTGGAGTAGATAGAGGATAGAGGTAGGGTTGCTGTCTTTGCAAAGTATTCTTTTCTAGCTTCTCTAGTTGGGCACAGCAGCAATAGCGAGACAGAGAGTTGCTGAGGGTGACCAGTGGACCTGGCTTCTAGAACCACCCCTTATGTTTTCTAAGCTTTCTTCATCTTGCCTACTTAGCTGCTTATGTTTTTGCTGTGACATATAGCACAGTGTAATATAGTGATGTAATGGCTAAGAAATCCTTTAAAAAAAAAAAGTCTCTGCAAAATATTTGTTCACTTCAGTTATTTTAAAGAATGTTGACTGAACTTCTCAACTGTAAGAGTTGGTGTGTAGCAAGTAACCTTGAGGGTTATGGTAGATAAAGTCAGGCTTCACTTACTGGAATGCTCCAAATTAAGATGATCCTAAATCCTCAGAGGGGCACCCAGACAACTTTCCAGTGAGTGGCGGTGAACTGGGAGGACCACGACCCGGTAGGGTTAGATGGTGTCTACACTGTCTCTTCAAAGGAATAAAATCCGTTAAATTGTTTTTTTTCTTTTTAAACCAAATTTTTAAAGTTCAAATTAAATGTGCAAGAGTATAGGAAGCAATATTCAATTACCATAGACGATTCAGTATAAACCTCTTTGCTATGAACCCATCTCAAATGTTGCATCCCTGGTCACTCTGCTTTCTTTGTGGGCCCAGTCCTTGGGGTGATGACCAGGGTAGGTAGAGTAACCTAAGGAGCATGCTCTTTGTGTGTGCGTGTGGGGGCGGGGAGGCCGGCTGTTTTGTCTTGTCCATGGGGTCCCCCATGTGCCATGTCCATAAGTGGATCAGTAGATCAAGCAGCATGGCTGTGCAGCCTCTCTCTTGTTGCTGACCTTGACCTGTCTAGGGTCAATAGGAGACGCAAAAGGTCTGTAGTAGCCCAGAAGTTCAAATTTGCGCTCTTAGACTTATATACATGTATAGATGTAGCTCAGCCTAGTGTCTCCTTCGGAGTTCTGTGGTGCTGCCTGCTTCCTGTGCCCAGATTAGCCTTGCATTTGTAGCTGGGGGCAACGGCTTGGTCTTCTGCATTACTTTGTTTGGCTCTTGGGCAGCTCTTGGTGTTCATTCTATTACTAATTGCTTTTTTCCCTTGGGAAGAGAAGTATTCAAAAAACCAGACCTACTTCCATTATATCTCGTTGTTGTTGAATTAAATTAACCTATCTTTGTTTTTCCCTCTAGCATACTTTTGCTGGAGGCATTGGAGGTTTACAAAATGTTGTTGTTGTTGTTGTTTTTAAAGATTTTTATTTATTTATTTGACAGGGAGAGAACACAAGCAAGGGGAGTGGGAGAGGGAGAAGCAGACTCCCTGCTGAGTCTGGGAGCCCAACTCGGGGCTCGATCCCAAGACTTTGGGATCATGACCTGAGCCAATGGCAGATGCTTAACGACTGAGCCACGCAGGCTTTACACAAAATACTATTTCTTCATATTGTGTATTTATTTCTAAGTACTATTTTAACCTGAACTCACCAATATATTTTCCTGCCAGTTTTTCTTCTTATTTTACTTCCCAACCCTTGTAACATTTTTTTTTTTTCAAACCTTAGTCTCAGGTCATGCCCAATAGCAGCTGTAAACAGCCTGTGACTTTTCTAAGCAAAGCTGTCACAGTTGATGAATTTTTCTTCTTTTCGTAGCTCTTGACCACGACAGATGTGACCAGCACACGGATTGTTACAGCTGCACAGCCAACACCAATGACTGTCACTGGTGCAGTGACCATTGTGTCCCTGTGAACCACAGCTGCACGGAAGGCCAGGTCAGGGGCCGCTTTTCAAGGGTTTCAGAGGATGGAAAAACCCCCGGGCGGGTTAGGTGTGAGATTATGGTTTGGGTCATACAAATATTGGCCCAGAGTTATTTTCACAACCTCCACCGTAGTGTCAGGCTTTCTTTTAGGAAGGGTTGCTATATACATCCTAATTTCGAAGGTCTTGCTAGCCACGGCATTGGTGTGTCGTGTCTTAGAAGAAGGCAGGACTGTTAACTCGGTATACTCCCCACTCCCTAGGCGTGGCTGTAGCTAGGTCCTAGATTCTTGGTGTGAGGCTGGGATGACCAGCTCACTCTGCCCGGGCAAGCGTTAGGACTTGAGACTGAGGGTGAGTCAGGCGACTTGGCAAAATATCCTTGTCTTATGTTCTTTCGTGGCTCAGTGTAATTTATGCTCGCCATTTATGATTTTTTTTTATTTGGGTTACAGGACAAAAAAAAGATACAGTGACTCAGCCCCTGTAGTTTTTGACAGTGTGTGCTGTAAAGCAGTTCATAAAATACGAACGTTTTAGACGGTCCGGGAGGCATTTAACAAGCGGCAGGTTGAGCGCCCCCATTTCCCAGATGAGCAGGTGAACGCATGGCGTTTGGAAGAGCGCCTTGCCTCCTTGCTGGGTCAGGGCGTACCCCGCGCAGAAGATCTCAGCACACTCTCTCCCCTGCAGGGCTGCCTCATCTGCATTTTACTTAATTCCTTATTTGCAGTTTCCTTCCTCAGTTAGATTTTGTTGACTTTACTGTCCTATTTGTCCTCACCGTGAGTTCTGTCCATGGATTAACAGGAGAGCTTTGGTCCGCTGTGTTTTAGATCTCCATTTCCAGATATGAGAGTTGTCCCAAGGATAACCCCATGTACTACTGTAACAAGAAGACGAGCTGCAGGAGCTGTGCCCTGGATCAGAACTGCCAGTGGGAGCCCCGCAATCAGGAGTGCATCGCCCTGCCCGGTAGGCCTCGGGGGGGGCGGGGGGGTGGCATCTGGTTGCGTGTGAGTCCAGAGACTTCACGCACACACACACACACACCCCACCCCCAATACTGTGTAGCCTACGTTGAACCCAGCAGAGGGAACAGACTCATTTTAGCCACCCATCCCCCATGCCACCATTGTGGTTACTATTTTTTTTTTTAATGAAAATACAGTTCTTGGGCATTTGCTCCTCCTGTCCTCTGAAATAAAGTGAAGCATTATCTGCTGCTCGGGAGAATGCAATCACAGCTTGGCTCCATGTCACCGAGCCTGCTCCGCTGTCCCCACTCACCTCGCTCCGGTGCCCTGGCAGTAGAAAGCAGCAGTCTTGGGAGACAGTCTGCGGGGCACTCGGTGAAGGACACTTCTTACTGACCACTGGGCTCGGGCTCTCAGCACCTTCTGGCAAGAAGGAGGCTCCGGAGATGCTTTTATCAGCAGCAACCCCCTGCGGTGGGCCCCAGTCCCGAATACCTCCATTTCTGGTTCAGGAGTTGAGGGCCTCCGGCCAGCCAGCCACGACAGAAGTTCTGTGATATGTTTGCTCACCTGGGATTTCCGAGAAGGAGGGCATCGATGGTTCTGCGCAGCATCCGAAGCACGCGGCCCCTTTCGGTGCCCTGCGGGAGCACTTGATTGGCTTGCACAAGTGCGGGCTGCTCGTTCTGTACCTCGCTGCAGCAGACTTCAGCATGCTGCAGAGAACCTGAGGGTCTGGTCAGGACTCAGGTTCTGGTGCACATCGGGCGTGGGGCCCCAGAATCTGCATTTTAATGAGTGGTGACACTGATGCCATGCCTGAAAGAGCAGATCTTTATTTGCTCTTAAATGATCCCTTTCCTGGGGCATGTTCCACTTGCCTCACTGACTGGTCCCGGGCGTCGGTGGTGGTAGTAGGTCCAGGGTACTTGGTTCTGGCAGAGTGGCCATACTCGTTCCCTGTCTTCCAGGAAGCATCCAGAGCATCTGTGCAGCTCGAGGCACAGAGCTGAGCTGGGTGGGTGCAGGGCGGTGACAGGTGCAGATTACAGTCTTACCTTGTGTGCTGCACCTGTATCACTTAGGGATTTTTGTTTTTTGTCTTTTTTTTCTAAAAAGGACCTTTTCACCTCACTTTGAGGATGTTTTGTACCCTTGATTTTACTTTCCACTTGATGTGAAACGATGTAGCTTCTGAAGACCATCGTCTTATTCACTCACCAATTCATTTCCATTGTCCGGTTTTCTACCCTTCCGATCTGCCTATTCATTTCTCTGTTCTTAAGTAGGATTTTGGTCTTGTTTCTAATTGTTCTTCCAAGGGGGGAGCTTAGAAACCTAGCACTGGCACCTAAGATTTTTTCCTCCAAGACATAGAGCATTGACCTTAGAACGGACCTCTTGAGATCCAGGAAACAGGACTGGTGAAGTCTAACGTTTTTGTATTCTGCGTCGGTCCCCAGCAATGTGTTGGAGGCCCTCACCACATCCTAGTGAGGCACTGCGGAATTCAAATCGCGGAAGCCTTTTAGGTTTCTGGTCATTTGAACCCGGGAATGTAGTAGTTTTTTGTGATTTCTAAAACACTTTTTTTTCCTCCTCCCTCCCCCCCTGCAAAGAAAATATCTGTGGCATCGGCTGGCATTTGGTTGGAAACTCCTGTTTGAAAATCACTACTGCCAAGGAGAATTACGACAACGCTAAATTGTCCTGTAGGAACCACAATGCCTTTTTGGCTTCGCTTACAACCCAGAAGAAGGTAGAATTTGTCCTTAAGCAGCTACGAATAATGCAGTCATCACAGAGCATGGTGAGTTCCCGTCCTCAGAACTGAAGCGTCTAGTACCCACCCTGGTGCTGAGCGCACCCGTGCGGCTCCCCGCCCCGGTGTGCCCGGCAGGCAGAGTGCTAGTGTGTGAGTGTGTTCGAGGGGGTGAGATGATAGTCTCTCCTAATCTGCTGTGGCTGAATTGGGATGGGGAGGTTTTCCTTTATCCGTGCGGCATATGTAACTTGGTGGTTTTTACCTAGAAGGCTCTTTTGGTCGAGACATTGCTTATATCCAAAGCTGTATCTCTTTTGCCTGTAGTCCAAGCTCACCTTAACCCCATGGGTTGGCCTTCGCAAGATCAACGTGTCCTACTGGTGCTGGGAAGATATGTCCCCATTCACAAATACTTTGCTACAGTGGATGCCGTCCGAGCCCAGTGATGCTGGATTCTGTGGAATCTTGTCAGAGCCCAGTACTCGGGGCTTGAAGGCCGCAACCTGCATCAACCCGCTCAATGGCAGTGTCTGTGAGAGGCCTGGTGAGTGTGGGTGAATGACGTCTCAGTGGAAGTTCACTGAGAGAGAGACCGTGGGAGGCGTAGTGCGATATGCAGAAGTGTGAGATAGTCACGAGAAACAGATGGAGGATTGATTGCAGGCATATGAAGCGGAGTATAGCGCAGAACTTAGAAATGGAAGGAAATAGTCTCTGGCCCTGAATAGTATGAGCCAGAAGCGTAAACAGAAATAACTAACACCACTCCAAGAACCTAACATTCTAATTAACAGTGAGCTTAATGGGTTTGCTGAGCATGCAAAGTACTGAGAATTGTTCTGAAAAGCAAGTGTCTTAAGGTGGGCAGAGAAACGCCGTGGAAGCAAGAACAAAAAACGCAAAGAGAAGATCAGAAAAGCAATCAGGTCACTGCGGGGACAGTGGACAGAAAGCGTCAGTGGGGAGAAAAATGGGGAGAGCAGTCACAGGACAGCGGAAGCTGACCCAAACGGCACCAGCACGGAGGGAGGGTCGGAGGAGCACACGTAGGATGCTGAGGGTCTGAGAAGCTGAGTAGCTTCTCAGGTTCGCAGCGCCCCTGCGGGCTGCCTCCAGGCCTCCCGTGGGCCGGCACAGGCAGCAGCTGCAGCTCGCAGACAAGCAGAGACAGAATCTTAGCCTACGGAGGGACTCACATGCAGTAGGCGGGATTTTGTGTACACTTTTTTGGGAGGCTGGACGCTATTGACATCATGTCTCATTTTAGGAAGGTATTCCAAGTCGTCTGAGGAGTACAGGGGTGTAGAAAAGAATTCAGAGCCCTGGAAGAGTCCTCTTAAAATATGGTTTCTACGCTTCCTGTAGGGGAGCTTTTCAGCCATTTGGGGTCCTGAATGCTTTAGTGCATTTAATGAATGCTGTGGTCCCTCTTGCCCCCAGGTATACAAAGAATCAAGTTTTCATGTTCAGGTGGGTCGTAATACCCCTGAAGGTCATCCTGAGTCCCATATACTGCAAGGAGCTTTAGAACTGCTGCGCTTCTGGAAAGATTCCCTTGTCCCCTCATGTCTGTCCTTAATGCTCTTCGAAAAGAAAGAGAAAGGGTTTTTTCTCCTCAGTATGTGAATATACTTGACCAGCTCAGTACCTGGTGACTCCGTGTTTTCGGTTTTCTCCTAAATTTACCGTAGCCCCCTGATTTGATTTCATGACCTACCAGTGGGTCACAGCCCATCCCGAAAAGCCTTTGACCTTGGCCAGTGTGGCGGGAGCACTAAGTGTCTGTGTTGGGTTTGCTTCCCAGCGAACCACAGCGCCAAGCAGTGCCGAACGCCGTGTGCCCTGCGAACGGCGTGCGGGGAGTGCACCAGCGGCAGCTCCGAGTGCATGTGGTGCAGCAACATGAAGCAGTGCGTGGACTCCAACGCCTACGTGGCCTCCTTCCCTTTCGGCCAGTGTATGGAGTGGTACACCATGAGCAGCTGCCCGCGTAAGTGGGAGGGTGCACCCCCTGCTGGGGGCCCGTGCCGTCAGCCTCTGAACCTTTTAGGGACAAGACCGGAGACTGCGTGAGGAGAGGAGAAACTTCGCACACAATCCAGCACTGGGGGGGCCCACCGGTCGGTTAAGCATCCGGCTCTTGATTTTGACTCAGGGCATGATCTCGGGGGTTGTGAGATGGAGCCCCGCGTCGGGCTCCATGCTCAGTGGGGGGCCTGCTTGAGATTCTCTCCCTCTGCTCCACCCCCCACTCGGTCTCAATCTCTCTCTCTCTCTCTCTCTCTGTCTCAAATAAATAAGTCTTAAAAAAAAAAAAAAAAAAGAAGAAGAAGAATCAAGCCCTGTGGGACAGAGCACGGAGTACAGAAACAGCTTGCCCAGCTTCGGCATGCTATTGCTCAATCCATGTAATGTCTCCACATCTTCCTCTCCTGATTCGTGAAATAAGTGCTTTCTGGTAGATGACTGCTAAGATCCCTTCTGTCTCCACATCCCGGGATTGATAGAGGAGGGAGGAACCCCTGTTCTCTATTGGGCAAGCTATAGGGCTCTTTAAATTGATTGTGTCATTTAAGAAATCACCTTAGAATAGGAATTTTGACAGAATGGTCTGTTTAAATAAAAGATAACGTAGGGGCGCCTGGGTGTCCCAGTCGGAAGAGCATGCGTCTCTTCATCTCGAGGTTGTGAGTTCAAGCCTCACGTTGGGTGTGGATATGACTTAAAGGAATAAATTAATTTTAAAAAGCTTCTTACAAAGGTAATTTAAATATAATGAATTCAAAGCTACATGCAGTATTGGACTGTAACTTGTGTTCTTTTACAGCTGAAAATTGTTCAGGCTATTGTACCTGCAGCCATTGCCTGGAGCAGCCAGGCTGCGGCTGGTGCACTGATCCCAGCAACACTGGCAAAGGCAAGTGCATAGAGGGCTCCTATAAAGGACCAGTGAAGATGCCTTCTCAGGTCCCTGCAGGGAATTCCTACCCACAGCCCCTTCTCAATGCCAGCATGTGCTTGGAGGACAGCAGATACAATTGGTCTTTCATTCATTGTCCAGGTAAGCTGTCTTGTGTATCCAAAATCAAGCGCTCTGCTACCTATTTACAAAGACTAAAACTTGGAAAGCTACATTATTTATATGAATTTCCTTTAGGGAAAAAAAAATATAACAGACCATTTTAGGAGAAATAGTTTTGCATGAAAAATATATACGTATATTTTTTTTCATGAAACATATTTTTAATGTCAGTTCATGAAAACAGAAGTTCAAGTGAGGTGTTTTGCTTTCACTGTGGAAGTATTGAAGTATGTTCCTTATGAACAAATATTGCAGATGTAAGTAAAATAAAAATCGGAATTCTTTTTCTCCAGTTCTTCATAGAAGTAAAAACTTTTAATGGTTTGATATAGATACCATCTATTTTAAAAATAGAAAATACTACGCTATATAGGATTAATATGTATTATTCTGTAGTTTGCTTTTTACTACAAAATACATTATGGCAATATTAGGGGGAAAATGAAGAACATAACTATCAACCTAGAAATTCCTCTCCATAAATGTAGGAAAAAAAGGAAAACAGTTTCATTTTGAATAAGCATCAAACCAGACTGTGGTGTACTGTACAAGCAAGCCACTAATGAGATTGCAAAAACAAATCTCACCCTTTTAAATAGCCAGGAGTATACAATCCATTACATAATTTTTTTTTTTTTTTGAAGATTTTGTTTATTTTACAGAGAGAGACACTGCGATAGAGGGAACAGAAGCAAGGAGAGCAGCAGAGGGAGAGGGAGAAGCAGGCTTCCCGGAAGAGCAGGGAGCCTGATGTGGGACTCGATCCCAGGACCCTGGGATCATGACCTGAGCCGAAGGCAGACGCTTAACGACTGAGCCACTCAGGCGCCCCTACATAAATGTTTTGAAGATGAATGATAACTTGTCCTCATATGAGAGGATTTGACAGCACTGTTTGCTGTACCTTCTTTCATAGTTTATCCCGAATTTACTTGGTAATTGGGGTGGCCACCTGTGTTAGTTAATTGCCTTTATCTAAAACAAACAAACAAACAAACAAACAAACAAACAAACAAATACATAAAATAAAATAAATTACTATATTCTTATGGCAAGCAGGTGGTTACACTTTAGCACAAAGGCACCCAGACTGAATTCCCAAAGTGACTGAGATATAGGATGCTGCCTTCCTTGATATTTACATTTCAAAAGTGATGGCTCCCAGGCCCTTAAGGAAAACATTCCTGGATTGTTGTGCTGACAAAGGTTTATTTAGGGTTTTTGGGTTTTTTTAATATTTACACACATGGGGTGCCTGGGTGGCTCATTGGGTTAAAGCCTCTGCCTTAGGCTCAGGTCATGATCTCAGGGCCCTGGGATCCAGCCCCGCATTGGGCTCTCTGCTCAGCAGGGAGCTTGCTTCCCCCTCTCTCTCTGCCTGCCTCTGCCTACTTGTGATCTCTCTCTCTGTGTCGAATAAATAACTAAAATCTAAAAAAAAAAAACCAAGTTACAGACATGTACATATCAAAGGAACAGAGAAAGCATTTGTAAATACAGGTTTCTCTTGAAAAGCTCTAAGAAAAGGGAGAGGGAAAAGATCCCTATCCCTTTTGGCAAGACGAAAAATTAAGCCTATTTGCATCCTCTCCTTTCCCTCCCTCCTACTCTCCCCCTGCTCCCTTCTCCTCCTTCTTTCCAGTGGTTGGTGCCAGAAGGAATAGACCGTGAGTTGGCCTAAAACCTGATTCTACACTTGCTGGGGATGCTGCCCTGAGAAATTGGCCTTTGATTCAGACTTTCAGTAAATACTCAGGAATATGCTGATGGGCCTCCAGAACAGCTGGGGGGAGGTTAAGCAGATGCAAAGACCCCCAGGAGGTTAGTGGGTAGGAACATCTCCAAGAGTCTGACAGTGCCACCGACAACAAGGCTCTTCGTGAGCACTTCTGTAAGGGAAAGACCACTGTGAGCAATGGTAAAAGGCGAGAGATAGGCTGGGGGAACATATCTGCAGTGCATATAGTAAGAGATTATCATCCTGAGTATGCAAACCCCTGCTCGCCAGAAGGCGGCGCTGTCAGCTTAGTAGAAGAAGTGGACAAAGGATGTAAAGAAGTCTTTCTCAGAAAAGGAACCAGAGCAGGGAAATGTAAAATAAGAAACCCATCTTTTCCCTCCAAACTAAATGAAATTTTCCGTGTTCCCTTTTCTCCTCTCTTAAGATGTCAAAGGATCTATCATACTGTTTCTAATCCACTAGTTTAACTCATGAAGTATTTTAAGTCTGTGCATTTTTATTAATATCAAGAATATATGAGGGGAAATGGCAACACACAGAATGGGAAAAAATATTTGCAAATCATATTCAGTATGGTAAGAGCCTAATGTCCAGAATACATAAAGAACTCTTAAAACTCAACAGTGAAAAGACAACCCAATTAAGAAATGGGTTGGAAAAAAAAAAGAAAAGAAATGGGTTGGGATTGAAATAGACATTTCTCCAAAGAAGATTCACAAATGGCCAAATAAGCACAGGAAAAGATGCTCAACAACATTTGAGATATTGGAACCCTCACACATTGCTGGAAGGAACGTAAGCTGGTGCGGCCACTTTGGAAAACAGTTTGGCAGTTTCTCAAAAAGTTAAACATAGAGTTATCATATGGCCCAGTACATGCCCAGGAGAATTGAAAACATATGTCCACACAAAAACTTGCGGGGAATGCTTATAGCAGCATTATTCATAATGGACAAAGGCGGAAACAGCCCGGTGCTTGTCAAGTGGCGAACGGATACACAAAATGTGATACGTTCACATGATGGGCACTGCCGCGCGATAAAAAAGGTGATGGAATCCCGTAGTCTGCGACTCAGGTGAGCCTCTAAAGCTTGCTGCGTAAAGGCAGTCAGATGCACAGACTGCACGATGTATGATACCGTTTATGTGAGACTTCCAAAAAAGAGCAAACACAGAGAGACAAAAAAAGAGCTCAGCAATCGCCTAGGGCTGGGGGTAGGAATGAGCTATCATGGGCCTGGGGTTTTCCAAAGTAGCGGTACCATTTTTCACCTTCACTGGCCAGCCTGAAAAAGTTGAGACTTCTCACGGTGCTCATCAATACTTGTATCTGTGGTTTTTTGGTTTTTTGAGGGTTTTTGTTTGTTTTTGTTTTTTTGGTAGCAGATGCTGTAGTGTGTGAGAAGTGGTATCTCTGGTTTTGATTTGCATTTCTTTAAGACCTGATGAAGTTGAGTATCTTACAGGCCATCTGTGTCTTCTTTGGAGAAACGTCTCTTCGAATTCTTTGCCCATTTTTAAATTGCTTATTTGTCTATTTATTATTGACTTGTCGAATTCTTTATGGAGTCTAGATACAAGTTCTTATTGACTATGATTTCCAAATGCTTTTTCCCATTCTGACAACAAATTATTTTTTGAATGGCTGTAGACTTTTTACTTTTTTGGCTGTATCTGTTGAAATAGAAAAGTTCTAAATTTTTTAAGTCTGGGGTATTGGTGTTTTCTTTTATCCCATGTGTTTTTCGTATTGTATCTAAGAAATCAGTGCCTCGCTAACCCAAGATCACAAAGATTTACTCCTCTCTCTTCTTTTGAAAGTTTCATAGGTTTCTCTTATATTTAGGCCCATCAGCCATTTTGGGTTTATTTTCGTATGTGGTGGGAGGTTGAATAGACACAGTTGAATAGAACTGGTCAGGAGGCACTTCCTGCTGTCTGCCGCTCTCCCGAGGGCTGCTCTGTCTCCCATCCCCAGCCGGATTTTTCAGGTGTCCATTCATAACGTGCATCCAGTCACCTTAGCTGTCCCCTCCTTCTCCATTAGGAGACAGATGTCTCAACTCCCTTTTTCTGTCCAATTGACACCATCTGTTTTATAATTTCTAGAAATTGCTCAATAATTCAGAAGTATCTCTCAATACATCTGATAGCACCTTTTCCTCTTATCCCATATCGCTATGGATTTATCCTTGTTTTCACATTTTTTCAGTAATTTCAGTGGGATTTTGAAGGGGAAGGGGGAGAGAAGCCTGTTCCTAGTCTTTTTATCTAGGATACAAATTTTATTGGTAAATAATTTTAGGTATTGCATTTTTGTGTGTGTGCTATGCTTTGCCCTTTTGATATATATACAGTTGTTCATCTTCACAGGAGTGACATGCGTATTTTTGGTACAGTAGTAACTGCTATAGTCATATTTAAGTCTTTCACTTACAGTCTACATAGAACAAGTCAAATACCTGCAGCGATGCTGTAGGAAACAGGTGTGTGAGCAAAAGGTGCAGGGCTATGAAAAGTTGCCACGATGGTAGAAAGCTATGTCACGTTGATCAACCAAGAGAGGTCTGCAAAAGTTCCTGAAAAAAGTGAACCTTACATGTCCTCACACAAAGGAAATAGCAGTTATGTGACATGATGTTAGCTAACACTATGGGTAGTAATCATTTTGCGATATATAGGTATATCAAATCAGTGCATTATACTCCTTATTATACTCCTTACACAATATTGTATGTCAGTATAGTATCTCATTAAATCTGGGGGAAAGAAGACAGATTTGCAGAGTCAGATCTTCTGCCTGCAGTCTAGATTGTGCGCTCTGGCCCTACTGGAGTCTGCAGTGCACAGCCTGAACAGCTGTCCTGAGCAGTCCTGAGCAGTCCTGAGAGGTCCAAGTTTCATCTGCCTTTCTAGTTGTAAGGTCCTATGTGCATTAAGAATCTTATTAATTCTACTTGTGGGAATGTTTTTATATATGAAGATGGTAGTTTTTCTAAAAAAGAAAAATTGAAGGCAAACTAAATATCAGAATGTAAGGGAATGCTTAAATAGCTGTTAGGACTCATAGAAGTCATTCTGCCATTTAAGGTTTTGTTTATGATAGATGAAATAACATGGTAAAGTAATTGTGCTGTAAGTAAAAAAAAAAATCAAAGTTCAGTATTAATATAAGCACGATTGTGTAAAACAATATAGAAAAAAATTTCCTTGAACTAAAAATCCCAAATGTGCACAGTGATCTCTGCATGGTGAAATCGAATATGATTTTCCCCTCTTATATTTTTCAAATTTACTATCATGAACATGCATTATTTTTATGAACAATAATAAATTATTTTTTGAATGGCTGTAGACTTTCACACTGCTGTGGTATATTTCTGATTTTCCTAGTCTAGCCCTCTGTATGGATGTTTTGATCTTATTTCTCAAACTAGTTTTTAGTGGGCCAGATTTAATGATTTTGTATTTTAAAGGTAGTAAGGAACTTAAATAGATAGTTGCAAATAAATCTCATGGAATTTACCCTTTTTTACCATGGGACAGACCCCTTAAAATGCTTTTTTTTTTGTAAATGCTTTGTCTTTCAGCATGCCAGTGCAATGGCCACAGCAAGTGCATTAATCAGAGTATCTGTGAGAAGTGTGAGAACCTGACCACAGGCAAGCACTGTGAGACCTGCATATCTGGCTTCTATGGTGATCCCACCAATGGGGGAAGGTGTCAGCGTAAGTAAATCCTTCAGGGTTACTGATTGCATACCAGCTGGAATGCAGTGCCTCAATTTGACTTGAATATCTAGGAGGACAGAAACCACTTGGTTTTGGATACTGCCTTTCTTATCATACTTGTCGGGAGCTAGGCTAAGCCTGGGGGAGCGTGAGCAGAGCTGCCAAGTATCAGAGTAGCCAGTTAAGGCCAACAAGCTGAAAATGGAGGAGTTAAGCCTTTAATCACTTACTCTGGTGGTAAAGCAAGAGGCTTAAGCTTAAACCCGAGCAGGCTCTGAGTCCCCACATTCCTTTCCCTCCTGGACTGGATGCTGGTTGAGCATCAGGTGGATCAGCACAGAGGTGGGGAGAGCCCCAGACAGAAGGCTCCAGCAAAAGCCTGACATGGACCCAGGAGAGGGGAGGGAGGGGAGGAGTGCTGGGGACTGAGAGTGGGGGCGGCGTCCTGGGGGCTTGCCCCCCACCCCCAGCCCTGAGGAGGCTCGCAAGGTTCCTAAAGAAGGTCTGCCCGAAGCTCAGAAAAAGAGACTCAGGAGAGAAGGTACCTGTGCTAGGAATGCAAACACGTGACAGAGCATGGCTGCCTTGGGGCGGGGGGCGCCTGAGACCCTGACTGCAGCTGCCCCCCAGAGACCGCCCCCCCCCCGAGACCACCCCCCTGGGTGTGGGAGACCTGCTGGCTAAGCCTAGGTTTTGGCTTGTGGTCAGGTCCAAAAAATGGGGTTTTAACCAGGAGCCGGATTCCTCAGTACTTCTAGTATATTTTTTAAATTTTTTTTAATTTATTAGAGAGAGAGAGAGAGAGAAAGCACAAGCAAGGGGGAGGGGCAGAGGGAGAGAGAGAAGCAGGCTCCTCACTGAGTGGGGACCCTGATGTGGGACTCAATCCCAGGGCCTTAGGATCATGACCTGAGCCAAAGGCAGATGCTTAGCCTACCGAGCCACCCAGGTGCCCCATTTCTAGTATATTTTAAAGATTTAAATAGTTCTCTCTTTCCCTATGCATGTCAAATAGATTGCTGTAAGCAAGGACTTTTTAGTGTTAGAATGTAAATTAATACATTTTTTTAAATGACCAGTGAGGCTGGCGAATTGCTTTTTGGCTTGTTCCTATTTCCAATGGGAAGACCCTTCGGTTTCTGAGCAGGAAAATAAATAAGGAAGGAAAATCTCTACCTCCTCCCGAAATCCCACCTCGAGACTTCTTAGCATGGCCCTTGAGAATCCCATCCCAGAGCAACCAAGAGAGAGAGCTCGCGTTTTAGCAGTGTGTCCTTTAACCTCTCTGGGGCTCAGGTTCCTCCTCCGTAAAATGGGGATAAAAGGGTGGTGGTCGAGAGGGAAGCGGTTAGAGCAGCGCGTGACACGTACTGAGCGCTCAGGAAGCGTGGGTGATTCTTCGTACTCTGCCGCTGCCGTTGCCCCCCACTCTTAACATTTCCAGCTCAGATTGAAAGGTCTTTAGTAAAAATATTTTTCTCGCTCCTTGTAACTGGACTTCCTCCGTTTGACAGTAATCACAGGATCCTGTGCCCGAGGCCCCCGAGACATGGGTGCCCATTTCTGCAGAGGCTACAGAGAAGGCCAAGTGCAAGTCCTGCAGGGCCTCTGAAACCCTGACCTGCCATTGTGACTTCCCCTCACGTCTGAGCCCTGCTGGGATTTGAAACATGGCCCCTTGGGCCCGGCACCTCATCGAAGTGCAGCCAACCCAAGCCTACCCCTGAGGGGCAGTTATTGCTCAGAGCCTCTCCTTGGGGGCAGGAACTGAGTCTGTGCCCCCACACCCAGCGCCTGGCACACTAGAGATGCTTCGTAAATATTTACCGAATGAATGAAAGAGTCGTAATAGTGAAAAACAGCCTATCGAGAAGATCAAAATAGATCAAAATGGTTGCTTCGGATGGCAGTCGAAGCCAGCATTCTCTTTCCTCCTGTCCTTGGACTTTGGTTCTTTTCATGTTGCCTTTACATTATTTGAGATAAATCGTTAGCTGGAGAACTTGAATCTTATCCTTTAAACGCTTTGATGCTAGTGTCTTTCCTGTTGAATCCAATTCAGATAAAACTATGTGTTTTAGGAAAAGTCTGTGATAGTGGTGATCTTTCAAGCCAGTTGTGACTCCCAGTCCTTTTCCTTCTCCCCAGCATGCAAGTGCAACGGGCACGCGTCGCTCTGTAACACCAACACGGGCAAGTGCTTCTGCACCACCAAGGGCGTCAAGGGGGACGAGTGCCAGCTGTGAGTACCACTCTCCTGGGACCCCTGCCACAGGCCACACCTGGACTTAGTGACTGACAGCCAGGCCAGCTGGGTCTGTACCACCAGGGAGGCCAAGGGACTGTGATGCTGCTGTCACAGGCCACGAGGGCCACCCCTTCCCTGTCCCCTTTTGTCATGGGCTCTGGGGGAATCCCCGGGTTGATGAATTGGGCATTCTGCCTTTTCTACTTGAGGCAGGTCTAATTCAGTCAGCCTCCATACTGAGGAGGTTCAGCAGCAATTCTTTGATAGCTCCTTAGGTCACATTTTTATGTTTGAGGGACACCGACATTTCCTGCACTCCTGACTTGGATCAGTCTTACCTTCAACCACTGTTCAGTTTTTATCACATCAGGAGATGATACCCTTTCCCAAGAAAGAGCTGGAAGAGTTGGTATTCCAGGACAGTGTCTTATTTAGCATTCTGGTTGTCTGATAGTGGAGATGATCCCCTGGTCTTTAACACCTCCCTCCTGTTCTAGCATTTTCCTTGGTGAAGGCTGTTAGACATCTTCCAGGAAGAGTCTGGGGTTCCCATCCATGAGGAGGCCAACAGCATGAGACAGACATGGAGTTTTAGCCCTGGCTCTGCCTCCAAGAAGCAGTTACTCTTGAGACAAATCCCTTAACTGAGCTGAGCCTGTTTCCCTATCCATCAACAGTAGGACTAGCAATAATTGTTTTTAGTGTCCTGGTGAGTTGAAACAAGAGATTGTTCCCGAACGAATATGTACCAGTCTGCCTCACTAGAAAACCTCATAAAACACATGCTCCAGCTTTACTCATTCTCTCAAGAAGAGACTTAAGAGAGAGAGATCGTAGTAGTATCACAGTATTGAGCTGAGACAGCAGATACATCACTGATAAACTTTTTCTCAAAAAACACCGGTAGTAAGGTCACCAGTGACCTTGGTAGTGATCAAGGAAGGAAGTGCTCTGTCTGCATTTTACAGTTTACACCACTGGGCACGTTAACTGGTTTCATGATGCCTTAAAGCCAATACATGAAGAAATGTCTAATCAAAGATTAAGTTTAGCTTTTGGACCTAGGTTCCTTTAAATAGAACAATATACTAGAGCAAAATTAATCACTCTTGCCCTCAGTTAGGCACACAGTAACAAAATGAGGCATAGGTCCAGTGAAAGACTTTTTCTTCGAGAGATTTTTAGATATAAGCAAGGACTAAGAATCACCCTGGATCCAAGGACACAATATCGTGTATTATTTATCTGGGAAAAGTTCTTGACCCAAGCTTTCTCCCCACTTTTTTAATAACTCTCAGCTACTGGGCTTGC